>JAOXNZ010000044.1:24607894-24654455 GCA_028566095.1 Kryptolebias brasiliensis | reverse complement strand
CCAAGTTCTTTCTGCGTGACACAAGAAATAATGCAGTCAGAAAAACAAAACAAAACAAAAACAAACAACAGCTGTTCTGGCAGTCCGATAGTCTCTTTTTGCATTGTATTTGTTGACAGTGCAAAGACTAGATAATCAGCGGGTCGGTGTTTCCTCTGCGTGACGGGGCAGAGCAATGGCTTTGAACCTGGATTACTTTCAGTCGTGTTACAGTCCACGGATGGAGGATTTGGGGTCTTTTACGAGAGGGAAGAAAAAGAAGAAGAAAAAAACAAAAACAACAACAAAAAAAAAAAAAAAAACAACCCGACAACGTTCTGCCTTGCCTTGGGGCAGAAAAACTAAAAAAATAAAGATAGAAACACCATTCAACTGATGTCTAAAAGGTAACCACCAGATGATGTTGCTCTCATGTGAGCCAGTCACATGAATCTCTGCAGGGTTGAGGCGTGGCGGTCAGGTTTCCCTACGAAAGACACACACCGAGGATTTAGTTAGAAACAAACAAAATATTTTACTTTGTACGCTTCTGAACTCTGCTTTATGGAGGGATGTTATTCATTTACTTTCTATATTGTAAACAAAACTTTCTAAAAGTGACATTTTACTAAATAAAGTCCCTTTAGGTTAGAGTTTTTAAACCTTAACATGCTGTTTTCAATAAAAAGTGTATTATAGTAATACAAAAACTAAAATAAAGACAAGAGCTGTACTTTTTGGTTGCGTTTACTTTAAATATGTGAAGTATGTTTTGCAGATAAAACCAGTTTTTGTTTGAAAGAATTACATTTTTAGATAAAACATCTCTTTCACTGTGGGAAAGAGATTTAAACCTACTGGTTTAAAAACCTTTGCAAGCAGGACTAAACTGTAATAAAACCACTGTTTTTTTCTCTTTACTCTAAAATACACTGTTTACACTTTACACATGCTCCATCTCCCCCTCAGATTTAAGTCTGTTCATGTTCTCTATAAGCTTCTTAGGTTATTGTGAGTCGTTCATCTTTATGCATCATTTTTATAACAACAAAAAACACAAACAGGAGCAGCTAAATACCCATAATTATCAGTCTGTCCAGACACAAATTACACCAGTTCCCTCTTGAATTAACAAAACTAAAATGTTTTGTTCCTGTAAAATAAAAAAAGAACTGATTTTAAACTACATTATCTAAATTGATCCTAAAAAGCAAGAATAAGCTCTATAAAAGCAGGATTTTGAGTTGGAATTTTTTATCCAACATGCTGATAACTAAAAGTAGGTTTATTGATCAGAATGCAGTTTAAGAGAGCCACCACTAGATGTCACTGCAGGCTGCAGAGGCTTCGTGTCTTAGTGGCTCATTCAACATCTCTATTATCAACACTGTGATCCACTTGTCCTCAGAGGACCTACTTAGGATGGATGAGCTGAGGGGCTAAAAGCTGCACTGCATATTGTGCTCAGCTGCAGCAGAGAAACGAGGGGTTTCTTTAGACATGATTTGCTTCCTTTGCAGATCGCTGCTTTTTAAGTCTACGACATAAATGTAAGTGAAGAGTGCAGCACGATGCCCCGGGGTGTTCCACTCAAATGAGCCCAGGACAAAGAAAGTATTTTTACACGTGTGCTGGAACTCCTATCACAGCCACTACTATTTTTAACTCGAGTTACAGTGTGTTGTTGATCAAGTTAGCTTTCTGCCACCTGTGTTTGCCTGCTTAGTGAACACTCAATAGGCTTGTGTTTTGTTTCAGTGCCTGTATTATGCCTACATCTGGTGAGCTGGGAAATGTTTATTAATAACAAGTCATATTATGTGTAATTCTTGGTCTTCTGCTGTAACTTTAAAGTCCAGTTACAAGCAGGTTAAGCATTTTGAACTGTGGACTTGTTAAATAAACTACTTTCACTGATTAGAGTGCAAGAACAGAGCACTTAGCAAACAATGACTGAGGACTGGCTCACCTGTGGCGTAGGACAGGTCGTGTTGCCCTGAGAGAAGAGGGTATCCCAGGTGGTGGTAAGAGGGCATGATGCGTTGGGAGGGCGAGGAGCGCGGTCGATCCATGTCTCTTTCTCTGTCCCTCTCGCGTTCCCGCTCCCGGTCTCCGCCGGCTCCTCGGTCCTGCTCCCGGTCCCTGTCGTGGGACGCTTTGTCAACCACGGTGGGGGATTTGCTCTTGTACTGGCTGGCGTGTTGATGCAGGATATCTAGGGCTTTGGGGTCTGTTGCCGTTTTAGTGACAGTGGGGCTTGCACGAGATTTCTCGCTGCCTTCCTCACCTCCAGCTATTTTACTCCCGTAAGTGGAAAATGGATAACCTCCAGGTAGATAAGAACCTATGAGCAAGGAAGAAAAGGAAAGGTTGACATGATGGTTTAAGTGGGTTTATACACTTTAAATCAGGGGTAGGCAACCCTGGTCCGCCAGTGCCACTATCCTGCATGTTTTACTTGTTTCCCTGCTCCAACACACCTGATTCAGTGGTTAAATCACCTCTTCATGTTCTGCAGAAGCCTGTTTAATCACCCATTGATTCAAATCAGGTGTGTTGGAGCAGAGAAACAAGTAAACCATGCAGGATAGGATAGGACCAGGGTTGCCTACCCCTGCTTTAAATGTACTACACATGTGAACAATGTTAAATATTTCACACTTTCCAGAAAACAGACTTGAACTAATGTCTTTGCACATCACTCTCATGGTACAAAGGTACATTTAAATGTTTAGAGGTATTATGTTTTAAAACAGAAAATTACATGATACTCTGAGCCACTTTGACCATTGAACATGGCATAAAATGCAGTAAAGATCTGTAAATTAATTACTAAGAATGTTAACCTAGATGGAGAGACTGTGTTAACCACTTGAAATGATAAGTAAAAATCCAGTGTCAAAAACAAAACAAAAAACTATTAAATGACTTAATCTTCACAATGACTTCATACTGATACCACAACTTGTACTTGGAAGAAATTTCATGTCATACCTGGGTAGTTCTGCATCATGACTGAGGGCATGCCCCTGTATCCAGGGTGGTTGGGGTCATAGCCTTGTCCATAGGGGTAACCATGCATGTAGGGCAGGTAGCCTTGGTGCTGTGCTAGTGGTGATGTGAACTGCATGTGGGGGTTGGAACGAGAGTCTTTGCTCATGGCTCGATGGTCTTCCAAAGTGATTCTGGGATCACTAACATCTTTTCCATCTTCCTTGGGTCCACTTTGACTGTCCTTTGGCCTGGGCCTTTCTTCCTTTAATTTTCTATCTCGTTCCCTTTCATCTTTCCTCCGATGTTGTTGCTGGTGCTCCTCCTCTGCTTGGAGCTTCTGGCTCTCAGGGTACTGGTGAGGACAAGAAAGTAAGTCAGCACAGATCTGAATTGATACACTCAAACTATTTTGAGCCCCACAAAACTATTTCACCCCACAAATAAGCCAAACAAACATTTGAGCACCGTTATTCTATAATGGCATTTACCTGTCTGTACCACATGGCCTGCTCCATGCCTGTCTGGCTTCTGGACTCCAGAACTTGCAAGGAGTCTTCCTTTCCATGATGACCTCCTTCAGTCAGTTTCATCTTAAGCCCCTCAGCTTGCTGGGACTTTGAGTCCTCCCCCTTTATGCTTCCAATGGACTTGGATAGTTCAGAAGGGGAGTCTCTTGATTTGCTTGGAGGTTGCTGTACCTTTCCTAGGTCTGACTGACTTGGTGCTTTGGAGAGGCTTGGCGGCATTGGGCTCTTTTGTTTCCATTCCTCTTTCATAGAGGCTTCTCGTTCTTTCATGACTATATCTGACTTCTTTTCAGCAGCACGATGCTGTTCAGCCATCTGTCGCTGCCGCTCCTCATATTGTTGCCGGTAGGCTGGATTGGTGTTCATCAAGTGGTTATGGTAGGCTTGATCCGGACTGTACGCATAGGGAGGGACATATGCATATTGGTTGTAGTAAAGAGGCTGCATGTACATGTTCGATCGTTGCTGGATGACTGAGGGTTGTTGCTGCTGCTGCTGCTGGCTGGTAGCACTACTATCAGGCTTACGATCTTCATGAACTTCAACCTTCACTTTTTCTTCAACTTGGTCATGTTCATCCTCTCTTTTGATCTTAGCCTGACCTTCAACCACTGGTGCACCTGGATTTGGCCCGCTGGGACTAGGGTTGACATAATTAGGTGAGTAGTACGTCTCGTAACTGGTGTAATACGGTGAATCTTTGTTGGGTGTCTGGTTTGGGAAAAGCGCTTTCTTGACGCTTTCCCTAATGCCCTGGTCCTCTGTTCTGACTTTGACACCTTCTAATTTCCCTTCACCATCCTCACCAGCATCTGAAATGTCTGAATAAGCTGGGCTATTTGTTTTGACAGAAGAGTTATCAGCACCATTCTGGTTCACCACATGGAGAGGTGTGAGAGGCTGTGGCATGCCGCTGCCATCTATTCGACTGGCAACACCAATGGACGGACTTGGAGCATTGTCAGAAAAGCTGTAAATCTTATCAGCCTCAGCCTTCATACTGGCCAAGCGACTCTGATGAGTATCTGAGGAACCATTGAGGAGGCCATCTCCTTTGCTTCCCTGTTCACAAGGTTCAGAGTACGGAATCTTTCCCTCCTCTAGTTTCCCTACCTTTCCTGAAGGTTTAGGACTATCAGCATCCTTTCCACCATCTTTTTTCTTTTTATCTTTCTTCTTCTTGTCTTTGGAGCTACCTGAAGTAGGATCTCCAATAGCAGGTGGTTTAGGCTGTGTGCCTTTCATTTGAGGACTTTTCGGGATTCCTTGGATAATTGGGGAGGAATTGGGGTTCCCAGTAGGAAAAGAATACATCTGCTGAGATGATGTCGGGCCAGGGCCAATCGGACGTGGTGACTTCAAGTTTTTCTGGGCAGTTTTATCCATTTTTGTACCAGTGCTTGCCTTTTTAGACTTATCCGATCCTCTCTTATCATCTATTCCATCGTTACTGGCCTCATCAGTAAGGCATGGCCCATCCTCGCAGCCATCCATCGGTGTACCTCCTGCTTCTGGATCTGTCTCAGCAATTTTCTTTTTACTCTGCTTTGAACCAAACTTGCCAGGAGATGGGGAGGGACTTTGAGCATCAAAGTTTCTGCCTTTTGGAGTAACTGAACGTGCTGGAGATAAGCATCCTTTCTGGGAGATAGATGCTCCATTACAGTTTCCAGGTTCAGGGTGAAGAGTTGAGTCCTCTCCATATTCACTGTCTCCGTCTAATTCCAACTTTATGTCATCATCATTGTGGGCACGTGCTTGGTGGTACTTGAGGCCATTAATGTGCTTGTAT
The DNA here is from genome assembly GCA_028566095.1 of Kryptolebias brasiliensis. Lineage (NCBI taxonomy): Eukaryota > Metazoa > Chordata > Actinopteri > Cyprinodontiformes > Rivulidae > Kryptolebias > Kryptolebias brasiliensis. The sequence continues at coordinate 24,649,163 of JAOXNZ010000044.1, read as the reverse complement.
TTCTTGTTGCAGTTAGGGTGCGGACAGTCAATAAGAACTGGAGATGGGCAACTACGATCAAGGGGAGGCGGAAGTGGCTCAGTCTTAACAGAAGGAATAGGCAGGCCTGTGGGTCCCACGCCTCCACTGTTGGAGTTTGTCCGCATTCGCTTGTTGCCTTTGGTGTCCTCCGAACTGGAGTTGAGCTCCATGTCCGAGGCTGGTTTGGTCTTGCGTTTTCCAGCTGATGATGGGCTGGCCTTGATGTCCTCAGTGTTGCTGTTTGGTGGCGTGCGGCGCTCTGATGGCGTCTGGCTGCCCCGCCGGCCCTTGCTGTTAGATGCGGCACGCGTCTTGTTGTTGGTGGTACCCTTGTTGTCTGACGAGTTGCTGTTCTCGTTGATTGGGGTGTTGCTGTTTGGTCTTATTCGCTTACCTCGACCACGACCGTTTCTCATTTCCAGATCACTTGTCGGTGATTCACAAAACCTGCAGTTGTGTTGAAAATACATAAGAATTAGACATGTAACTGTAGCATTGCTTAATTTTAGTGTAACAGGTGCTTTTAATCTCTACAGTACTGTAAAGGAAATTCAGATTGGCTGATCAAATGAAAATATTTGGAAAATGAATAGAGCTTCTTCAATAAGACCTCTTTAGATCCTCTTATATTTGACTTTAAACCATCAAACGGCACACAACAACAAAAGGTAGCAAATACATTGCTACCTTTTTATGTAAACAATTTGAAAACAAACATGATCTAATTAGTGGTGTGTCTTTGTTGTGTAATCGAGATGTGACAACAGTGCTTGTGTAATGCAAAACCATGGTACTTTCATCTACATTACTAGCTCAAAACAAAGACCCCCAATCTGTAATGCTCTCTGAAGGCCTTCTAGCTAATTTTGTGACTCAACCAAAACCAAATCTGAGATTATGGGCTAATGCTGGCACCAACATTTCTAGAATTACAAAATATATATATATATATTACCTCTAGTGTAAAGTGGACATGTTAATATTTTCTCAGAGACAAAAAGAAAAAAGCTCCAAAAGATTTGTTTTGTTAGTGGATCAAAAATATCTCCAGACGATAAGCTTTTTTCTTCACCAATAACTTCCTTTTCTGTAGGAAACAGCAGCATTGACATGTCTCTGTTCTTTTTCAACATACCAGTCTTATATTGTTTGCAAGTATGCTTGTTTAAAAAAAAGAAAGAAAGAAAAAAGGTCTTTTGAAATTAAAGACAATAAAATATGATTTAAACAAACAGCCATGAAACTTTTATCTCCTTTCTAATCAAAACATGCAGTCATTGAAACACTTAAAATAGCGGGTTGGCTTTATCTCTCCTTAACGGTAATGTAATTATCTTTGTGCGCAGCAGTGAAGGTTAGCAGTCTGTGACAAAGTCAAACCCAGGGCTGGTATGACTCACAGCTTCCTCTACAAGTCTCTCCAAACAATTTCAGCCCCAGCAGGGGTAATGTGAATACATCCTTAGTCTGACAGTGCTACAAGAATTTAGACTCATTACAAGCACATTTTTATATTCGGTCTGTTGAAAGATTTCTGAATAATTTATAATGTATTCCTAATGTAGTCATTCTGCAAACTGTAAGACAATTGTGGTGCAAACGCAGCCTAACAACCCTTACAAACTGAGCCTCACAGTGATACATTACTGGGATATAGCATTTACTTGCTTTCCATTAGCACTGATTTAATCTTTTTTTTTCCTTACTAGTGCACTTAAACATCTATTTGAAAAAGAGACTTGTATTTACATTTGGGACTGTCTCCCCCACCTTTTTTAAATAAAAAGCAAGTGCTTGAAAATGTACATTTTACACATCCGGTCTGTTTTTGACACAATTTCCGCGTATTTAGAAACAACGCCAAACAAACACCTCGTGCTATTGCCATGAGACCAAGCTTAGAAATTGCAGTCTTTGTGATGGAGAATGTTATCCAGTGTTGAGAAGAAAGAAAAAAAAAGCTCTTAGTCCAATAATTGGATTCTGCAATCTGGCTTGTTAGAGTAGCTTTCTATTTCCACTGCTGCCTCCTGAGACATCAGCTGCTTGCCAATGAATCCTGTTTCTCCAGGCTCAACATAAAGACTAACATGCACTCGGTGGTCCAGTGGTGCACTGGATAGTTAGTGCATTAAGCTTTGTATGCTTGGGCTGTTGCTGCTACAGCAGATTCATATCACAAGGAATATGAAAAGGTTAAGAGACTTAGCACCAACAGTTTGGATCGAGTATGCATCAGTGATTTGTAGCAATTGTGAACTCTTTTTTGTTTTTTTTTTCCTCGACATATACAACTCCCATGCATGACAGTAAATGTAATCGTATGCTGAACCGGGGGACGAAATGTACTGAGCAAGGGCTGCTTCTTACCTGGGGGGAGCCCAGTCATGCCGTGTACAATCTAACAGGGTGCCAACGTATGTCTTGTTTCTCCAAGTAACGTTGACCACAAGCATGCCTGTAAGACAGGGAGATCACAGTTAAACATTTACTTTGCAAGTACTGTGAAAGTGTAATCTGCAAAAATGGTTGTAAAAATGTAGCATTTAAAACAATAGATATATTGTTAAAAACAGTATTTTACTTGCTTCACATTGCAAGCAAACTGAATTGCAGGGGCTGCATAAGTGAAGAAATCCTTGCTAAAGGCTCTCATATGGAAGACGGTTATACAAGCCAAAGATGCTTTTTTAATCTCCTTCACACAGTAAAGCCAGAGGGGCCAGACTGACTGATATCTCCTAAATGACTTGGAACAGACCCAACTGCAGTCAGTATTGTAAAACCTGCACACGATACTGGCAGAGGGTCCCGCTAAGAATGAAAACACGGAGGTTATCAAGAAAGAACGAACACCCTTCCGATTGAAATAAGTCATCTCACGGCGCAGGAGACTCCCCTGAAGGAGAATCACTGGGAGGCAAATATATTTCCTTGAAACCCTCTGTCTCACTCTGCAGCTCAGAAACTCACCACCTTAGGGAAGAGTATGACTGCTGCAGCTCCTTAAAAATAAGCAACAAGCTCCTGGGTTCGGCTAATTCAATTGAACGGTCCTGTTTGACAGACTGTAAATGAGTGTGAAAGAAAAGCCTCTTGACTTCACTGCTATTGCTGCAATCTGTCACATTTTCAAGTTTCTGTGTTGCCATTTGGCCGGTGTCAATTATGTCGCACTCGTGAGCTACTAGATCTGATATGTGCTAAGTGTGATACCTGATGTCACATTTAAAATCAGTTCCAGATATTCACTTGAGTTTTTATGCATATATTTCCATAAGAGCGAGCTGGAAAATGTTCTTGAATTGGCAAAAGTTATGCAAAATTATTTTTACTAGCATTCTGCACTGCAGATATTTCAAGGCAAAATAAATTGATATAAAACAGGACACAGGGTGTCTGCTGGTGTGAAGGCTGTTTTCAGTGAACCATCTTTGAGGCTTGTGAATATTTTTGAGATTTTTTTTTTTTTAACCAAACAGCCATAGAGGATTAAGAGCAACGACTGCGTGCAAAAACATTCAGAATTTATTACCCACACCATCCCTCTTACTCCCCGGTGATGACCTCAGCTTGCCACTTCAGCACTGCAGAGAAACCGGAGGATGCAGTGAGCTAACTTATCTAATGACACAGGAATGCTGGCTGGCAGCTTCTATCCTCCCGAGCATTTTATTAGCTTAGGAAACCTCTCTCGCTCACCCCCAGCCCCCCATTTTCCCTCTCTCATTCACCCTCACCGTCATTTCCTCTTTTCAATGGTATAACCATCCTTGGCTTACAATCTTTTCCCCTCCCACACACACATACGAGTCACAGTTCAGACCTCATTTTTCTCCTGCTGCCTCTGGCATAAAGCAGGGGGAGCATAAGGGATTTATATATGTTTACAGGAACCTGCTGACACTTGGCTGCATGCCTCTTCCTTCAATCTATGGCTGCAAAACACAAGCGCTTGGTCAAGGCTAGATCCAATGGCAAATACGGTTTGTGTGCATGCAGGGCATCGGAGAGGTCCTCGAGTTCGGATTTCTGTCACATTAAAAGAACCCAGACCTTTCCTAAAAACGCCTTTAAGAGCCCGCCTCCTGAGCTCTTGAAACACTCAAACACAAAATGGCTCTGGCAGCTGGTCGAGGCAGGGATGTAAATCAAGGCAGAGCAGATGAATGACCAGCCTTTCATGATGTGCAGGATATAGCCTTCCCTCTGCTCTCTAGAGAGCGGGACTGAAATGATACCATGAATTGTTAAGTCTCACCGATTTTAGACTGGCCTTTAAATGTTACGCTGCCATTTATGCAGCTGAGACAATGAGTAGGTTTAGAACGGTTTGGACATTTAATTATTTAATTCTCATTGGAGAATATCAAAACAACTCATTTCCTCAAAAGGAAAGCATTTGGCTTCTTAAAAAATAAATGAACAGATTTTGTTTTTAAGGATCCTTGGTAAGTTAATGCATTTTGCAAAGCCTGACTATAAATTAGACACGTACTAGAATTGCATAGATATTGTAGTAAATACAGTACTTTATTAAAATAGCTTTTGACATTAATCATAAAGAAATAATGATAAATTTGTGGCTTGTCGGTTCAATCAGACTGAATGAGGACAATCTCGTAAACCATCTTCAAGCCACTACAAAGATTTTCCATCGTGACTCAGGTCTGAGCTGCTCCTCGGTTATCAAGGACTTTTACCATGCTTTCCTGAGATTTTCCATGTTGTGTTTGGCTGCGTGTTAAGGATCACTACCCTGCCTGGAGCTAAATCTTCTCCACAATCTGACATCTCATGTGCTTGGCGTTGGGTTTTCCAGAGGAATTTCCCTGTATTTCCCTCAACTATAACTCACTGTCTGCAAGTGGAAAGCCGCCCTCACGGTTGGGTTATGTACGCTTCGTGAAAACAAAGAGGATGACAGCTGATGAGAAGAGGTGTGGTGGTCAGTCTTATTGAGCATTTCCACTCTAAATGGGCAGCCAATTGATAGACCAGGAAATGCCTCTCCTATTAGGAACAAAATGTGCATAAACACTGACATCTTCAAGAGAAAAAAAAAAAAAGTCCGAGTATAATCACTGGAATTTTACTAGCACATAAAAAGTGGCAGCCATAGTAAGTGTGATGTAGCCAAAGCAAAACACACAGTGCTACACCTTCACTAGCAAATGTGCTGCAGATTTCGTGCTTGCCATCAGAATTTTGCTCTCCGGTGTGGCTTCCATCTGGCCACCGTCCCACATCGAAGCCAAGGAACTCTGTAATCCTCGGCTTCTGAGTCACCTTAAATCTCAGCCTCTAGCTCTCTGAGTGATAATAATATAGCTCCGTTAACATGATGTGGGACACCTTAATGGAGTATAAATGTGTATCAATTTGCATGGCTTCATGTTCAATTAGGTTGACTTTAAAAAAAAAAAAAAAAAAAAAAAAAAAAAAGCAGAAATGACACTTTTATGAGTTTGTGCTTGCAGTTCACACAAAGTAAACATGACAGGTCGGGTCAGTATACTGCAGTTTTCTGTGTGTCATACGTCTCATCCCTCGTCAACAACAGGAGTTTTCGGTTCAGAGGCTGCCCTAAATTACTCTACAGGAAAGCGCGGAAATTATTTTCAAAACTGCTTTTATACTGTCACTTCTGCAAAACATTTTATTTAAATCACAATGATTATTGGCTGTAGATGTTTTGTGGGCACAACTGAGCACATCTTTTCTCCTTTACTGCAGATACAAGTAGACACTTTCCTCTTCAAATTATACGCTTTGGATGGATGACATTTTACTACTTCATTAGGCAGCCATTACTGTATCCTTTCCAGATTAAAGGCAGGGAAAACTGGTAAAAACCGAAAGTGACAAGGCAATTTTGAGTTTCCGTGTTTTTTAATCCTTACCAGTAAACACCTTGTGAAATAATGTTAAAGGAACTACTTTATTATCTTCTACTTGGCATCGATTGAACCATGTTGGAGTGACGCCTGAACAGAGTCCAGATCTGATTGATCATGTCATTAATATTAATAATAATAAAAGGATCTGCAAGCTATTTTTTCCTCCCCCTTTTTGGGACATGCTGCGCTCAGGGCTGCAAGAATGAGCACAGCCCCAGGAGAAAAAACAAATATTTACATCAAGTGTTTGAATCTAGCAGAAGCACCAAAACACAGATTAAAAAAAACAAACAAAAAAAAGAGTTGCAATCAGTTTTATTTATCTGTCCAAGAACAACAATCCTGTTGGGTTTGTCTATCTCTGCTGCTTAATAATTATTTTAATCGGAGTTGTAAATATCAAAAATTGAGATCCATTGCATCATGACAGTATAGATATGGGGAAACTGTCTATTTTTTGCATTAGCAGGCATAAACGTGTACATGTACACAAATCAAATAATCTTTTTTTTGGTAAAAAAAATAAGCATAATAGAAGTCAGAGACAGAAAAGAAATAGTGACATGCTAGAAAAAAAAAATCTAATTACTATCAATAAGCAATAACAAATGCTAATTGCATCCATTCCCAGTGAGAGAAAAGCAGATTTTCATTCAGTGCAGGGGGCTTAAGATGACTCTCCATGCACAATAGTTTGTAAAGGCGATGTTACACATGAGTGTTTGTGTGGGCCAAGGTTCTTGACTCACTGGATTTGTTTCACAGGGAAGAAACCAAGCGGAGTTCAAAGATCAGAAAATATAACTTGCTCTTTGGAGCTGCAGCTCACTTGGGATTTGTTTGCTAGGGGAGGGTTGCAGTAGAGTGAGAGAAAAGGGTCAGAACGGTATAAAGCAAACCCAGTTCCCTGCACTCTGCCCTCCCCCCCCCTTTTATGTCATCCTTAATAGGGTCACATAGGACAGCTGAGTGAAGCCTGCATTAATGAGAGGAACTGGCCTGTAATTTTAACACTCATTTGCTTTCAGTGCTGTTGAACAACAAATGGCAGCCCTACTTAGGTTCTGAACACCAACGCATACTTGTATGAGATTACTTGAACGAGAGGATAATGAAAGGGGAAAAATTAAGTCAGGAGTAGCATGTCTGACTCATGGGTGACTGCCGTGTGCTGTCTTAAACCTCCTCCCCCTCCCAACTTGACACGTTTCATTAGGTTGCAGAGGGACTAAAATATAAGTTCCTCTGCTGCTGGTGAAATCTGTGAGGGCCGCGAGTTCACCGGCTGACCTCTGCTCCGCTCCAGCTCAACAGGAATCTAGAGAGGTTAATGGCATTTTCACTGACTGACCTTGTCAAAATGCTTTAGTTATCTTTGAAAACGGGAGAGCATTTCTGGGGAATAATTGGGCGCGACACTGTGTGACTTACAAAATATCAAATTAAGGGTTTCTATTTGTCTTTAAAGGTGTGAAAGATTTCAGACGTTAGCGAGTCTTCCAGAGAAAGAAGAAAAAAAGGAGAAGCTGAGTTCAGCTGTGTGAACAATAACCAGCACTGGCAATTATCACTTTTCATACACAGTCAAATACTGATGTAATTATTGACAAACCCACTATGTATTCTGCCAAACAGCTTTTTTTTTTCTCCTCCACATCCTTTGACAGTTTTCTGTACTATAAGAGACACAGTCATCAAGGCTTCATGTAGATAAAAAAAAAAGAGAACAATGAGGAAAAATAGTGTCAGTATTCATCACAGAAGATAAAAGATAGCTGGGTGCTGCCAAGAGCGATAACCGTAACCCTGACAAATGAAGCGTTGGAGCACTCAAGTGTCGAGCATGTTTTCATTTCACTGTGTTATTCTGCACTGGCGGTGCATAAAGCGAAGTCGAGCTTGTCCGGTTATGTGAGTGTCAAAATACAAAGTCCTCGTGATGACCTTTATCTTAAATGCTGGGCAGACAGCAATTTAGGACAAACGGCATGAGTCACTTACAGCACTGAATGTGGAAGTAATACATTGAAATGTAGCACTGGCAGGATTTTCTAAAACACCCAAGGGGTTTGGTGCTCCAGTTTGAAAACTCGTGTTTGATTTTTGTTTGGTCTTATATGATAATCCTGCCTGAAAGACAGAAGTGATACACAAATGCCTGAAAAGATAATAAACTGAATGTTTTGGGATTTTAGGCAGTTTGGATACAAAAAAAAAAAAAAGATTTTAAAGACAAAATCTTGGAATTTGCCTACTAGCAGTGAGTGCTTTTTCTGTGGTTATTATTTGTGTAACTAACCTCAGGTTGTTAGCTTTCCTGGTAGAATAAATTCATACAGTATACTCCATATTTCTCCAAGTTGGGCACACATCCACATTTTAAATGCCTAAAAACTTACAACTTGCTGATTTTTCTTTTTTTAAGCAGAACTCATTTTTTCATTGAACGACCTTGTCAGTCCAACCATCAAGCTGTTTCTTTACTGTTTATATTTGAGACGCACAAACGGCAAAGAAATCTCAGGCAGTAACTGAATCCAAACACTTCCCTGCTGCTCAAACACACAACGTTATGTTTGAACTTTAACTGATAGCTTTACGTCAGTCAATCTGTCAGATCAGCCAACAAGGACATTTTAAACAATATTCTGTAAAAATAATACTTCACATAATATACAATCCCACTTGAGAAATTGAAGACTTAAAACTAATAAATCCTCCCTTAATTCAAGAGATGAAAGTGATAAATGTTACAGATGAGTCAGACATGTTAGGATTCATGATTATCAACCACAACCGGAAGACGAAGGTGGATGATAATATCTTTAGCAATATCTGTGTGGGTGTGTATGTGTCTGTCCATTACCAAAATATCCCATGAACCACTGGACAGGTTTTATTGAAACTCTCAGAGTGTAATTATTGGATGTACAGCTACAGCTGATTAATTTCTGAAGCCAACCCAATTCAAGATGACTGCTACAGCCAGTGGATCTTAGAAAGCACAAAATGGATCTCATTTATACAATTTTGCAGATATTGAGCTAAAATATGATGCGATAATAGCAGAGAGTCTTTCACAACACATACTTCAAGTGCTTCTTGTTGCGAGAGATATTTAGCATCAACTGTTAGAAACAACCCTGTTTGTCTGTTGGCAAAATATCCTATGAACCACTGAATAAATTTTAATGAAACTTTCAGAAAGTAAGCGTTGGATGTACACCTACAACTGATGAACTTTTGTAGTCAACCTAATTCAAGATGCTAATCAACCTTATCAAACACAAAAATAGCTATGACTCCGATTTTACAGATGCTGAGCAAAAATTTGATGTGGTTGCTACTGAGAGTCCTTCACAACATATACTCTGAGTGTGACATTTTGTGATATTGCGTGAGATTGGGCAAAATGTTGTTTTCTACATCATTTTTCAACATTAGATGATCTTAGTCTAAAACTCTGGCATGAAAGGCGGCGGGTGATATGCCTTCCTTCAAGTAATGCTAGGCCCTTAATTTTATTCAGGATTTTAGAGCATTTAAGTGAGCTGTATTTGTAAAGTTCAGGCTGCATTCTGGTGTAAGTCACTCTCACTGACAAGAATAACAGTGTGTGAGAAGGTCAATTCTCTCGTACCACAGAGGCAAAGGAGAGCAGCATTAGTATGCTTTCCACACAGTCCAACATTATCAGCAGCATGCAGCAGTTTCTCCTTTCAAAAAAAAAAAAAAAAAAAAAAATCTGTTCATGTTTTAGTCTTAAAGTCAAAGTACATGAAAAAAAAGAAATGCTAGAAATGACCAAAGAAATTATATTTCTGTTAAGTTTTTCCAACTTTACATGGATTTGCTCCTCTAAATAATTGGCACAGAGGCGAGAGAGGCTGTTTCCCTAAATCGCATCTGGGTGACTCTACAATCTCTTGATAAAACAATCCCTCTGGTGTTTTTCTTGAAAGAGATGGTGCTGAGATTAGGAGATGGGTCTGCCAAAGGCGCATTACTCAAGCTCTCCTTGACGTGTATAAGGAAAACACGATATCTTGTGACAACCATTGGCAAAGCCTGCAATTCCTCCAGGCATATGATTTATATTTCAGGACTGTTTAAGTGCTTGGAAAAAAAAAAAAGCAGTTGTCAGCCAATAAGAATGTGAACAAATGTCTCTTTTATGAGAATTGGGTTAATTTAGGCGCCATCTTGCCAACACCACCCTGGGACTAAATGTGTGACTAACAAATCAAGCTTTCTCCCTCAGGAACAATGATCTATGGCTATCTGATGTTGCTGGAGTGTCATTTCAACCTCATGCAAGAAAAACAACATGAATGTTCATTTTCAGTTTGGATACTGGCCATTTCCACTCTTGATTATTAAGCATTTCTGGGAGTAAAGCATAGCTTAGTAAGTTCTAAAGATAAATAACTTGAAAAGGAAAATCTACTGCGATAGAGAGAAAGTGTCATTATTTTTGCTCTTTTCTTTTGAATCTATCTGCTGCTGTTAACAAAAATTGGTCTTAGGTGATGGATTTTTTTCACTCCATCACCTCCTTGCTCATTGGCATGGCTGTCAGCTACGGGTCTCCTTAACAACGCTCACTCTAATTTCAAGGACAGTTTCTACGAAGTGGGCACTGCTCATCTCTGGAAAAACAATTCGATGAGGCCACTGACAGGTGATTTTCTAAAGGGCAAGGAAGCATACCTGGCAAGGGAGTTACAGAGCCAAGTACTAGTCTCATTCAGTATTCTCAACTCCCTGACAGATCTGAGAAAATAGAGGGAAAAAGGGACAAGATATCCATTTCACATAGACTTTTCCTTTCTGCAGATGGCAAAAAGCTATTAAATGTGAAAGCTTGCAGTGATGGGTGTTGCATAAATAATCCATGAGACAAACATTTATCACAAACAGTCTATATTATTTATCTATTAGGGAGCATGAGAAGCTCTGGGACATGCTTTGGGAATAACCTGCTGTGAACTAGAGGGTTGATGTGTGTATGAACACCACACTGCCACTGGCATGGAGCTGCTGTGTTTGGCTAAAGGGGCCCCCTCTGTGTTCCCTCTGCCCCGGAGCAGGAGCCAAGGCGTTCTGGGCTGCGTTTCAAGAGCAATAAACTTCTCCTGCATTTTGGAGATGGCATTTGGAGGTATCAGCATGCTAAGCCTGGGAGGGGTTGGCCGCATTGCTCTGCCGACACGACCCCGTGAGCTGCCACTGCTTCGTCTGCTCTAAGGGGATTCGTTTCAGTGACGAGCCTTAAAATACCACGACTCTGACCCCCCTGCTGCCACCACCTCCTCCTGCTGTCTATGCTTCACTTGCCCCCAGACTGACAGCATGACAGAAACTCTCTCCCACATTATACAGTTTCCTCCCCCCGCTCACACACGGGTCTACATGAATCAAATTTTATTTTTTATTTTTTTTAAAAGATGTGTGTGGGTTATCTTGTTCAAGCTGCAGTCCACGACACATTTTGGCTTCTGTTATGTCAAGTTGTTACCGAGATCTGGCTACATCTAAGCTCAAAGCCTCAAATTACACAGGTCAAAAAAGCAGCAGCATTCATGCTCTTCAGCCAAGAATCCTGTCAGCTCTGAACAAAGGTCTAGCTTCTTTGATGGCTTTTTATTATGTGTTGCTTGCTTCCTCCTCATCTGTTTCATTCTCTGGCTCTCAGTGAGTTGGGTGAGACACAGACAATTACTGGGATCTTGTTCGTTTACTCCCACAAGGCTGAAAGGCGGAGGTGATGAAGCAGCTGTTGGATGGCATGCTAAATGACACACACAAACACAGCGCTTAGATGCCTAAATAGCTCTGTATGAGACTTGTCACGAGGAAAGGTGGGGGGCTGCTTAACTTCACTGGTAATCAAGATGCCTCTGCTGTGTCTCTGGGGCTTCTGTTTGGTACTTTTTCCTGGCCCTCTGAGTGGATTTGCCTGAGGTGGTTCTCATTTGTTTGGGGAACAGCGGCTGAATGATGCAAACAGCAACTAGGTCGCTTTCATTTTAAAGGCAGCCAGCAAGTTTTTAGATGCTTGTATCATTAAAGTGATGTAGAGGGAACACAGTACAGATCTTTATGTTGTCTAATGTAGTGAGCAAAGCGCAGTACAATGAAAGGCATTGAGATTAAGTTCATCCCAAAAATCAACCAGAGGAAGTCTTGGATCTCAAGAACACTGATTGTACTGTAAACGACACCTAGAAAAGACAAGTAATAGATTTTTAAAAGTCAAAGATGGCATACCAGACGCTTTTTAAAAATGCTAATGCTCATATGGTGAAAAGGAAGACTTATTGTGAATATAGTCTGTTTACCATAACTTCTGCTTGGGGTGGGGGTTATAATCTATTTTTTGATGAATCACGGAGTATTTACAGCATGCACAAAACAGCGGGAGAACAAGGCTGACTGTGACATTAAATAATTTGGCTTCTATGAACTTAAAAAGAAAAATTATGTTAACAAGAGCCACATTATATGCTAGGTGTACACATTTCCACCCGAAAGGATGAAGAACAACAAACAGCTGATAGTAGCTGCCACTGCTAATCGGAGAGCAGCATCAAGGTAAGAACAGAATAATGCTACGTCAAACATACCAACACAGCCATTCCCACACTCTAAAAAAGGAGTAAAAAGTCATGGAAACGCTGAAGAAAGTGGGTAAGATGGCACTAATGTGATGCATAGACATAGACCTTATGTCACTGTACTCAGCATTTTGACTTCTTTTTTTTCTTGACTTAGTTGAATGAAGACTGTTATGTACTGCTGAAGAGAGCAAAATATTTTGTTTCTTTAAGGTACGAGAGAGTTTCTGCTCAGGGTTTTGTTTTGCCATTTTATAATCACATCGCAGCCCTCTGAATTGTATTTCAATTGAATGGCAAGGTGCCTAAACATTCCCACCACTAACTCCTTCCATAACTCTCTTTGATGGAAAAGAAATTGTGGGTTCACACAAGCACGCCTTTGCTAATTTTGCTAGATGGAGATACCTACATTATTTCCTAATTTTTCACCCATCCACTGGATTAATGTGGAGGAGTGGGCATTTATTCTGGCAGTAAAAGTGTAGCTGAGCCGTGACCCTAGTTTTCACTTCGTAACTCTTTACAAATTAAACTGACACATAAACAAACAAGGTCGCTGAGCTTTCTTTGGAAGTTGTGCTGAAAAAAGCAGCCCTGAAAAACACCACCGATTGGCAAACAACTTAGTAAATTACAATCACCTTGTGGTGGTGTTAGCAGCACGTTACGAGGTGCCAGTAAAGCAAAAACTGCTGCTTTTCAAATCGTCGGTCGACATAAAACAGAACCTGGTTTTTACATGTATGTTTTACTTCGTTATAGTAAAGCTAATTCAAAGCATACTTCTGTAATATCTAAATGGTAAATGGTCCACATTTATATAGCACCTTTTTTAACCTCTGCAAACTCTGAAAAGGAGATTACAAAGGTACTCATTGTGTTGTGTGTGTGAAATTTAAAAAGTTATTACAAATTTCACAATTTCCATTACCCTTTTTTAAGGATTTATTTCTAAGTAAATATAAAAGCACAGATAAAACAGCTTTTGCCTGCTTGCCCATTTTTTTCTCTCCATGGTTTAAAAAAAAAAAAACTGCCTTCAAAGAGACTGCACTTGTAATCTTACCCTACTGGTCTCTAAAGCTCTGACAGCCATAACAACCTGTGTGCTACACCTGCAGAGTAGCCCCCACTCCCCCACACCACTTTAAAACCACTCAGATGCACCCACCATCCTCCTCCCCACTGAGCCAGACAGAGCAGAATCACAGGAAAACACGGCTCCACCAGACCAAACCACTACCTCTTTCAGCCAAAATACCAGCTTTGAGAGAGTGAGTGCAGGCAGAGGACAGACTTGGTTGGGGAAAAGGGAAAGGGGCAGGGCAAAAGGGAAGGCTCAATCACTCTGTGGGAGGCAGAGAACGAGGGAACACAACATAGTACTGCTGTTGGCTCTGAGCCATGTTTGTGTCACTAACAGAAGTGGCCTTGTCTACCCCAACCCAGCCCTCCCCCCTGCCTCTACCCCTCACCATGCACTCACTCGCTCCCAGTTTGCCTGGAAACAGAGTCAAGGGGTGACTGCCTGGATGCTTGGTAACAGAAAAGAGCTGCAGTACAGAGAATGGGTGAGAATCAAACACAGCTCAGAGTGGGAGCAAAAATCAAAAAAAAAAAAAGGAGGTGGTGGGGGAATCCACTCAATGGCAGGGGCTGTGTTTTGGGAATGTTGATGAGGCAGGGAGCTTTTCACCCCCCCCCCCTCCTATTTGGTTCCTCAAAGTGAACCAACAAGCAGCACTGTGGATGTGTGGGCGATTTGTACTCAGCATGCCCGCAGAGTGAGTGAGCGCGAGATGCTTTGAAGATTCAGTGTTTGCATTATTTCACATGCACAACAGAAAAAAGGAGGGAGTTTTTCAGATCCAGCAGAACCTGATAATGATACTGATACATCTAAAAATTTAATCAGCTCAATGTGGTTTCTATCAAAGGTTGGGAAACTGAGTGCCTAAGATTTCACTTGGATTGCACTGCAGGAAATGAGCCAACTCTATTCCCAACTGGCAGGCTTAGGGAAAAAAAGTGCTTTGTTATGAGGCATGATGTTTTTGAGCAGATATCTTTGTGCAACAAACTCCCGTCTGCCTACTCCCCTAGCAAGAAAAAAAAAACAACAAAAAAAAAAACAACAAATCAAGGCCACCTAAGAACTGGCTGCCAACTACTATTCTTCTTGGCAATATACTGCAGCATGTGTGCTGTTAAAACACAAATTGGTACCACCACCATTTCCTCAGGCAATCTGGGCATATCAAATTGTATTTTAGGAGGCAAAAAATGTATGGTAATGGCAGCAAGATAATTTTTTTTTTTTTTTTTAAATAGAGGCTTAGTTAAAGCTTAAAAAGTAATACTTTTTTTGTGTCCTAAGCACACTTTGTACAAAAAAACTCACTACGGGTTATATATATTTTTTATATATTTCCTCTTTGTGCCAAAATAGAGAAATCATGCATTTCACAAGGAGGAGATTTTCTAAATATTTTGTTAAACCACTTCTCTTACCGTCTTCAGTTTCTTGCCAAACGATGCCTTCAAGATTGACACTGGTACCAGGCTCGCACGGCCCCAGGCACTCGGGTTCCGTTGCCAGGGCTACATCGGATGTGTTCACCGCCACCGAGCGTGTGCGCACCATTATCTGCTCACATGGTGAGGCGATTTCACTGTTGCTGACCGTGGCCAGGAGGTGGAGGGGGGGAGGAGCTGGCGTGGAGACGGGAGATTCCATCTGTGAAGGAAGAAGAAGGGGTCGAGAGGAGAAAAAAAAAAAGAAACACGTGAGACACTTCACAACTTCTTTCTAATCACACTGGATGCCACAATAATGGAAAGTGAACAAAGTGGTAAATGCACGAGAGGCATTCTGGTGTTTCAGTGGCGTTTCTTAACAGGGGAATCTTTAAGTGCTGCAGTGTACCACGGTGTCTTTCCTCAACCTTTCTCCTCAACCTTAGAGGTGATTAGCAGGCAGAGAAGGCATAGAGGGAATGTGATGTGCCTTAACCGCCTCTGTGGAAGGACAGAATTAGAAATGCAGGGTAGAGCAAACAACCCCCTCCCCCCCAGCTTTCCTTCCTAGCATGCAGCAGAGCAAGATCCATGACACCAAATCATCTCACAGACTGATCGCTCATTAATTCCCTCAATTAGAAAGCTAGTTGTGGTAAGGGAGTAGGCCGCTGAGGGTCAGTAATTAATTTCACCTGTTCTGACATGCTGTGACAGCAATGAGGAGACAGTGGGCCTATGTGGAAAGGGAAAATGAAAAGGACAGCAAGGCTGGGATACAATGAGAGAAACTGAGGGAAAGCACAAGAGGGAACTGGAGGCAGAAAAATGTGTAGGTGGAAAAGAGACATGGAGAGAAAGACCGGTGGTGATTTTAGGGCCACTATGACACCAGACTTAGCACTCTTTAGTGATGGCAGTCGACATAAAAGTGCTCCAAATCATTAAGACTGAACTGCAGGAGGAATGCCATGCTGCAGCCAACAACACACATTTATTAATTGGGCATAAACCGCTCAGTACTCTGGACTATGCTGCCAACACTGGATCCAATTACGCTTAGAAGACAAAACAACAACTGACACATCGGATTATAAGCCTCCATAGCCCTTAAATACTGGTCCAATCTTTTTACTGCTCCAAACTGTGTATGATGTAGTGAACTAAAAACCAATATTGGTGTAAATATTAAACCTTGATTCATGTAAGCAAGTTCTGCTGCAAAGAAATATCTCTTAACTAAGTGGTCTAGTATAAAATGCACATTATTAATTCTCAGATTATGAATCATACGTTTGTTCTTGATCTGCCAAACAACTGGCACACCCATCCACTAATCATTTAGCACTGTCACCACTGGGCTTCTGAACAGCTCTACAGTCTGTAACACTGAATTAAAATCGTATTTCTTTAGGCTTCAACAGTTAAAGCCAGGCAAACCTGTAATAGCTCTAAAAGAGGCTAAAATACACTGTTACTACTATTCTTTACATGCATTGTCAGCATTTTTAATAATATGAAGTTTTATCATGAATGCTGATGTTTATTGATTCATGTCATGAAGATGGAGAGTGAAGAATTGCCGTTTCTTCATCATTTAAGAAATACTTGCAGAGTGTACATTAAAATAATCTGGATCTGAATCTGTAATTAACTGCGCATTTTGAATACCAAACATTAATCCTTGCTGAAACTCAATATTAGCACATGACTTGTCACCACAGAAGCTTTACATTTCA
Organism: Kryptolebias brasiliensis; assembly: GCA_028566095.1. Taxonomy (NCBI): domain Eukaryota; kingdom Metazoa; phylum Chordata; class Actinopteri; order Cyprinodontiformes; family Rivulidae; genus Kryptolebias; species Kryptolebias brasiliensis. Next base: position 24,632,366 of record JAOXNZ010000044.1, on the reverse strand, counting down.
TGCCTAACCAATGTCAGTGCGGATGGCCAATTTATTCTGGTGCTTAGAGGAAGAGCAAATTAATGTATGCATAGCGCAAGAGTTGGGGCTAACGACATTGTAATCAGTGTGCGTCAGTTCTGATGTGTGATGTGGTGACGCTGCTGGCTGGATGAGTGAATGAAACAGAACAGGTAATCACCCGAGCTGTCACCACCCACCGTTCTGAACCTTACGAAGACACAGAGACCACAATGAATCCTCCATCTGAGTGACAGCAAACAGTGAAACGTCCAAACAGGTTGACGCGGAGGCTTCTCTAAATGGACTCAACTGCTGTACCTTTGGTATTATTAGAAACTAAAGAGAGATGACCTAAATATGAACGAGAATGACTATCCTTACCCGTTCCAAGTTGAGAGAAAAAGTAGTTTGATAATTTCCTCCATTTTACATTAAAAGTGTTGGTATCAGAAGCTTTTAAATCACTGTAGCACTTACATTGTCTATTAAAACACAGAATGTGGGTGATCCCCAGAGTACACCAATCAAAATTTCTGAGATGAACTACTTCCATTAATGAACTGAGGAGTTTCAGAGTAATATCTTACTTTTTCAGATCAAGTCTAATCTTGCCTGAATAAGCTTTGAGTCTTGGGGGGGTGGGGACAAAAAGAAGGACAAGTAATATTTGAAGAATTAAAGCAAGAAATCAACCAAGACCTAATAAAAGAAGCATTTTCAATAAGTAATGGCTTAAATTAAACAGAATGGCAATATATAAGGTAGTAGTTTGCAATGTGCAGAAACAGAGCTGCTGTACTCTTAGGCTGCTGTCAATGGATAAGTGAATAAAAGAACTTTCACCCCGGGGCCTGAGCGTACACAAACACAGTCGAACACATGACGTTTTGTTAGAGGTTTGGAAAAACCACAAGCAACTGAACTACAGAACTTGTAAGATTACAAGGCTTTACCCAACGCTCTGTTTGATGCCAGATTCCAAAATTTCTTCCCCTTCCTTGAAATACTTGACAGAAAGATTTTGAAAACCACAATGCCAGAGTGTCACGCAATCTTTTTCTAAACTCAAACCTCATGCCAACTCCCTGAGAAAGCCACACTAGGAAAAAATTTTAACTGACTGGGGAAAAAAAATATGTGAATCTTAGACTGAAGTTGTGTAAAACTAGAGTGCTGACTGAGGAGGAACTCTGCCTGGATTACTCATAAAAACTCAACAGTGGCAAACGAAGGCATGCTGTGCCTTTAACTGGACACATTAACTCCAGTTTCAACTTTTTTAATACTTGGGATTAAAAAAAATGAAGTTTGGGGGAATATTGACTCAAAGCATCACACTAAGATACTTGTCTAGATTGTACTCATTGGGCAATTATGCAAATTATGTTACATGTCTATTTTTCCTCATCCTATGTCAATAAAGGTATTACAACATAGCTACTCTTGCCATTTTTATTTATTTTTACCAAGAATATAGTGCTGAATAATAAGTATTTCTGATCCACAATGCATTTCATATTAATCCTCTCAACAAAACCAAAGAAAAGCAAATGAAAACATCATCTCGTAAATTCAGTGCAATAAAATAGAGTATATAATGTGAAATGACTCCTTCATTGCCTCCATCTGGCTCGCTCTTGAGACCTGTTCTGCAATACATTAAAGGTGAAACTGTTCTGAAACAGAGTCCAAATCTGAGACACAAACACTTACCATCTGGATCAAGTTAGATATTCAAAAAAAGATTTTACAATACAGGTATGGTCGAGAAACATGTTTGTACTTTCAATGCGGCACGAAACCTTCTCTTACCAAAGCTTTGAAAGAAAATATCACTAAATGTGGGATTTTAGTGCTCTGATATTCATTTGTGCTAAATAAAAACGATCATTAATGCTCCTTTATATCAGCAAGGAAATTAACAAATGGTATAGCATCAATATTCGGCAGCAGATGGTCTAACATTCAACTGTAAAATCTTGTTTTTGAATGTTGGAAAACATATAGGAGGAAAAAAATATACTATAAATGTTGCAAATTATGCTCTGAACGATTCAATAACAGAATTTAGGTTCATAACAGAAAATAGTTCTGCCAATCCAAACGATAGAGTATTACAGTAAAAAATAGTTTATTCAGTGTAAATATATCTTTTAAAATACTTAGGCATTTTTAACAACAGACCAAGAGCTAAAATAATTTTAAAGACCCCATGTTTACAATGGAATATAATAAATGTTCTGTAAACTGTAATAAAGATGGAATCCGAGTGTAACTAATTATCCAGCCAACAATACACACTGGCATATATTAATATGTTTTTTAATACTTGCTCAGGATGAACAACAATCATACAAAATGGAGTGCATTGGAATAAATCAAACTAGACATAAGGGCTGTAGTGACATTTTCATACTGAGGTAATCATAACATTTGTGATTTTTTTGACATAGATGTCAGTCTGAAGTGTGCCCCTGAAAAATTATTTTTTTGTCCTTCCCCCTACATCGCAAAAAAGGACATGGAACCCTCCGCCCTGGGCATGAATACACTAAATGTAGGGGTAGGAGAAGGGTAAAATGTGACTCATACAGTGTTTGTGAGAAAGTGACCACCAAAACCAAAAGCTATTTCTTCTTAAACTCATTCCACATTTTTCTCTTCTTTAAAGACCAGTTTGAAAGCTGGCCTCAATACAATAAAAAAAAAAAGTGGTGTTCTTAAATAAGATTACAAATACACGATCACTGACTGGCTGCAGATGTGGGCTTCCATTTCTCTTTGCAGATCTGGATTAGTAAATAAAAACAAAAGTGACAACCAAAATATAAGCTACAGTATTCAATATGAGCAAAAACTTAAGGAAAAATGTTGGAGCCGGTGGTGAAGGGTGCTGTATGTAATTAGGATTAAACCAACAAGCCTCTAAAATGTAAATAATTCACAGCAACAACAATGTACAAATGTCACGTAATCTTAACACATGCAGGCTTCCCTCAGGGCGTTGGAGCATTTGGCTAACTCGACCTGTTTGTTATCATACTTCAACTGATTAGTGAAAAGATAACTGATGTGAAATCACTTTTGGCACTTATTGTTTTTCTCTTTAACACTTGCAGCACTGAAACAATTCAAAAAACTCTAACAACTCAATTACAAAACAAAATAAAAACCTCAATGGAAAACTCTTTGATTCAATGCTTCATTTAATCCATGTGAGTGCATACTGCAACGTCAAAGAAATGGTTCCAGAAGAACACTGGTAAAGTTTTGGATCGTCAAAGAACAAGATGGTTCAAATCTCAGTTATTTATTTTTTTATTATTCACCTCCATGTACCTGTCAGAGACTTTATCACCTTGGAACAAAAACATCTTGACATTTCATCTCTAAATTGACCTATATAAGATCCATGTGACGGTTATCTTTATGCTAATGCATGTATGTATGTATGAAAACAAAAATCTGAACCGTGTGGTTCACTTGTCTTTGTTTGGGGTGTGTATATTGTCTGATTCAGTGCATGAACCAAAAAAAAAAAAAGCTTGCACCAGTAGCTGGAGCCCTATGATTTCTGCCATGAGAAGGTGGAAGGAATTGCAAGACTGGACGTTATAGTTGAACAATTCAGTCATATCAAAACTGAGACAAAGCAAGCTTGTGTCTAAGCATGTTAAGACCATGTTGAAGCAGAATAATTACATTTGCATTAAGTTTCAGCCATAGTAAAATATCAGCCTGACAAGATTAAAACTGATGCAAACCGACTGCCTTTACTGTTAGAAAGGCTCAGATGTTGTAAGGCCTGATGAAATATGGGAACCTTAACACGGTTTTCATCATCAAAAAGAAAAACTATCCATCTTAAAAATAATAAGCAGACATTATGTAACTGCTAACTTAAATGTCTTTAGCTGGCTAATATCAGTGTGCCTGCTTTAACTATATAACTTTGACTCAATGGACAAACCCTGCTCACATCTTTGTTGAGTTACTGAGGTTTAAGACCAGAGGAGAAACAGCACTTAGAGTTTCACTGGCTCTGGTCAGTGCTTCTTTCAATACCACTGAATCAAAAATGTTTGAAAAAGGGACCCAAGTTCAGGGGCACCCTTACCAGATGACCGAACCACCTGAACTGGCTCCTCTCGATGTGGAGGAGCAGGAACTCTACTCCGAGTCTCTCCCAAAAAACTGAACTTCTGAAATGTTTTCAGATCTCTAAGGGAGAGCCCAGCTACCCTGTAGAGAAAACTAATTTCAACCACCTTTAACCAAGAACTCAGTCTTTTGGTCACTACCCAAAGTTCATGACCATAGGTGAAGGTAGGAACATAAACAGAGTGGTAAACAGAGAGTTTTGCCTTGCAGCCCAGCTCTCATTACAGAATACGCCATACTGCGGACGCCGCACTGATTTACCTGTCGATCTCACCCATCATTCTTCCCTCACTCATAAACAAGACTTTGAGATACTTAAACTCCTCCATTTGAGGCAGCACCTTAATCCCAATCCAGAAAGAGCAGTCCACCCTGTTCTGACTGAAGACCATGGCCTCAGATTTGGAGGTGCTGATTCTCATCCCAGCTGTGAACTGCTCCAGTGAGAGCTGGAGATCATGGCATGATGATGCGAACTGAAGCACATCATCCGCAAATAGCAGAAACAAAATACTGATGCCACCGAACCAGATCCCTTCCGCCCCCTGGCTGCGCAGAGAAATTCTGTTCATGAAAATTATGAACAGAATCGATAACAGTGGGCAGCCCTGGCGAGGTCCAACTCTCACCCTGAAGAGGTTTGACTTACTCCCAGCAATGCAAACAAGACTCTTACAACATTTGTATAAGGACAGAATGGCCTGTAACAACCGACCCCCAATCCCATACTCACGGAGCATGTTTTTAACACTGCAGGAAAAATCAAATGTGGAAGCTTCAACTTTGTAGCTACAGTTCTTTCAGACTGAGAACACTAGCAAACAAAAAAAGACATAAAATGACTGCATTACCCAACAAGTCATAAAAGCCTATGTGACTGTTTTCAAACATTACACACTTTTTCTAAAACCACACTAGCACTCTATATGAAGCTCAGACTAATCAGAGAGAAACAGAAAAATACAAACAGGAACACCTGACATCTATTGTAGACCACCAGCTGGGAAAAGGTGCTCTGTTTCTAGGCAACTCCTCTCGGTTTTAGCTGCTAATTGTCATTTCAGGAAAGCACAAGCATGCATAAATAATACAGAGAGGAAACTAAGCTGTGATGAAATCAGTCACCCTTGACCTACAATCTCTCTGAAGCTATAATGAGAAAGAAACAATCTAAACTATTTAAAACTGCTTCAATCTGACAAAGAAGCTTTGTGCCATGTGACATCACACTACAACCCTAAACATGTAGATGAAACATTTTCACACAACAAACTAGTGCAGGAGGATATGCAATATGCAAATTAAAAATGGTCAAGCCCACAATTTCAAACCTAACATTATTGCTCTTTTTTATTATGCAACATCAACACGGCGTTGCATCATAAAATCATTAGAAATGGATCCAAATACTGTGAACTTCTGTACCACATCTGAGTCATATATCTGAAATGAAGCTCAGCTATTAGAAAAACAATTAAAGATTTCACATTTAGATGAATGTCTGCACAAGTGAAAATTTAACAGTGCTTCACAAAGTAGCGTGTTGCAGTCGTATGCTGCAAACAAGCCTTTATTTTCAACAAAATACACTGAAACAAAAAGATGCACTGGTTTGTCAAAGAGCAATCTGTTATGAAAGTATAAGAGGCTTTACCTGAATAGACTTACTGATGAAAGAACAGCCTGTCAGGAAAATACTCCTACAGCTACCAGCTACATAATGAGAAGTAAAAGTGATATAAAAAGGCAGAAGGCACAAGGGACCGCAGGGCTAAGAACTGAGCCAAGATAAGTGGAGCTTACCAATTTCCTCACTTATAAAGCAGTGGCCTAATTTACAGAGTAAAGTCATAAAGAGGATAAATTTCTCTGTTTTTATGATATGATCAAAATGTGGTAAGAAAAGAAAGTCTGCATTTCACTAGGGTTCTGTTTTTAAGCTTTCAGTGCAACTACTACACAGCCAAACACCCATAATCATCGTGATAATTAAAAGTAAAAAAAGAACAGAATGAGCCACACAAAAAAATACCTTAACGAAATACCTTTCGTTCCATCCCAAGTTTAATTAATAAAGAATGTGCACACCCAGTTTCAGCTAAGTGTGACACTCAAATGCGACTACAAAAGTCAGAAAGCTCCTGGTTTCAATACTAATTTGCTTATGTTTAGCGTGTTAATGTTTGTATATAAGCATATAGTTTTAGCACTAAGGAACTATAGGTGAAGCTCAAGGGAATTATTTTCCAGAAGTGACAAGAAAAAAAAAGGAGGATAAAATTGGACCAATCAATTGGATCGATCTTCTTCGGGAAGACATGATGTTCAATACCTTGTAATTGCTTAGAAAATTCCCACAACTGCTGGCAAATGCTGCCATACCTAAAATCTCAAGACTAACAAAGAAAGGAACTTTAACTACAAATTACACCAGGGCTGCACAATATATTGCAGACTTGTCGTTGATGCATTAACAGTAAGCGCAATAAGAATATTGCAAAGGACTGTTTGGACTGCAATAAATCAAACATTACATTTCAAGTACCATGCATTCATGTTACGCATGCTAATATTTTATTTGGTCAAGCCAACAGCCTCTCACTGGCCTTGATGCCCCCACCTGGTTTGGATGATATGATAGTCATAAAAGAAGAGAAAGTGAGGAGTGAGGAAAATGTGGATTTATCATAAGAATATTAAACAATAATATATATACATATCCTCTCATTGAGTCCAATTACAACTATAAAATAGTATACACCACCCTTTTTTTCCTCAGAGGCCCTATTCGTGCACAAATAGAAAAGCCACTCCACCAGTACACCCCACGTGTGTGCGAACAGCGACAGAATAATTTGATAATTTGTTTACTACTTGTATTAGGTTTTTTTTTTCAATAATATTTAACGGTCAGGGATCTTTTATTTCTCTGTCCAGAAATTAGATGTCTGGATGTTTGAAGGAGCTGGTGATGCACAGCGTCTCATTATCTTTGTCCCCTGTTGCCATTTGTTTTTACTACAGCTTTCTGCCAGTTTGTAGACCCTGTCCACAGAGGAACTGTCTTTCCAAAACAATCTTTTTCCTCATAAACACAGCACCGTTTCTAGAAATGTTTTCATCCAAATGGAAACAAAGAAAATGACCCAAATGCTGTCGGACCTCTGCCAGGCCTGTGTGTGGTGCTGTAACACACAGGCTGTTAGTGGATCTATGACATCATCGTTTTCCAAAGGTTGCTTTTAGGCTGTCCAAATAAGAATGCAACAGTGAAGATTCAGGATTTTTCTTCTCTGGACCCTGCTTTTAAAAAATACTGTTTAGGGGCGACCACTACTGAACCTAATATCAACTATAGAGGAAATGATATATCCCAAACATTTGAAGTGCATCAAAATCAGTCCTCCTCCCTCAGCAGCTTGATTAAATCTAATAATCACTAGAGTACATCCACTGTGATGGAAATATACGAGTATCCCTTGTGTTTCTTTTCACAAAAATCGTTGGGAAAAAAGGAAATAATTTCCTCTAGTTGGGGCTTAAAGTCACGCTCTCTGGCGAGAACAACTGCTATTGAGTACATTAATAACAGCACATTAGGGTAACACACCAAGACCAAAACGTAGTTTTGTAGCATTGCGAAATCAGATCATGGGACATTTTCAAACTAAAAAGAGGATAGGCTCTGATCACCGACTTAGGCCAACAATCAAATGAAGAGAATATATAACCTTTATAGCAGAAGGTAACTCCAGTAACAAGTAGGAATGTCTTCACTACATAATAAAAAAGAAGGCAACCATTCACTGCTTGGCTGAGATATTTAGCTGGCAGGCTGCATGCCAGGTTGGTTGACTGGCTAATATAGAGCAGTGCATTTTCCTCAAGTCTTGGTTCAGTTTAACCTTGTCAACTTAATTCCTTCCCCTCTTCTCTGGCTCAGCTGGCCGCTCTGAGACTAGGCCTGGCATTGTTTGTTAGCTGACAAGGTGGGGGTGGGAAAAAGTACTAAGGAGGGCTTGTTTGCCATCATGAGCAGTGAAAAGCTCTCTGTAAAGAGGAAAAGATATTTGGATGTCCCTTTATGTTTACTGCAGAGAAAATGTGTCTAAGAGGGACAGACTGATTAGAGTCCATGTGTACTCAAAAAATAAATAAACATGAGTAAAACTAACCTCTGTGTCGGGTACGTAAGACCAAATCTGCCATTTCTTGGCTAGAAGTTCTCCGCAACATAATACACCTAAAGGTGATAAGGCTAAAGTGTGTTTCAAGGCATAAAAATTGGCAAATTTTTATGCATTGAAACACACAGCTCAAAACTGCATTCAGACATGGGTGGCTTCAAATTAGGAGTATGTTTTTTTATTTTGTCACAAAAAAATAAACACCAGAAAAGGCATTTAAAACCTGAAATGTACCATCTGTTGAAGCCATACTAACTGCAACAATTGCCTATATGTTATAGGGATTAAACTTCATTAGTTTTAATTTCTTCCTATGTTATTCACATACAACTACATGGTGATGTTGGCTTCCATCCACTGCCCACATTGTTCATCCTCTCACTCTGAATATAGGTCAATTGACATCAACAGTATCTGTTACAACAATATGCCACATTCTTGTCAAGGTCACCCACTTGCGTCCGACGTGTAGAGAAGCTGCGCTGGGAGCAGAAATCCAGATAAGCTAAGCTGAGCCGACAAGGATTTCTCTCTTGCCAGCCCTCTCCATAGTTATAAATCTTATCTCCCAGCAAAGAGAAACCTGACAGCAAACTGAGAGGCTGTCATCGACAGCTCAGCCATCTAAATACCCACCCAAATACTGATGATTCAGACTTCTTACAAGTCCGAAGGATTTGGCCAAATACAGCCAGTAAAAAAAAGCCTGTCAAACCCATGGGGTTTCCTTGATTCATGATACAGTCATGACCAAAAAGCCTGTTTCACCTACCTACTTATCCTGCATTTTAAAAGCCAAAAGCTGTTTCAATCAAGCTGGTCAATAATACTTGCTCCTGGATATACTATCCAGAACACTTATCAGCTAAGCAACAAAATCCATTTTATAAGTCCCACATAACATACAAAGAAAACAAGTTGTTATTCAGGCTGTGAGATTTCCCCAGAGGTCCTAACCTCAAACTATTTATAGATGTTCTGTTAATCCGTTTCCCTTGTGTTAACACTCTACTGCAGGTGGTGCCTTCTCCAAACACTAGAAAGACAATCCTAAAACACACACAAATAAACACAAATTTCTTAGAACACAGTTATGCTACATTACCTTGTATTGTACTGTGTAACACTGAAGTAACACCAAAACAAACCTTTACTATGCTTAGACCAACAGAAGCAAAAAATCCTAAATTATTTTTGAAAAAGTACTGAAATCTTAATGATTTTACACCAAATAAAGAAGCACAACAAAAAATCTGAACACCTTTAGATAACCTTTTGATGCACTCTCAAAATACACTCATGACTTGTCCTCTTGAAAAACTACAGCCAGGGTTTAAGCTGTTCAGATACAGATGATAAATGAGCACAGGTTAAAGCTTTGGCTGCAGGAGTAGAGATATATATCGGTACATATGGAGGAGTGTACTGAGCTTTGTTCAACAAATGGCCCTTGAGCTGCACTTGCTGTTCTATCCTAAAAGCTGCTGTTTTAACCAGGACTTGTTACTCTGATTGACCTCAACTGCTGCCTGTCTCATTGAACCGTGTCTATCTTAATGGGCGGTGATGTGCACCATTAGAGTGTGCCAGTAGTTTCTGCACTACAGCCCCCAAAATCTTAGACTTTTACACCTTAATGCACCTTGAGGTGATGACTGCTGCAACATATACCACATGACATTTCAACACTCTTACTGGTGAGTGAGAAAATATCTGAAAAGGCAGGCTGACAGCACGGTGTCGCAGAGTAACTTGCCGCATGCTTCATTTTCTGATAGAGCTCTCTAGCCTTGGTTTTATATACAGTAAATGTCAAGCAAATCTGAAGGCTACTTCTGAGAATCTGCTAAAACACAGACACACTTCCACCACCTGCGTTGAACCCAATAAACTAGGCTGGATTGTATGGATTATGTTACACAAGACTGTAATAAACAGAATAACAGATGTAAACGTTGCCAACTTGGAATAAAAAGCCTAAATGAAGATGCAAATAGCGGCCATCTTACCCATAAATAAAAAAAGAAGTTCCTCAGGCATTTGTTGAGCACACAGTGAATTTTTCACGTGTCTTTAGTTGTGTTGTCATCCAAGTTAAAACAAATGCTTTCATCAACTGATAAACAAAAACACTGTTAGCGAGAAATCACCAACTCAAGTGGCTCCATCACCCTCTTCTAAAGCAAAAGAAGAGGTTTTCTTTTCCTGGAGTGAAACCAAACTAGAAACTAGAAATAAAATCTACTTAAGTAAACACTGAATCAATGTAAAAACAGTTTGGGGAGGTTTAAAGCTACTCAGCGGATGCACTTTGGTATAACAGAAGCAGATTGAAACACTCAAGTGTTTTAAGATACTTGTACAGCATTACAACACGTCAGCACAATACAGCAAAGCTGCAAAATTGAACTTGATGGATCACAGAAAAAAAAAATACCTCTCTCCTGATCATTAAAAGCACTTATAAAGTCAGACTGTGGAGACGTCGAGGGAGCAGGAGGAAAGTGAAACCCACTATATCACACTGAATCTTCCCTCATGGCCAGGCGCTTCACAGAGGTCTGCAGCTCTCAGCCATTGGAGTTTGATGACCTTGTTAGTTTGAGTGCCTAATCTGCTAATGCCCTGATAAAAATAAACAGTCAGTGCAGTCATTGTGGTTCCCCTTACTCCCTCCTCCCTGTCTGCAGCTGCTATCCATAAACACAGGTGATACCTCCATCTTTATTTATCCTGAGGACCTAATGTCAAACTGAGTGCCTGAAAAGCTGGAGTGGGGGAGGGAGGATCTGCTGTACGTACTGCTTCTACAAAGATAAATGCCCTATAACATGGTGTGACTTGCTCATGTCAAGTATCTGTATATGTGGTCAATTCTGGAATTCTAAAATAATATTCACAGCTACAAACATAATCATGATATAACTTAAAGAAATGAACTAAACAGAAAAAACAAAATGAATGTGAGTAAATATAATTTAGTTTCCCAGATGTACAAAGAAGCTTGTGCAAAATATATTTTAATGTTGCAAGCTCAGCTTATTGCCAAAGACTAAGCAACGCCTCATCCTTTCTTACAAACAGAACATCTTTCCGTTTTAACTTCACCTTCATTAATCATCTCGTGCATCCTCTTTTTCTGTAACTTCACCAACACACCATATATAAACATATCTGAGACCTAAAAAAACATGTAAAAGTTGGAGAACAAACAGTGCTATGTAACCTGATGGAAAACAAACTGCACAATTGTATTACTGCCCACCTTTTTGGCTTTAGAAAAAAATGTTTCCCAGCAACTATAATTAAGAAGACTGCAATAATTCATATATTTTCCAGTGGCAAAGTCATCAAATTCTCAGCAGTGTACATATATAATACCACAAAATAAACCCGTTAATAAAGCAGAACGTACCAAAGTTTTATTATTTCAGTCATTTATCAAATGTAACTAGAAAAGGAGCCTATAAAGAATTACCACTTAAAACTATAGCATTAATTTATCTTTTTCACTTGTTAGCGCACTTAAATTCATTCATACTATTCTAATGAAAATCAAGCACTGTTTTCAGTTGACTAAAAGTTTAAATCATTTACAGTGAACTGTACGTTTCTTTCTGAGCACAAATTAAATGAACAGACTGATTGTCCCTTTCTATTAAATGCTCATATCTGTTACACTTTTTTCCCCCTCAAGTCACACTTTAACTTCGTAATCAGCTAGCTGCTGTAGAGTTATTGTCATGGTTAAAAACTCATCCTTACACTCTAATTTTAAGCTGGGTATAAATCTATCCGCTCGGCTCTCTGCTCAGTAAGGCTTGGTCTAACACGTTTTTCTGTTCTGACATCCCATGTTGTTCACCGTCATCAAAGATGAATTTTATGGTTTATAAGCAATAACAGCTTAAGAAAAGTGCTCTAGAAATATGATTGTGGGCCTTTCCTGTCCAAAAGCCTGTGAACGTAGACTTTGGTCTGCATTGTCGACATATGCCTTTGACAACCTACAATAATTTCCATGCCCAAATTTTTGATGGACCAGCAAAACAAATGTCTCGATTACATCACCATTGTGGGAAAGAAAGAGGCAGACTGAACATTTTTGCTTGATAAAACTGCATATTTTGTTAAAGCCCCCAAAGTTGTGAGCCCCCTATATGCATCAAAACTCATAAAAGTTTAAAGCACACAGGGTAGTTACCAGAGCATGGGGTTTGTACAATCTGCCATCATTTGAATGTTTATTTTTCAGGTGGTTCTGGTTTTCTCCCAGTCAGGCAGTCACCTATGAGTATTTGGGACAGTAAAATGCCTTCTGGTATGAATGAGGATGTTGACCATAAGGAAAAAAAACAATTACTATGGCGTTAGCTGGTGGCAAATCTCATCCAGACCAATATATGGCCAGATTGTCAAATACTCTTTCTTGGCACAGTTATTGTTACCTTATTATTTCCAGCTGTATTCCCCACATCACAGCCATTCCCATAACTGTTTTAAATAAAGAAGAACTGACAAGACTGCTGACCAAATTGGTCTGGAACAAGGATGGGGGGGGGGAGAGAAAAAAGCCCCAGCATAATACGATGAACAATGTTTCGACAGGGGACTCACAACAGATAATGCAACGCTTCTGTATTCAAGGACACCCGTGCAGTCTCCAGTGAGCATATCAGCATTCATAAAGCGGACTATCTGCTGTGGCAGGGGTGACTTTGATGCATTTGGTACTCTTGTTTAAGGAAAGGAGGAAGCATGAGAAAAATCAAACCTTCATACACAGGAGACTATAAAAGTCCCTGGCACACAGCCAATTTTGTTTTGAGAGGGGCAAATACAAAGGACAACCTAAATTTATCAGCTGTGGCATTTAGGTTTTTTAAACTTGTAAATCATGGACAAGGAAATAAATTACAAGATACAGGGTTAAAAAGTCTGGAACATGAGTTGGAGCATTAAGATGACTGGATTTCTTGGAGCACTACATGGCTGACATTGTAATAATAATAATGTCCCAGGCAAGGTGTCAAATTCAATATTTTTTAGTATTTAGTCCATAAATTTTGTATATAGTCCCCATCTAATTTACAATATTTCGAGGTCCACTTCTGAGCTACACTTTTTCTCTCCTTTACTAAAGAGCATTTTCAGTTTGGGAAATATATAATTTCAGGTTTTTTGGAGAGCGGAGCAGGTTTAATTGGCTATTCTGCTGACAAGTACTCCATCATAACTTCTTTTATAATGTTATTTTTAATACTCTCACTCCTTCACAGGCCAAGTCTGGCCTGGTCTAAAAGTCTCTGCCAGCTACATAAATTTAAAATGTCAGGTCAACAGAGACTGACTCCTTGATGCCAAAGTCAAAAAGTTACATGTCATCAAGTCTGGAAAGACTTGGCAGGAAAGCAGAGGAAGACACAAATGTTTGTGCACTTATTACATTAAGTGTATTTATTTATGTCCTTCTCTTGAGCAGCAATAGATAGAGGTGAGGATTTAAGCGTGGTAATGGAGAGTTAAGCTGTTGGACTGAGGTCTGGGTTACTATGCCACAATGTTGTTTACCTCATTGTCAAAAGTTTAAATCTTCTGACGTATTTACTGTGAACGGCTTTGGTGTAATGTTAGGAGAATTTTGCTTTCCCAAACGGCCAAATCCAAGGCAAATAAAGCTAAACAAGAGAAATGTGCACTGAATAAAACATTTTTTCCACTAAAATTAATCAAGAGTGTTTAATGTTTTGCTTTGATGGCATGGGATAGTTTATTTTAGAAAGGAAAGTGCATATGACTTAACATTAGTCTTGTAGTTCTCATGCAAGTGTACAAGTTTCAGCTAAATTTAAAATATGGCTAAATTTCAAGGTTACCTGACAACCCCCCGAAAAAAAATCAAGTTTGGACATTATCCAGAGCTGCCACGTGCTACAAACAGGAGATTGTCCATGCTGAGGGGTTGTCACTTTCATGAAATATTCCAGAGTGGAGTGTGCAGGAGGTGATGAAAAAGCAAGCTGCGGTCACCAGGTCGGTCCTTATCGACAGAAGCTTCTTAAGCTAATCTTTTTTTTTCAGGGTAAGATACTTCATGTTTCTGTGTTAAATGAGTCTTCTTTTTTCTCTTTGCATTTTCCTTTTATTTTTTCTTTTAGTCCACCAATTCAAAGTTGCAAACAAACACTTGGTTCTACAATACATAGCTCAGAATATTTAAGTCAAATTTAACAAAACATTACACCAAAATTTTAGTGTTGAGCTGGCAGTTTTAAGACTTTTCCAGCTAATTTGGAAGTTGACATTTTCACACATATGGAAATTGCTCTAATGACATCTTAACTATCAGTCAAATACTTAAAATATCAACTAAATACAAAGAGACTAGTATTTTTTAGATAACTGTCAGCCTAATTACACACCTGAATAAAATTTTAATTCTGAATCAAATAAGAAAATCAGGAGATTTCTACAAGATTTTTTAAAAACGCCTTCTAATGAACATTAACCATAAAGTGTAATAAAAGATTGATATTAGCAGGTCAACACACAAAAGACTGAGAAATGTAAACCAGCTGCAGCTGTTCCAAATTCAGTTCTTCAATGTGCAAGCAATCCGTCAGCTCATAAATGTTTGACATTGGTCCCAAAGGATGGACGTGTTCTCCCTTTAATTTCTATCAGGAGAATAATCCCCTTTTGAAACCCTTTTTAGGGTGAATTAGAAAGCCCCGGCATTCAAAGAGACGAGTGGAAAGAAGGGGGCGGGAATAATCAAAAGGGCCTAGCTGTCTGTGTGGATTAGAATAGGAAGAGAAAATTCTTTCATCTCAGACCTGTACTTCCAAGCTTGGAAGCAGGCTTACCCTCTCACTTGCACAAACCTCTAACACAAACTTCTTGTAAAATAGACCAGTAGAGATCTATACTGTTTAATTATGTTTTACCATCCAAGAGGCACTCATTTAAATTTCAACATACGAGATTGAATTACGCCTCAGTATTACGGGAATGCCAGTCATTTGACATTTATTTAAAAGTTTTGTTCACTAAGCTGGCTTCTCAGTTTGACGTGACAATGCCTAGGAGGGCACAAACATGCATGATTTTAATTTATGCTATCATTTCCCACGATTAAATGTTGACTGATGCACTATTTAAGGCCGACGATCTGTTGACAGAACCTCCTTAACCTGAAAGCACCAACTGACATCTAAACAACTCCACCTGACAGATCAGAAATTTGATTTGCCATTATGTACATTTGTTCGGTTGTCTATGTCTGAGTCAATAACAGCAACAAGAACCAGCAACTTCTTTTCCCTTCATATTTATTTCAATGACTTTAGTCAATGATCTGGATTTAAAACAGTATACAAGTCCTGCGTGCTTTTAAGATATTTAAATAAAATCACTGGCTTTGTACTTCATATAGACTCTAATACGGAGGACTAAAACTGAAACCACATTTCAGATTCCCAGTACTGGAACAACCAAAACATGCATGCAGAAATGTTTACATTTATGTTCCCAATGCAACCATGGAGTGGTATGTTCAGGGTAATTCTAGATAAGTGCACAGTGGAAGAGGGCGTGCAGATGTGTACAATGAAACTATGTCGTCTTTATAGCGAGTTCCAACAGGCTTTATTCAAATAAATTTGGAGTAGTTCCCAGTAGCTTTTTTTTTGTTACTTCTACTATACTCGCATGCTAGGTTCAAAATTAAGTTGGGGCAAACCTCCTATGAGAAAGTGACTTTTGCTCATCCAAGAACTGCTTTGCATGATGTCACAACTAAAGTTTCAAACCCAGAAACTACTAGTTTATAGAACGCCAAGATTTAAAACTGCTCAATGCCAAACTGGATTACAGTAGAATGGTTTGATACTCCAAATGACAATACTTAAGTTTGTTTCCTCCTTTTTGAAATAATAAACTTTAAACTCTTTCATACAGAATGTATAATAAAAACTGTGCATCCAGTTGAATTACACAAACAAAAGGCACTTGTTCTCTGATCTAACAAAGGGGGAGGGCAAGAAGCAAATAATCCTCTGCATCACTCTTGTTCAAACGATACCTTGCTGTTAACTTCTTTGTAAAACAGAAAGTCTTCCATAGTGAAGGCAATTTTCTTAGTTTTTTTAGAAGCAATTCTTATTTTAACCCACACCAAAAGTTACATTTAAAGGCATGGACGCCCATGAGCAAAGAGTTAAAAGACATTGCTTTTCACATGGCCAAGTGAGAAATCCCCAAACATAGTCTGCAAACTCTTTTACAACCATAGCAAGTCAGTACAAAGTTTGAGCCACCTCCTTCCACGGCTGGGAGAAAATTCCAGTTGGGGGGGGGGGGGGAAGCCACGTCTGCTCCTCCCCACTGTGTGGGTTTTGTTCTGCTAATCAGACCACATGCCTCAAGGATTCAGGAATCCAAGAGCTCTCAGCCAGCTCCTCTCATTCCACATACAGCCGCAGCAGCCTGTGACAAACTATTCAGTGTGTTGGGGGGTTAAAGACTCTATCCATTCATAACACTGCTCACCCTCCTTCCCTCTTCTCCTAATCTCAGGCGAGGTTTTACCCCTCCCCCCCACTTTACCCCTCATATGCCCTCTCTCCCTTCTCACCATAGAAGCGTTTCTATCGGTCTACATACTGCAACACTAGGTCTACAGTTTATTATTAGATCGTGGTCCAACCACCAACGCATCCACCACAGTTTTAATCAGGAAAAAAAGGTAACCAAGCAAACGCTGAGCTAGTGCTGTGAAAGTTTGGATATTTGCCTTCCTTTTTCCACGCTTGTTTTTTCCTCCTTATTTTGGTTTGTTTCCTCCTTGCGCTCCCCTCCCAGGCTCTCCTGCTACTCACGCATTAAGAGGCGAAATGAGGCACGTTGGAAATTTGCAGGCTGACAATGGAAGACAGCTGCTCTTGCTGCATAAGTCTTTCATGAGCTGAATTAGTCGTACAAGCCTTAGCTCCCTTCCCCCCACACATGCCTCCCTGCTAGCAAGCCGATCCAGACACCGCACAGCACACCTCCTGGAAAGCTTAGCTGAGAGAAAGACGGCGAGGGAAAGACAAAGCAGGACAGAGGTCTTGTTTGACAGCTCTGTAATGGCTTTTGGTAAAAGTAGCACAACAATTTTAGTCCTGGGAAAAAATTTTTTTTTTTAACTTTAATTCTTAATGAAGCTTTTGAGATTGTTCTTGATGGTATAAGTTATGTATAACGACGTTCTTAATCAAAAAATAAAACTGTATAAGGACTGCACACATGACAAATAAATACACCAGTGCTGTCAAAATATGACAAGTGCTTGTTTTGATTTTATGACCAACATAAAAAACTCCTAAAAGTGGAATTTACAAATAACTATTGTCCTTAAATAACTAAACTTTTCTGACAAAAAAGAACAAAGTTGCATTAACATTCCCAGCATGTTGTGTGAAAGTTTTCATCCACCTTACCTACAAAACAAAAACTTGTTAGACATGATTTAAACACTTGACAACTGAAGGACTTTCCTGAAGGAAGTAATACTTTCCCCCGGGTCAATATGGAAATTGTAACTGCTTGTTAGAGTATTAAACATAAAAGACCTTGTCTGCCGGACTAAAACTAAGGCTCTGTTTACACGACAGTTTTTAAGTGCAAAGGAACAATTTGTGCTGTGATTTGATTGTTTATGTACACAACAAAAATCAGATTATCTGACACAAACCTTTTAAACCCAGGTCTCAGAGTGGACGTTTTTAGAGACTCCTGGCATCGGTGTGAAATCACCCATTTGAACTACGGCTAATTGCAATCAATATTTTTCTGTGCTTGCGTGAGCAGATCAACAAACAGTAGTAATGGCGGATAGCGGAGTGCTTTTTGTGCTGCTCACTCTTTTCAACATGTAGCAGCAACCCCACCCCTCTGTGAGTCCAAACAAACGTACATGTATTCACCATTTTGGATGTAGCCTCTGTCATAATGAAGAGACTGAAGTGTTTGCGCTAATGCATGTCGTTAAAATACAAAAATCAAAGCACCAGCTAGTGATCTGGCACCCCAAAAGATGCTCAGCACATCAAATCTGACAAAAGATTTACAATAAAGGTTCAGTAGTGAACATTTAATAAAACAGGGATAACAAAATCAAAACGTTGAGAAGATTTATTGCAAAAGGTGATCCACAAACTACTGTGAAAAGTCACACCCTTTCCAACCACAACTTCCTCAAAGTTTTATAATTCCAGGCTGCATTCACAGTAAAATTATGTTTACTTTGTACTACATATAAAAAGTGGTAACCACCCCCAATCCTCCAAGTGGCAGAGCACAAATCAAGCTAAGGCTTACCAAGGTCAGTATGACTAAAGCCAGAGCTGGTTCAGCGATTACATATTTCCAAACAGAATGTCTTGGCGCCTGTCAACATAAATTCCTGAGCAACAGGACTATGTTAGTAACAAGATTCTTCAACTAATTCAATATGTTATGATGGGTAGTAATGAGCATCGAGTGGTCAACCTAACAACATGAAAATGAACAGTTTTAAACTGTAGCACTAGATGTAAATTGGGGCTGGGTGGTCTAGATTCAGAATAAAAAGCAAGGTGCCATTTGTTAAACAAAGCCAGAGTTTAAGTGTAAAACAAAAAAAATTGTGGAAAATCAGGGAATGCTTCTGAACAAATAATCACCCCATGACAATCAGATGCCATTTGGTGACAACAAATCAGAGCTAAGAAATTTACAACCAAACACATAGAAACCAACTAAATGTGCTCTCATATACACAGTATACACAAATGTGAGAAAACCCACATCAGAACCATGTTAAATGACCAGATTAAAATAGCATAGATTAGCCCATGTCACATAAACAGTCATTATAGACTACTTAGGTTTAAAATAAAGCCAGCACATTGTGACTAGGAGCTTGCTACAATAACTGATGTTAAAGCTTAATAACTCCTGCTCCAAATACACTTGGACACAGACTATAAGACAGTGGTGTGAGAACCAGAATACAGCAGTAAGCACAACAAACAACTTACATTAAATACCAACAGACCCATTCTACAACCCTCCAAACAACAAGTTCATCCTCTATCCTTTAGTCCAATAATTTTATTCTTATGGACAGGAAGACTAACTCCGACAGTTGTTTAATCAGTTACATGTTAGCATGGCTAACTGTCTCCATTAGTTTCTGAGCTGTGCAGCGCCCACGGCCACTTGAGTTTTCTCAGAGACTACATGTGCTATCTTTCTCCATTTCTAACATTATCGGGCAAATGGTAGCTTTCATAAAGTCCAGAGTAATTTTGATGGTGATGAGCTGACTTCTATAAACTTCCCAAATAAGGAACGCTGAGATCTTGTAGAGATTGTGCCTCTTGAAGAAACCCATCCAGTTCCAGTAATTAAGCTGCATTTTGTTCAAAGTCTTCCAGTGAAATCCAAACCACTTGCAGATGAAAGATCCAGAGTGGTTTCAGAAACATGTTGTTTGTCTGCCAATTAACCATCACTGAATAGTTGACAATTTTTACTGAGAAATTTCCATCACTTTCAAAACACAAACACAGTGCCCATTGGAAAGCCATCTAGATGAGCGGGAATGGTGGAGGAGAGGGGGTTAAAGCTGAACTGAAACCTGTTTTGAAGTAAACATCAGTGGAAAATATAGCCATAAAATATGTTTTTTGTAGAAATTTTAATTTAAAAATAAAAAGTACTAGATTTTTTGGTAATTCTGAATATTGAAGAAACCACTCGGGTGTTTTCGGCTTTTTTCGTGACCACCCCGGAAGTGTGACGACCGCTGAGCCGGTGAGGTTCAGCCATTCATCAGAGAGTGGATGAATACCGGTACAATATAGTTCAGTTTGTTGGAATTAATTATTGAAACTGGTCAGAAAATACCACTGGAGTTTCATTTTTTGGCTTCCCAAATAATACAAAGCTTCCTCAGATTTGGATCCATAAGCTCCGATGTGGGAATTACTATCAGAACTCTGTTTGAATCACATCAAAGGGAAGAACCGCTCCGACCCTCGTTACTGCGGTGGACTGGCTTCACACCAAAA
Organism: Kryptolebias brasiliensis; assembly: GCA_028566095.1. Lineage (NCBI taxonomy): Eukaryota > Metazoa > Chordata > Actinopteri > Cyprinodontiformes > Rivulidae > Kryptolebias > Kryptolebias brasiliensis. The sequence goes on along the minus strand of JAOXNZ010000044.1, from coordinate 24,611,917 downwards.
AAACAGGACCTTTTGCCAGCAGCAGTTCTAACTATTTTTAATTTTAAAAGAAAGGCAAATGGATTAAAGGACATCTCCACAGAGAAGGAGACGAGAGACAGGAAGTTTTACTTCAAACGTGACGTGAACGCTCGCTGTCATTAAAAGGTCTGAGCTGCTTACAGGCCGACAGCCTGAGATCAGTTTGTGATTCAGAGCAGAGCTGATGGAAAAAATATAAACAATCCAGGTGTGATTAAACAAATGTCATAGTCTGAAACTACTATTGATTAGTTTACGCTGGTGTGAGAGTTTATAAACGCTACTCTGAAGTGCGCTCACATTGTTTACAAGTTAGCATCCGGTTAGCATTTGGTTAGCTTTGAGTTAGCAACGTTAGCTCTCTCCTGCCGTCTTTATGTTAACTTGCAGTGTTGTGTACTGATGTCATGACAACGATCTAGGGGGTAATCAGTTCTCACTGTTCCACATTCCCAACTCGGTCATTATGCATTTTGTTTTGTCGGCCATGATGGTCCTGGTGATCATCAGAATCCGAATTTGAAGAGTTTTCATCTGATTCCGGAGATCCAGCCGTTGGTTCAGGTTGTATGTCCATTACTCCCGCAAAGTCTTCCAGCATTTCTTTGTGTTCAAAAAAGGCTTCTTCTTCCATTTTCACTAGTAAACAACAAGACAGTAGCGGTGTTCTTGGCCGGCCGGGGCACAGCCCTCGTCATGAACCAGGTAGGAACTCTGCCCCACAAATCACCCACTTCGGAAATTATTGACTTCAACACTAAAAACTGTTTATTTAAGTTTTAGGTCAAAAAACAGGTTCCTGCAATGTTGTGTGGATGCGTTTGACGAAATACCATACATGAAATGTCAAGTTTTTTAAGATTTGATTTCAACTCAGCTTTAAAGGCTCTGCTGAGATTTTCAGGATGGGGGGGGGAGTGAGCTTTGATGCATTAGAAGCACCTGTAAAAAGTTAAACTTCTTGTGACTTAAATGCAAATGCTAAAACACTGTAAAAATTTAGACCAGATATTTTGCAATATAGTCACAATAAAAAACTTGCAACAAAAGACGGACAGCTTATTTTAGAAGTTCAGTTAGTTTTGTGTCACCTTAAGATACAAAATGTTTTACATTTAAGTTTCATCTCAGCGTCAACCATTTATCTAATAAATCTAAACCTTTTTATATAACCATCATTTCTGCATTTAACAGTTACTTCTTTGTTTATTTTTTTATTATTATGGGTGTTGTTTTTATTGCTTTTAATTTCGAACTTGTCTGCTACTGTGATAAGCCAATTTCCCTCAGGGGATCAATAAAGTATCTTTCTATTCTTCTATAACACGCACACACACACACACACACACACACACAAGTAAACTGACAGGTTGTTAAGTTGTTAGATGCAATAAGCATAAAAAGGGCACCCAATCCCCTGTAATCACTTCAACAATGTAATGCCATTGATTTGTGACATTTCAAAATACCTACTTAGTTGTATTTTAAATTATCCCATCATGTGGCACAAGCCATTTTGATTTAAACTGATTCTAACAGGCTGTTTTGATTTGCACTTGCATATTTGTGAGGGATAGGGCACAGTGAACCTTGAAGATGTGTGGTATGAATGGTATGCACCGCACTCTGCCAACAGGAGTGTTCCCAGGACTAGCATACAAGGACAAAACAAACCAACATTAGGCAATATTATTTCAATTATATTTAACACATTTACTTTAGAGTCAGGTTCAATATGTAAAAAAATAAATCCTACATTTTAATTATGAACTTTCCCTATTTTTGTTTCTATATATGGGGCTTTGTTTTGCTAACAAACTTTGAGCAATTACATTAAAGTGAAGACAACCAATGGCAGATTTGGGAGGAAAAAAATGATTAGTGTCAAACATTTTCTTCATGCAGCAGCAACAGACTCCCTGAGGGTAAATTCTTCAAATAAGCAGCAACGCAGAAATCACTGCAGCAATGAACCAGAGCAGGACATAATTCAGAACTAGACTACATAAAATTGACTGTGCAGCGGCCTCAAACACTGATTATAGGAGAATGTTGTGTTTATTGGTTTTAAATACCAAACTTCAAACAGGCTGTGATCAAAACAAAACCAGTTGAATTGATTAGTTATTACACTGAATATGAATGGGTTAATTTAAGTGTTGCATGTTTTAAGATATTTTTATCTTCTATCACCACATTGACTTGAATCACACCATTAGCGGTATAATGAAACTAAAAATAAAATGATACCCTTAATATGTCTAAAATTCAAGTTGTAGTTTAAACACTAAAAAACCAACACTGCCACCATTTTGCTGGAGAAAACTTCTTTGATACATCAAACTTTGGTTACACCTCCACCCAAGAAAAACTATAGAGAGGTGAAAGGAAAGCAAGCAAGCAAGCTTCACGTTAACGTACAAGGACAGCAGTAATGAGGTTACCCTAAAAAAGCCAGTAATCTGAAAATGTGGTACGGGTCAAAAAAATAAACAGGATTTGTCCCTTATTCAAAAGTAAAAAATACAACTCAGATATTTTTTCAGGTAGTGACTCGTGATGATTCCCTTTGCTCCTAACTTGCTATTGTAGGTTCAAATATTAATTTTTCTAACATGTTTAGCTGTACTTAGTTATTTCATGCTTAAAACAAAGGCAGGATATGGAGTAGGCCACTTTACACAGATTTGTATCCCAAAAATACAACATGGCAGCTCCCATAAACTGGGTCCTGCTGGCTTCAATCCTCAACAACATAGACCATGTTTCCTGACACTCATATGGGCCTGTTTCTGAGCTGGGAAAGGTTGCAAAACAAAGCTTTGATGCCTGGTTAAATTTAAAAATGGGTTTGGTCATGAAATCTAAGGTAATGAGAATTCAGGTGGACATTTTGGAACAGATGGGCTCGTACAAACAATTTAAGCATTTTTTTCCCAGCTAATGTTTTTCTGTACAGATGTATAATTACCCTTGAAGCGCATGTTTGATATAAGCACAGTTGTTTGGGGAACACTTTAGGTTTTGGAGCAAACTTTAAATGTTTAGTGACTTTCTGTACAGATTTCATTTCAAGCAAATACACAATATATCATGAGGTTGACAATACATCTCACGTTCGATCAGACAAAACGGCCAATCCATTGTTGTTTGATAGTTTCTTTTTTACTGTCATTTAATAATGTCATGAGGCTGACAACCCAACATCACAATGCTAATCAAAAACTAATCAAATGTTTGCAAAACACTGAAGTTCAGACTCTGCTATATGCTTAAGATGCTACACGGCCTGTTTAGCCTATAATTTGTCATTATATACTTCAACCATTATGACCAACAGTCCATTAGATATGCCAGAATCTTTGCTAAATCTGTTTGTTTACTGGGTTGCACACTGTAGCTTTTCCCTATTGTCTTTGTTTTTGGTGCTGCTCCACAGAGCATAGAGGTGGGTAAAATGGGGCGTGATCAGACTGAGAAGGATTTCTGACTGCATCACGTGCATGACCTCTATGAGTGTGATGGGACATGGGCGGTTTGGGGCAAACACAGCACAGAGAGGTCTACTGCAGGAACTCTGAAATGACAACATTTAACACTAAGCACAAAGTTTATAGCAGAACAACATCTAAATAATGGTAATGTTTTGGGAAAACAACTTTACGTTAAGTTTTGTCAACACATAACTGACTGCATGCAAAGAAAAATGTGATGATCCAAACGATCAGTTAAAACAGACAGGTAGTGAGCTAACATTAGCGTCACTTCAGCAAACACTTCCCCATTAAAACACACATTGGCCAAAGATTATTAAGGACTTTCCAGCTGTATATAAGCCCGTGTAGATTAAGTGTTGCCACAAAGACTGACAGTTATAAGGAGATGGCTGAAATCTGTTAGAAGGTTCCAGCGAAACAATAAAAAACTGATACAAGCGACACTCTGAGAAACTACCAGATTTAATTATTGGAATTTTATTACTCAAACATAAATTAAAGATAT
>JAOXNZ010000044.1:24577206-24607832 GCA_028566095.1 Kryptolebias brasiliensis | reverse complement strand
GAAAAGAAAACTGATTTCATAGGGTCCTACAATATAGTGAAAATGCATTATAATGATAATTTTATTTATTTGTGTTTAGTATTTTATAAACGTATTTAAGAAACATTCAACATGGCAAATTGCACGTTTAATGCAATTCAGTGATGTTTAGGTGCAAAATATGCTATGCGTTTCCAAACTCGAGTAATTGTGTGAAATAATTGGTACATCAATACAAATCAAAAATAATTGTGATTCTCCTTCTCCCCCCACCCCATAATCGAGCAGCCCTAACTTTGAATTGAGCTCACTGTAGTTTCCACCCCTTCCTAAAATAAGTCAGCTTCTCTTCTGTTCCACTGCCTGGCACTACCTAAAAGGAATGAGCTGTAGCACAAAAGCAACGGTCTGTCAGGCACAAGCAAAGAGAAAGAATTCAAGCTAGCTCTCATGAGATCCCTCTGCCTCCAGAGCTAGACTTCAGCAGCGATGAAGAATGCCAGCAGTGCTTTTTCATTCAAGTGCAGCCTTTCCTTTCTCTCTCCTGTCCTGAAAGTAACACCACCAATGTAATTTTCCATGAGAGCCGCTCCATTTATCAAGGCCAGTGGCACATCGAGGAAGCTGACAATGCCTCACTCCTCTAGATTTGTATAATGAGAGGTGGGAGAGTGAGACACACTCACAAGGTGGTTAGCACTTGTACGAAGGAAGTACAGATGATTTATTCAACATCTGAGAGCCAATGCTTTGGGGAGCTTTAACTAAGGACACAGACAATGTAGCAATGGCCATTACACCACCGTCACAGAGAACAAGGCTGCAGGTGAGACACATACTGATTAATGCTGGGATTACACAGCTTCCTTTAAATTAACAGAGAACTTGGAAAAAGATGAAAACTGTTTTCTAACACTACGGCTCTATCATTTACTTAAGTATTAATTGCAAAATAAACCAAAACACAGTACTGTTGCACACAAATTTAATTTTACCTTATGTAATTCAATAAAAGATTGGAAAAAAAAACAGCTGAAGTTAACATTAGGTGAAACCTGATGTGACAAAACAGCTTTTAAACAGATGCAACACAGTTCTGTTTGAAGCAATGTATTTAGTGCTGACAGTGGGATCTTAGTAAAGATGTGCTGAACTATAAAATAAACATCCTCCAAATTTCAATAAGTGAAAGTTAAATATTTGATAGACCTAAATCGTTGAATAGGTTCTCACAAACCAACAAATATGATGCGATTAGCCAAAGGTTGTGGGAAAAAAATGATTTAAACATATTTCCTGACTAATAGAAATGCTCCCCATGAGGATAAACACTTGTTCAAAAGTCACAAAGAGGGTATTAAAAGGTCAGTTTTGATTAAATGAATGAACATATTATCACAACAGGGCTGATGTTATTGCTTTAAGCCTTAACCTTGCTTTGACCTTGCTAATACTTGCTAAAATAGAGGCTGCTTTCCTGCACTGTGAATAATTTAGATAATATAGCATATATTAGTTAAGATGGTTTAAGATTTTTTAAGAGACTAACAAACTATGCTGTCTTTAAAGCAAACATACCAAAATACTCAATCATGTTAATGAAGAAGAGGTGTTTTATGCATTTTGTCTATTCTTAAAGGACAGATATTAAATATCAGGCTCATTTAAAGAACTGACAGAAATACATTTTCTTCTCTAAGCTTGTGCAGGGAAAAAAAAAAAAAGAATGGACAGAAAGTCTTCTAAGTCACAAAAATGCAAAAAAAGATGTTTAAAGTGTCTGGGTTTAATCTGCTGTGGAGTAAACTTAAATTTGTGATGATGTCTCCTCTTAAAAAATGTTGAAGATCAATAAATCCACACTCAAGTTTGGGGAACTGCTTACACTTAGCTTATGTCTCTAACCTCTAATGACACTCTGGATAGAGCTCTACTTGAAGCAGCAAATATAAAATTCAAATCCACTCAAGTAATTTTAGTTGGCCGTTTTCTACTCAGAATAATTGTTTTGAAGATTGTTTCTCATTTTATGCTGTTTTATGATAAAATTTTAACACTGTGGTAATTTAGTGTGTATGGACAGTCAAATATTTGTCTTGAGAGTTTGACTCTTTGCTTGAATATGTTCTTATTACTTCACCTTGCTTTGTCTCTTTCTTTAAGGAACACATTTTAGTTGAATGAAAGCATAAACTGGGTTACAAGAGTTAAATGCTTTATTATATACCTCTGTTATCTGGGGTTGCCAACCTAAAAACGGCTTGTATGCCAAATTTGATAAATGCCCCCCCAACACACACACACACTTTTTCATCCCTATCATCAAGTTTTCAAGGATACCTTTCACCAGCTAGCAGTTTGAAAGCAATTCTGACCTCTCCCCTTCATTTCATTGCAGCCTGTTGTTCTAGTGGTTCCTGCTCAAAAGGCCTTTCATTCTAAATACATAATGATTACAAAGACTTTCCTGAAATTCCTTTCATAGCAGTCCGCCCAAGGAGGCTCTCCAGCTTGTGTTCATGACTGGGTGTCCTGGATTTAAGTAATCAAACAGGCTTCCTCGCCACCCATCCCCCATGCCACTTTCAGAGCAGCAGGGGGAAAAAAACAAAAAAAAAACGAGGAAGGCGTGCTGAGCACCAGCTCCCTCCCCCACCAGGCATTGCTGAGGCTTGTGGGATTAAGAATGGAACACGATGACAGACAAAAACAGTCCTCAGCACCTCCCTGCTCTGCTGTCTTTTATACCACAAGAGCATGAAAAGGCTGCTATGAAGCATACAAAAGGCACAGTGATAGATCAACTCTGAGTGAACAAGATAAGTGTGGGTGAAAAGCTACACAGATCTTTATATTATTCTTGTATGACAATGTAAGCATTGAAACTGTTTAAGTAAAAAACAGTGGAACACGGTTTGACATTTGATTCACTCCACAGCCATAATGCTCTGTACAATATCTGTTGTTTTATTATTTTACTGGATAATGTGAATAATCTAAGAACTTTATAATTACCAAAGAGAATCATTTGTACTAGTTATTAACAAGGAGTTGTCCATTTGAATAAAGCCCGTCTTGTCAAGAAGGGAAAAGATCACCACGACTATGAAGACCATTTCCTGTAGCTGATCTCCCCATCACACATGTCAAGGGTGCCCTTATTCATTGTAAGGTAATAAAAGCGAAAACAGCAGGTCTTTTTTTAATGCATCACATGTCAGATTGCTTTAGGGAATGGAGTGTATCTTCGTGCCTGCTGAAAGCAACAGGCCGTCATAAGTGTGGAGTCAAGAAGCCTAAAGCTGTGAGTCCAATTGTATTAAATTAAAATCAATAAAAGCTGGCTCTGTTTTAAAGATCCATATCACAAGGCTCTTTAAAAAAAAAATCACTGCTAACTGAAGTGAGTGTTTTTGCAGTAAGCACATTTAAAAGACTGTTGTTCAAACCAGAGTTCAGAGCAAAACACAATGTGAAATCACAGCATTACGAGCCATGTTTAAGTGTAGGAAGATTGTTTTAAGACACTAATCCTATCATTCTGTTTCTTCTAATGCTGAATGTGTCTAAGGATGCAAATCATTTGAATCAAATTTATACCCATTGGCTATCTGTCTCCAATAAAACCAGGAAATTCTTTCTTATGACCAATACAAATATAACTCCAAATCTATACATAATACATGCATTAGGTCCCAAATCAGTAGGGAAAAAAAACACCAAACTAATACAGGCAACATCAAAAAATGAAAAAACAAACAAACTTACCTTCTCATTTTTTATCTTCTTTAACATCTTGCATTCACCATTACCATTTTCCACTTCATCTGGTTCAGTTTTTGTGGTCAACGTTGGTACTATCCCAACAGATTCAAGTGCAATATTCCCCATTTGATTAGCATCTGCCAAGTCTGTTGATTGTGTGTTCTCAAAGGATGCATTACGACTATTCCCCAAAGAAACTTGAGCTTGAGACACATCCTTCTCAGAGACACCAATTGCCACAACTGGAGCACCATCTGTTTTATCTTTCTTACTTTTCCCACTCGCACCATCCTTCTCCTTTTTACCACCGAGAACACCTCTGGAGGCTTTGCCCCCTTTTTCCAAGTTCTTCCCAGAGGTGGAATTGTTGCCGGCAGCTACAGCGCTTGCTGCCGCACCTGTTGGCTCCCCTTGAGTCCGACCCGTAGGTTCTTTTTTACCCCCATCTCCAGCTGAAGCCGAAGCTTTGCTACTATTGTCTTTAGAGTTCTTGCTGCGTTTGTATTTGGATTTGCTCTCTTTGCCTTGAGAGCCAGACACTGGGCTAACAAACCTTATGTTGTCAGGCAGTGCTGCCACTGCACTGGGTGGTGCCGCCATGCCGTCCTTGGTGCCAGACATCTCAAGTTTGTCCTTCTCTAAATCAGCGTCAAGGTCAATGATCAGATTTCCAACACCAATATCCCACTCATCCCCGCTGTCGTAAGATTCCACCGCATTAGGGTCCACACCTTTCCCGCCTGCAGTGCCACCACTTAGGGACATTTTAGTGCCAACGGCCCAGGAATGCCTCAGTGAGGTCCGACACCCTCTCAGACGGTTGGGAGTCAGAGGCAAGGGTTAGAGAATCTTCACGGTCTACTCGTCTCTGTCCCATTTAACCACATTTTGCCCTAGAAAGAAATAAGAAGAGAGACATTTTAATCCAATAATTCAGACAGCAAATAACATCAAAATATCTCTACCATCACAGAACACAGTGTTTCATTGTAAAACAAACGTTTGATTGTGAGCCAGTAATTCTCTGATGATCGCTGTGCAAACCACTATGGTAATACCCACTGGTGTGACAGCTCTGCTCCGAAACCCACTCTTCATAATCTCTCCCCACCGTTGTCATGGCAACCATGGGAAATGTAGCCTAAATCCTGCTTTGACAGCCATGGTGGCCCCACTGTTCTGAATGACTGGCTCTCTTTCCACAAGGCCCCACTGATAGTGTCACTGCTGATAAATAAGTAGTAGCCGGTCTAACACCCCCCCGCACATGGTTTATGGAGCTGTGCCTTTTCAACTCAAGAGCACAATAGTAATCCTCTATTAAAAGGAGGTTTAAAAGCATGAATAAACTGATATGTGTCTTAGACAGAGGAAAAAAGCCTAGTTGAATATTTCTCATACCGTATAAAAGGTAATCATGTTTTATATGTTTTGGGAAGCCAATAAAACATTTACGACTGCTGTATGCTGTGTCACTTTGTGCAAACTTAACATTCTAAAATCTTGATAGTAACCTGTGTCACACTGTAGAATGTAAAATTTATCAGATGCTGGAAACAACCAACAGAGATAAGAGTCCAAGAATGAATGGAAACCAGTTCTGGTGTTATTGCTCTCATTATTAAATTCAGAGTCCAAAAATGGGAAGAGGATAAGGAAAAGTAACAGCCATGGCTGATAAGAGGACATTGGTTACAGCAGAACACAAAACTACTTTTTCAAAAAATTTCAGGCAGATTGATATTTGTCGTAGGTCATCTTTGGTCGTGAAAGTGCTGAATCGGCCATCGATGAGCCTGTCACACAGAACGACCACAGTTCGTTGTTTTAAGATTTTTTTTCCCACAATTATAGTCCATGACAGCCAAAAATTACAGTGAATCTGGCTTTACACAGATGCCAACTGCATTCCGTTTTAAGCATACTAAATAAATCTTATATTTATCAATTTAATTTTGTTTTATGCAACATATCGTACTACCAAAATGTAATGTCTTGTCGTAAATTCCAAAGCATCAACTAATCTAAATGCTTGAGTCCATCTCCTATTCTGTATATCCCGAAAAATAAATAAATAAAAAATAAGATATCAGTTGCATCTTACAAACATTTTAATTCCTAAATGTTGAACTTGTGGTGTTTTCTGACCAGTGAATCAATTTAATGCCGCGGAAGTTGTAAAAACCAAGTGCCACCAACTTGACAGTGGTGGGCAAGATAATACACTGATGCCATAAAAAGTGTCGTTTTTCTGAATGTCTTAAAGTACATTCACCTGAGAGCTCACTACATGTCGGCAAATGATGCACTCCAACATTTATGGTTTTCATCTCCCCTTGCAATAAAGGAGCTGAAGGATAAGTAGGCTCAGCACAAAAAACTGCAGTAACAGAAAGAGTAATAAAATCAATATGGTGACAGGCATTCAATTTCTTTGTGCTGCAGACCTTAAATACAAAACACAGCAACACAGGAGCTTTTCAAAAAAAAAAGTAATATTGTTTTAAGTGAATAGTCAAAATTGTGTTGTTTTTTTGTGTGTTTTGTAGACACACAAAGCACAGACTTTTGCAAATACATGCAAATAGACTGAACATTTCTTTAATCTTTTTGTTCAAATTAACATCACATTATCTCATTTTTGCAGAAAAAAATACAACTTCTAATGTTCTAATGAAATTAGACTAGACATTTATGTGTTTTGATAGAATATGACTTGCTCTCTAACATCTCTTGTACACTCGTACGCACCCAGTCAATTACAAAAAAGTTGAGTATCTTTGTCCTTTCAGTTTGGTTAATACCATAGATTTGAAAATGGAGACTTGCCCAGCATTTGGATTTCAATAGGCAAAGTATTGTTGTCCTTTCTTCTTGCAACATAATACACTGGTGCTAAATATGAATAATTTGTTGATCAAAATAAGATGCTTTAAACAGATTTTCCTACTTTAAGTGTTGTACTCCATGGCTTGCTTTGAGGGCTCTAAACATGTGACAGAGAAAGTTGACCAGTGGTTAACTGAAGAGGAGCAAGTTGACTGTAACAAGAATAATGGCCTACGCCATTGAAAGGAAAGTTACAATTACAATAGCACAAAGTGACTCAGCACTTTAACTTTTTACAAGCATATATATCAAGTTAGGAAGCATTTTGTCCATATTCTCAAACTGCTGTACTGTGATATTTGTATTGTGAGCACTTTAATGTAATTGTATTTTATTGTGTGGTACCCTGTAAGGTTGGACAGTATCGATTTGTTTTATACAGTTAAACTTTCCTCAATTTATACCACTATAAACAGCACTTCTATCCATCTAGAATTGCTTGTCATGTTGTCTTATTAATGGATGTACTTTAAGGGCATTTTAAGTTTCTAATAATTAGCAGAGGACTTTAAACTCCAATAATGCAAACATATTTTTAGACTTTAAACTAAGTAACAAATATTGATCATCCCAATGAGCTTATCAAACAAAATCCCAATACTTCTACAATAACAATGACTGCCTCCGAAAAGATAGTAGAGTTTGTTATTGTTGGAACAAATTAGGTAATCTCTCCAAATTCCCTGAGCCTAAAGAAATGTGATTTATACAGTTATGATGCATACACAGTTTCTTCAGCTTTACCTTTGTCTGAAACACTTGTGCTTTTTGTCTCATAGAAACTAGAGCTCCTAAAAATGGACATTTTCACATTTACCATTATTCAGCTACGGTTACTTCTATAAATGTTACAGCAGTACAGACTTGATGGAGCTCAGTCAATGTTTTGCGTCACCTTTAGCAGTGGCAGAGGTAAAACTGTTGAACAGTCATTTGATCATTGTGCCTGTTTATTCCTCACAGATGGTTCCCCACAGGAACAACAGTCAGTGACAGGTTTGGGTGGGCGGAGAGATGCAGCTGTCCCTGTAAGACTGGGTAAACAGTTGTGAGGTCCAATTTGTCCCACACCTCCACAAAGGAGAAGCTGTAACTCTATCGGCTGTTGACCCACTGTACTGCCCTTAGCTAGAACTGCAAAGCAAGCCCCTTTTGAAAAAGCTCCACTGAGGAAATGTCCCAGCAAGTGCCCCATTGAGCAAAAGGCAAGCAAGCTGTGCAACTCCCTGAGTACTTGTCGTTTTTTTTTTCTCTCCTCCACAGATCCAGTTTCACTCTGCTATCTATTAGAGGCCATGAAAGGGTGACTATCTTAACAGAGCAGAATGAAAGACAAGGAATAGTCACTTCTAGTCAATTTGATGTAGAAAACAGTTAAACGAGATGCAGCTTAATTTGTTTTGAATACATGTGACTGCAAGCAACAGAAATTATTATAAATTTGTTTGTTTTTATCTGCAAACACGGTTTAAAGATTTTATGCCAAAACCACCAAGCTCTCCTTTTCTATTTAAGCTTGTTGCTTAAATATGACAGAGCTGCAGGTCTAGGAGTGGAAAAGAAGACCTGGAAATAATAGTTAGTGTATAAAGTAATTCATACTGTCTTCTGACCCCTATTTGAAAGACTGAAATGCAAGCAATTTCCACAACAGCATGAAATGCACAAAACATGCAGTAGTTTTTTTTTTCCCTACAGCCAAACAACATGGCTTGTGATGGGTAGCACATGTTTCAAATCACAGTGTAGACCAGATAATTACAGTTTAACTTGCACATATAGAAAAATTACCCTTTTAACTAAACCATGATTGAGACGTGCCCTCACCAAGGCATGCGTCACCATTGGGATTTCTCAGAAAGTTCATCTTTGCCAGAACATTAAGTGCAAGCTATTATGACATTAAACCAAGTTGAGATAAATCTCTGAAAGACACTGTTGAGAAACATAAAGGGCAGTCCTGCACAAGCAAAGCACTGTGCCGCAATTGTGTTTTTTTAGGGGGTCTGGTATAATTACAATTATAAAAGCTTATACTGTGTCATAAGAGTTTTAATTTTTTATTGAAGCACATATTCACACTTAATTATTATTTTTCATCTCTGCTCCCAGCGCTGCAAATCTTATTAAAGACAGAGAGGAGCTTCTTCAAAGTTACTTTTAATTGTCTTGTACAAAATAAAAAAAAAATTAAAAAAAGGAAAAAAGTAGACACCACTGGATATTTGACCATCTTACGGTTTCAAATATAGCTGTGGCTCTGTATAATAAAAACCCTGACAGGTTGAACAGTGAATATCCATGAGGTCGGGGGCTGAGTCAGCCTCCCATATGTTACTGAAACAATAAACCAAAGGGCAAAGGCAAGGAGCCTCTTTGTTTATCTTTTGTCAATTTCATTCTCTTTTAAATTGAGAACGTAAGGGTTTATTGACTTTGGCTAGAAAACAATAAACACTTTCACAACATATTGTTGGTCTCTTTAGCTTGCGTTCCAAATTTAGTTTTATTTAATAGACACGGCTATCGATCATAAAAAGAAAACCAGTGGATTATATTTTAATCATAAAGTTTCAGTTCGATTCAGACTCAGCACTATGAAATGTGGATAAAATCTTTAACATCTCATTATATAAAATACTCCAGCATCATTTAAATTCTCTGAAGATTAGTATAAATTAGCTGCAAAAACATGAACTGATTTTTTTCTTCGAAGGTGTACAAACATATGCAAATTAGGTTTAGTACTTCAGAGTTTCTTAAAATTTACAATAAGATCTACAAGCACTTAGTGAAATAAAGTAACAAAAGGTCTAGAGTTAAATATATCTGACTAGTCTTCATAATATTCAGATTCACAAAGCTTCATGTGTAAAGTAGAATTCAGTGTCAAAGAACCACCGACCTCAGGCCCCCTTCTCCTCCCATCCACATGTTCTGTCATCTTACGCAAAAAAAAGAGAAAAAAGTAGTGAGTTCAGAAGTGGTTCAGTCTCCAAACACTTTCAGCAGACTATGAAGCAAAGTGCACCACAGCAGACAGACAGTGGAGCAGACAGAAAGCCGAGAATGCATTGCTGGAAATTACTCAACAGCGACTGGATCATTTTCCTCTTCCAGCATCACAGCTCCGTACACAAACTGCAGAGGTGTGACTATTTACTTGCATCATAATGTGGTCACAATTTATCTGCCTTTCATGATTTTCCTGTGTCCTGAAATTATTATGCAATCATACACATTTGTCTTTATTTTAAATAAAAGCATATTGGTCTGAATTCTCTTTTGAGTGCTTTCAAAAATGAGACGAAAACCAGACCTCTTTTTAAGACCATAGTAAGTACTGTACATGTGTTACTGTGGAGTCAGCAGATGCAGCAGTACACATATCAGCTGGAATGGCCGCCTAGCTTGCTTTAGAGTTCATTGTGCTGAATTGCCAATGCCCTCTCATTGGCTGATTAGCTGTTCTCTGAAACTCCTTATCAAAGTATTTAATCTTTTTCAAGGTAAATTTTAAACACTACATGTGTCTTCTTTAGTTCTAACTTTCTGGTAAGTGTAAAAAGAATCCTAAATGTACCCATATGTCTATGTTTAAAACACACAAGTATATTAATGGCTGCTGATCTCTGCTTTCCACTGACATATTGCCAAACAATGAACAGTAAGGTAAGCAGTGTCCCTCAAATCAATAGAAGAGAGTTAAATATGATGTAATTACATAAATGTGCAACTTTATTTTTACACAGACACCAGAAAAATCACATGGTTGTGACCTTTGGATTAGATTTTGTCACTGTATCAGTGAAGTAATCTTCCACATCTGAATTAGGAAACATCTTAAAATTGATTAGTTTCCTGAATTCTAACATACTTTATATTACTGGGTAGCAAATTAAAGCAGACATTTGTTTGGCCACAAAAATCCGGTATCAGTGAACTCGAACGCCAGAAGTGGAAGTTGTAAGACAAGTTCTAAAACATTGGAAAGAACAAAGGCAGAGTGAGGATTGAATCATCTTTGATGAGGCCAGCACAGAACCTTCTTGTCTCTGCAGGTCATTTAAAGGAGAGCTTCCCATCCGGAGGGCTCAACAGTAGCCTCCATGTAATTGGATTGTGTACTTGAGCTGGTTACCAAAATAGAAATGCACCCAGGCAATTCAGGTGATGGGAATCAGAAGTGTGTGGGCCAGTGCCTTTATCTTTTAGTTTTAACAACAACAAGATGAACTCCATGGGGTTTTTACAGATGCACGCACTACAAAGAGAATTTTGGTAGTGACACATTTCATTAAAATGGACATATTTTAGCTTAGGATCAACCAACATTATTTAAAACCAAGTTAATCATGTTATTACAAATCCCTAAAGATTCAAATTACAAATGTTTTGTATATTTTTGGCTTTGCCTTTCAGACATAATGTCTAAATCGTTTAACATGGCTCCCATCAATGGTCATAAGATTGGAAGTACAAGTGATCATCATACATGTCAATATTGGCAAATAATAAATGAATTGTTAACATTTATTATTTGCCAATACTGAACAACTGTTTATTATAAGACTCCTTTGTGAAAATCTGATAAATGAACGCAAACTTGTTCATTTTGGAAGAGTGAATTTAGTTCATTTTTACGTGGTGAATAATGAACGTGAATTAATTCGGTTTTAATCTGAGTGGTCTGAACTTTGAGATAGTTGCAGTGAAGTGTGAACTTCCACAACAAGGTTTCATTTGCAGAAATTGCCTGATAATGTTATCTTAATTAGCTAACAACCTGCTTTTGTGTATAGACCCCCCAAATCAAATACCAGCAAAAACATCTTTTTTTCTTAAAGAGTTACTAAACAGTCTATTAAGTCCTTAGTTTCCCAGAAATATAGTAAAATAGTTGTTACCCTAAAACTACAATATTGAACATACAATGTTAACCTTGAATTCACATTGCTGACTCTGGATTTTAGCTGAATTGTAGCAATCCATCTGGTTCTTTTCTGTTTCTATCTTTCTACTTTAAGGAAGTCTAAAAAAAAAAAAAATAACCCAGGCGTCTTGCTAAAACTATACTGACAACTGCGAAACAACTCTTCCCCATTTTAGTTATGTTTTGCAGTCATTGGCAGGGATCATTTTGGCTCTCAGTAGACATCTGCAATGATGTTACATGCATTTTCTCTAAGCAAAAAAGTGAATACAAAGACAAAATTTTGCTCAGGCAGTTATAACACATCAATGTACACTTGGTAACCTATTCATGCATTTATTTTATTTTTTTGTATCCAAACTATCTTTTTATGTTCTTTAGAGCTGAGCAGATTCAAACCCTCTCTATCAAACACAAACATATTGACCCGTTCTTACTGCACAGTCACGTCAAATCAATATATAATCATGCCCAAAAAGAAGGCTTGTTGGGTTCCACCTCAGCCACTTGAAACTTTTGTCACATCGAGCATCTTTTTCCTCAATTCTTCAGTATTTCTTTTACGAAAGCAATTGTCAAAAATAATCTAAAAGCATTGCACTACCCTTTCTTGTAAGCAAAATGGCGAAGGAGCCTACACATCACTGTGACGATTGGAATATGGGTAGACTACAAACATAAGGCACTTCCACAAAACACTTATGCAAAAGGGCCGCAAAGACCCTTCTGTCCTTAAGCTGCCTCTTACTGTTCTGACTGTTACTAATTGATGTGAGCTTTTTAGAAATAAAGTGAACTTTGTTGGACCAAAAAAAGTTGTGAACCAGAACTCAGTTGTATTAACATGGAGCGCTACACATTAAATGTGTGGCAAACGTCTACCTTATACAATTTTCAAAACACAACAAATGAACTCAGTTTAGCAATCCTCTTTGTGGTTAACAAAAAAAATGGACGGCTGTATTTTCTAACAGCCTCGGCCAGCTGCTTCTCAGTGGAGCAGTAGAAGCAAAATGACTCCATTAAAGTTTACCAGCTTTTCCACATAAACACGCCCACAACAACTTCTGTATACATGGCGCAAACCCCTGTGTCGAGAACCAGCAGACAAAGCTGCTACGTGAACAAAATGAAGCAATTTTCATCACGCAACCACGTGAATGAGAGCTGATTTCGTGACTTCTCGTGGAGTATGCAAAGGCCAGAAGTCATCACACCCTTGAGTTGGAAAGGCGGCCTTTCTTTTCACATGTTGACTGTTACAGCTTCATTTACTTCAAATGGGTTGTATTTCAAAAAAACGTGTTTGTTTTTAACTGCACACATTCTCCTGACAATTACAGTAATTTATTTCAAGCAGAACAACTTTTCTGACCTTTAAGGTCATTTCCACAGGTTGGCCCACAGGTTCTCTCTGCTACAGCTGGGTAAAAACCTGAGAAAATATCATCAGTGGAAAGAAATGGGTATGAGAAGGAAAATTCTTTTTCGCTAGACTGGATGGACTCTTAGGGTTTTCAACTTTTCACAAGAAGAATGAACACACGTTTGTCTAATATGTGACCTGTTCAGGCAAAATGACTCATAATAAAGGATATTCATTTTTATTTTCAAATTCTCCATCTCAAAAGCTTCAAAATGATATATAGTTTGTTGAAATTTAGCGATTTATCCCCTAGCCAGCAACAAGCGGGTTTTGATAACAAGAGTACCAGTTTGAAAACACTGGTCTGGATTAATGTCGTCAGGAATTCAACCCCCATATTTTAAAAGGGGAACCCTCAAGCTTCACAAGAACATCTCATTCTTCAGAGGAATGTCCCAACTCTGCAGCAGCTGGCAAAGAAAAACTGTAAGTTTCAAAGGAAATATAGGTTCATAAACAAAAGACTTATTTCTAAAGACATACTTGTTAGAAAACTTCGATAGTAAAGGTAGATTAGGAAGAATATATGCTATTTTAGTTAGTCAGATTGATAGATGATGTCTTTATGGACATGTTTTTTTTACTAATCTCTATTATGGCAAAAATGAAGCTGTGCTCATTACGACTCATTTTGCCAGGATGAGTCACATATGTTCAGAGACAACGATGATTAATACAATCTGCAATGTTAAATGTAAACCTGAAATGAAATTATTTGAGCCTTCATATCCACTAAAATGTGAACAGAGAGCACAAGACTGAAAGATCCAGGACTCAGATTGGCAGATCACCCATAATCCTGACACCCATTTGGACAACCTGGAAAGCTTTAAAGTTTTTGTTTTTATTAAACTCACCTGAATAGTAAATATCATTTTTTTTAAAGACTGACATGACATAAAATAGATTCCTGTGTTTTACCTTTTTGCAAAATAAAATTTACATTTTATAGTAAAACAAAGGTTTTAAAATAGAGAATATTTGGTTTGCCCATGTCTTTTTTCCTACCTTACATGTAAGTAACAAAAATAAAACACCTGCAGTTATCCAGTCCAATCCATCCATTTTACCCAATTTCTGTGCAGGGTCGCAGGGGAGTTCGTGAGAGGCGGGTTACGTCCTAAAAGTAGCCTTACCACAATCTTTACATACAATTTTCGAAAAGAACATTTCAAAGTTAAAGAGTGGTGATTAGTTTTAATTGCAAACCTGATTTAGCCAGGAGAACAAATAAATAATCCAACCGTGGCTCTTCTAAGGCAGCTCCTGATTCAGGGGATGAAAAGAACACTCCCACACTGGTCAGAGTGTAAAGAAGCTCCCATCTTAAAACAGTGACAAGGTGCCAGATTGATTTTCCCTGCAATCAAAGAAGCCTCGAGTAGATAAAAAAAAAAGAGCAGCTCCATTAGCATGCTGAGCCATTCCACTCCACCACGATTTCTAAATTACACAAGCAGTCACCAAGATCCTCAGAACACTTCTAATTATCTGTGCTCTCACCAGTCTATAATTGAGGCACTCTGTTTCAATGCAAGCTGATGTACTAACAGCAGAAACATCTATGGTGGCACACTTGTTTGTTTGTGAGTCACTTGTAAAAGAGGCTCACTCAGTGTGATCCTGGTCTCTCTGAGGAGAGTTTTTAGGTCAATTTTATATCACAGCACCCATCTGAATGCTGATCATTTATTTACACCCGTCTATATAGGGTTTCTGGACATGACGAAAACTTTAAAAGGCAAGACTGTGCTATGTGCATATTAATGATAACTACTTTGGTACTCTGAAGAGATCCAAAGAATGGTGGCATTACCTTAGGGTTATGGTTGATTAAAAATGCTTCTACTGACAGAACTATCTTACTTCTGTAAGGTTATACAGATAATACAGTAATAAGTATGAAACTGCTGTTCACAGCTGTTAGTCTAATGAAAATTAAACCAAGTTGGTTCCAGACAGACTATTAGCAATTGCTAACAGCTTTGAAGAATCATGAGACAGTGAGTTTAAATAGTGCATTAAAAAGACCTGCTTAATGAGATTACTCTGAAAGAACATTGTAAAAGACAGCAGCATCTGTTGTATAGAAAAAGGTAACGTTCTAGACAAAAACGTTTAAAAGCTATGGTAGTAAAATAAAGAGGAATCTACACCATAGGCTGCGAATATCAATGATGGTCTGTTTAACTGCTGCAAACTTCAAAATGATTTAATATAAATTAGCAGTAAAAATTGGAAATGCAGTTCTGAATTACTCACCTATTTTTTTGTGTGTTGTCACATTTTAATGTTTGGTTTTTGACAATTTATCATATTTTCTAGTCAAATTAGTGTTGACCAATCACAACCAGGTCAGATAATCAAAGCAAAAGGGGAAAAAATGTCAAAAACAAATTAAAGACGACCAAAACAAAAGCTATAGTAAACAACCTTAAATGGCATTAACTTCCTGTGTTGCGAGGGTTTTAATGTAAACACCATTAGAAGAGAGCGTGGAGACTCTGATCTGTTTCACCCTCCATTTAGTAGGAAGACCTTTCAGGGAAGGTTTAGAGATGATTAGTTTTTTGAGTCACTTAATGGATGCGTTCATCAAAAGCTTTGTTTTCATGAATACAGATAATGAGCCCATTTATAGCTTTAGGTGAGGTGTGATCTTGCTTGTCAAGAATGACAGGCAAAGCCAGACTGTCGCTTAGAAACTTAAGTTATAGTTTCGAAGGGATGAAGGATTGCCAAATATTAAAAACAGAGGGCTTATAAGTCAGATCTTAATCACTTTAGAAGCTCAGGACAGGAGTATGTACGTTATGTCAACTTAAATGTGATAGGATAATTTCCTCATTTGCCTTTTTTTTCCCTTTCTAAACATGTCCAATTTGAGTCACTACAACACAAACTTCAGCAAAGTTTACTGCAACACTACAGCCAGATAAACACTCATTGATGAAGTTCTTGATGATTATTTAAGATGCTAAACT
The DNA here is from genome assembly GCA_028566095.1 of Kryptolebias brasiliensis. Lineage (NCBI taxonomy): Eukaryota > Metazoa > Chordata > Actinopteri > Cyprinodontiformes > Rivulidae > Kryptolebias > Kryptolebias brasiliensis. The sequence goes on along the minus strand of JAOXNZ010000044.1, from coordinate 24,591,856 downwards.
TGAAATGTTTTTAAGTTTCTTGAGCAAAATTGTTGTCAAAACAAACAAAAAAATTCCATTTTACAAGCGCCACAACATGGTCAAACAAGTCAGTTTTTCTTTTAACGAGTCAGAGGGGTGTACTACAGAGCTAGTTCAACATAGCTGGGTTTTCTTTCTGTAACCTAGCTTGACAAAACTTAAATCTCGACTCAAAGATAATGGGTTTTATGAATGTGGTTATGATGTTACTTTGTTAATTCAGGTCTTTCTTCTCCCATAAAAAGGAGTGTGTCACACATCACTAGATGCCTTTATTCCCCTCTCAAAGTTATAAGAAGAATAAAAAGAATGACAGATTGCATTGGTGGAAACCAAATATTTTAAAAATCTGTACAAGAAAAACACTGTTTCTACAATTAGGACCTGAAAGAAAACTGATAGTTGTTACCTGATAGTTAATACATTCCTACTGGGGAAAAATGGCTTTGGGTCAGTTTTAGTCACATTTATGTGTAATAATCTGTACTTCAGTAACTACCTGCTTTAAGACAAAAACATAATCTTATTTTTTAAACATGGTGGAGCAATTGACAAAGAGCTTTTAATATAGAACAGACATTCTGGTTAGATTTATACTCTATAAACACTGCTGGACCATTTTTGAGTTTTGAGTAAACAGTTTCATGTTTTTGTTTAAAGAAATGATTGTGTCCACACGGTTGGAACTCACATTGAATAAAGTTTACTCACACCAAGTCCTGCAGCTGGAAACCTCTAATGAAACAGACTTTTGGTACGGAGACATGCTGCTGCTAATCTTGCTAGTTGGTGGTCTTAATATTTCTTCATTTTTTGCCAGTCCAGTGGATCAGTGTTGAGAAGGATGGGTGTATTATGACTGTAAAGCTGAGCTCACCCATGACCAGTTTCCACTTTCCTGTCAATATAAACTATGATGGTGGAAACAAATGACAGAGTATTATTTTTTCTTTCTGTTAGTGACTCACCACCAGGTGCCGGCGATCAAAAAGGAAAAAAAACGTGCAACAGCCATTTCAACAAGAGTTAATTCAATCAACAGGGGTCAAAAAGAGCCTTTTTTTGTAAATGAGGGCAAAGTCCTGTTTGTTAACATGGAGGAGGCAGGATTTAAACTTGTACTGGGACCAGCCTATTTAGACGCTGTTCACTTTCCAGCTTCAACTTCCAGGATTCCGTTTGGGGTCTGGTTTTATATTATATGTCAACAGGGCAGACTTGCAGGTCAGGTAAAACATGCACTAGAGCCCTGAACAGGCAGTTCACCCATAGGAAGAATAGATGGGTTGAAATAATTAACTAATCAAATTATTGGACAAAAAAAAAGACAGATTAGTTAACTACTAAAATAATCTGTACTAACTGCCCCCTTAGCCAGACTGTTACATGGGTTTGTATTTTATTGTGAACATCTTTATAAACAGTTAAAAACTTTGACTGAATAAGAAAATTCAAATTTGCTAAACCACAACCACTTACAGAACTTTTTTTTACAATGTGTCAAGTTTTAGATTTAGATTCAATTTTGTCAAATTCCGACATTCTGTGTGCATTTTGTAGTTAAACCTACAGCTGAAAAAAAGTGAATACAAAAAGCCTGTTTAGAGAAAATATACTTTAGATCAAATATAAAAAAGAAAAATTAGTACTTAAAAGAACAGAAGCCACACACTAAACACCTCTGCTTCAAGTTCACACCTTAAGGCCAAAACTGGGACTTTTACAAGGCAGTAAGTCACACATATGTGGGTGTCTGATGGATATAGGGTTGGGGGGGGGGTGATGCACAAAAATATAGGTTGCTATAGATTAGGGATGGGCAGTGAGTTTCAAATCTTTGAGGTCTAGACAAAATGGGCGAATAAAAAAAAAGTGACATCACAAAACATAGCGTTATAAGTTTCTAATTTTGAGAATTAAAATAAAATTGCCTGCAAATACAGGCAACAGACAGGTAATGTTTGCCCTACTTGAATTCTACATACGAGTTGGGTAAAATAAGCTTGTTTTACAAGCTTAACAAAATGACTCAGGAACAAGAAGAAGAAAAAAAAAAAAAGAAGAGTTGCGAAACAAGGCCAGTGGCAAAAAAGCAGTCAGTCTCTTGACTAACACTGTGCAGAAAAGACAAAAAAAATAAAGAAACCATTTTTTTCCTACAGTCTTCTGTGGACTATATTACATGCTTTCTGTACAAGCAGCTTGCCAGGCAGGATTCCAAAAAATTCTTACAGAAAGCTGAAAAACCCATATGTATGCATTGTGTTGCATTTAGTTAGGCATATTGCAGCCACATGGAAACCTTTCTAGACATGAAGTGTTAAACTAGTTAAACATTAAGTGTTAAACTAGTTTTTTCTGGGGTTACTGCACTTGAAAATCTGTAATAAAGCTCTAAAACCAGAACAGAGAGTACTGCAGAGTCAGAAGTCTATGGAAAGACACCAGACCACTACTGAGTGACTAACATACAGCACTACTGTTCGTACCTTTGACAGCTGTACTGTTGCCATGTGAATGTCTAACTAGAGAAAGGGCACGGACAACCATTAACCCCAAATAACTGCCCGACTCTTTCCCAGCAGCTGCAGAACAGAGGCCGAGGCAACGAGCAGGGCTTCAAACAGCACTGTCACTTTGACGAGTCGGTTTTCAGCTGCACTGATCTGTTCCACAGATGCACAAGTGTCACATTCGAAAAATGACAACTAATCGGGAGAAAGCAGCAATACAGGCACGACTCATCAGAACTTTAATTTTTATGGTGCAGTAACTGTCCACGCTTTTCTTTTTTTTAACATCCTAGCCCTCCCCTTCAAGCAGTTCATTTTGCTACTGAAATATCGCTCATAAAAAGCACACAAGTAGGCAATAACAACCGACAGTAAGTGCCGACATGCGTTTACACTCAATCACTGCTGGCGTTTCAAAGGCTGAAAAATGTATGTCAGGAAGCAGAGGATAAAATGCTAAGTGGTGATAAAATAGCATTTTTTTCAGTCACACTCAATATACTGATAAAAAAAAAATCAGATGTGTATTCCAGGGCTCCAGGCTTTTTACACTGGTAATACTTTTGCAATCAACTTTCAATGCCTTTTAGCAACACAATAATTAATGAAACAAGCAAATCGTATTGTTATGAAGAGGATGTAATGACACACAATTATCTCTTGAAGATAATCTCATTTTATTCTGACAATAAGCAATTACACACACACATATATATATATATTAAGGTTTCCACTCCTGCTTCTATGCACAAAAACAAGACTGCTAAAAAACAGTGGATGAAGAGCTGGCTGAAAAGACAAATACAGAAAAATAAATAGGTTTATTACAGATTGGTGAACAATGCATTCATAATTACTCAAAACTTGGGCTCTAAGCATCCCAAACAAAAACATTTCATGATCCTTCTCCAAAAAAGTAATCTGACAATACAGATGAGGCATGAGCACTGTTTACAGCTAGAGTATTAAAGGGCCGGAAACAATTTACTGGAGCACAAGTTGTTGATGTTTTCCTTGTGGCTGCTCCCTTCTACAGGGGTCACCACAGCGAGCGAACTTGCATCAAAGATTTGGCACTTGTTTTACGCCGGATGCGCAAACCTGTAGCCTCGGGATTACAAGGCTGTGGCACTGACCACCGAGCTACCACAGTCCCTTCATACCGCAGCCCCTACAAGTGGCACAGGGCCCTTATGATCAGGTAAATGAAGCGTCTAGAAGGAGCTCAACACAGCAACAAGAGCAACAGAAAAGTCAACTCAGCTTCTAACACTCAGAATATGTTTGCATTGTAACTAGGCATAAGCCAGTATGAGATTCTGACAGTTTAACCTTGAGCAAAAATATAGTTTCAAAGGTTTCTACATTATAAAAGACAAAACATAAGTTATCCCCCGAAATATTAGTTGATTTACACCGCTTTAAGCACATTTTCGGAGTGTTTGTTGCTGTTTACACTGATGCTGCTGCAGTTCTACTCCTGAACTGGAGATGTTGCTAAAGGGAAAACGACACAGCTAAACAGCAGGAAGTCCAGCCATTAGAAGAGTCAACAGGCTGTTTTATTTGTATTTTATTTGTAGTTTATTTATAACTCTAAAGTAATTGTGCCTATTGCGCACAATATTAGCCCTTCTCTGTTGATCTGCTATTTGTAAAGTAACATTGAGAGCCTCAAGTTAATTAATGAGCTGAGTTCCTACCCTCTGTAGAGTCTGAAGCAGGCTGCATGTTTGGCCGTGTTTACTTTTCAATTCCAACAGATGGACGTGGAATTACACTGGTTTTAGTAGTTTGAACAGCTTTCCAAAGGCAGCGCTTAAACACCAAGGTTCTGAGAGGCATATTATCTGTTCAGTACACTCGAAAACATTTGGTGAATATCGAGTGGATTTGCAGCTGGATGAGCAGAGAAAACGGGAGATCAGCGTCCACAATGAGAGGGTTAAGAAGAACAGTTACATCCTGAAGCGTCTTATTGACTGTGTCGTCTTTTTGGGACAGCGGGAACTGTCCTTCAGGGGACACGACAAATCCAGAGATTCTCTAAACCGTGGGAATTACTGACACTGTTGGCAGACCACGACAGCAATTTACAACATCATCTTGACACAGCCACTGTTTTTAAAGGCACATCGGGGAAAATTCAAAATGACCTTATCAATACAGTGGCCGAGGTGCCAAATGAGCACATCAAAGAGGAGATTAAACAGACAGTTTTGCAGTTATGATAGATGAAACTACTGACTTCAGTAACATGGCGCAGCTCTAATATGTCCTCAGGTACGTGACTGAAACGGGGGTGAAAGAAAGATTTCTCAAATTTGAGGACGTTACTGAGAAGAAACGAGCACAGGATCTAGCAGGACTTGTTTTTGATGTACTGGACAACTACGACTGCAAAGCTAAGTTAGTGGCTCAGTGTTACGACGGAGCAGCTGTGATGGCATCGGGGCTTAACTGAGTGCAGGCACTGTTATGCGCACCCTTTAAACCTGGTCATGTCCCAAGGAGCATCAAAGATCAAAGAATGCAAAATATTTTTCACAAATCTCAGTGGATTGTCAGCGTTCTTTACACGCTCTCCAAAATGCACTAAACTGCTGGATGAGTTTTGCCAAAGACGGCTGCCGCGCGTGACAGGTGAGGGAACTTCAGTAGCAGGTTGGTGTGTACTGTCCACGATAAAAGAACGGAGCTTGTTGATCTGTTTCAGTACATTCATCTACTGAAGGCCCTGACTGAAACTCCATGGCACGCCACTGGTGCTGAGACACACACTGGAAAAGGTTTCACACAACTCAACACAAGGTGGAGTTTGAAATGTCTGTTGTATAAATAATCATTTAATGTTAAAACCTCTCTAGATAATTTGAAGTTGTTACCGCAAATAATATTAACCAGATTATTAGAAAGAGGTATTTGCACCAATAAAACCCAACTAAAAAGAATTACAACACTGTACATATGCTTTGCATTTTAGATTTTAGCTCCGTAACATTTATTTTGTGCACACATCAAAACGTTACGGTGCACCACATTACAGAAAATGTATTTATTTTTTATAGAAGGTCTCCATTTAAAATATATTGTCGCTGCGTCTAAAGTAACATTTGAGAAAACACAACTGACTCAGTGTTCGAGCTGTCAGATTAAGGCGTTTGTTCATTTTTCTGAAGCCACACACCAACATCCTTCCTGCTGTGAACAATCATTAATTAAACATATTAAGAACAGAGGAGACATCACACATTTGAGAAAGAGGAGCTGCTGCACCGCAAGCAGCTCAATAGTAACAAAAAAATCCCTATTTTAGTAAAACAAAGACAAAATTATCACTGTGACGATATTTTAACTATCTTTAATAGCAAGGCCACCTGATTTTTATAACTTCATCAAACAACATATTTTGATACCATCAGATAGATCTTTTAAAGACAAATCCAACACAATTTGAATTTTTAAAATCTGTCTACTGGTTACCAATTTATTGTCAAAAAATGATCATCAGAATCTGTCTAAATTATTACAATTCTTAAATAGGCAGCAATAGAAAGCACTGTGTTTAACTTCCTGGAAGCTCCGTTCCCACACCAGGCTGAAGCTGAGGAGTTGCTCTGATTGGCTGTAAATTTTCAGATTATTTCTTTGCAGATGACACATGAGCAAAGCAGTTGAAAGTGCCAGCTCCTGCTTGCAGATATTTTTAATGTAGATTATAAAATGTTTCATTTCATTTGAGTTGAGAAATGAATGAATTAATTAGCTTGATCACTGCCTGATCCAGTTAGCTATAGCACTATTGTGCATTGTTTATTTAATGGATTAAGAACATATAGAGAATGAATGGGTTGTGAGTGTACAGGGGGCCTTGCTATGTTTAACACTTTTTATTAGCATCTTTAGAGCAACTAGCATGGTTAGCATTGCTAACTGTAACAACACTTTGTTTTAATGCACCTTACATTTGCTAGTTTTCCAACAGGCTACCAGCAGTTCCTAAACCAAAATGACTCAAGACAGATAAAGGTTGATGCTCAAAAGGATTAAACAGAGTAACTTTCTGCAATCCATTCTTCCTGCATTCTGCTGTCTACAGTCTCCTTGGTCCCACTGTACCAAATGGAAGCCTTCAGCAGATACACCTCCAAATAAATTGTTGTCCCCTTTTTAATAGTCTCTCACTTTTTGTGCTGCCTCTGACCCTTACAGAGGGTCTAATCTCTAATTTTCAGTCCGCTCCAATCAGTAAAAACCTCCACGCGGAGACAGGCTGCTCCAAGTTTGACATAACAGCTTAACTATGGTGCATTCACAGACCAAGAAAACATCTGAGTTTTGAGCGTTGAACCAGCTGATCACTGGTCAAGGCCGATCAAGCTGAAAAGCAGCTGGTGGCGATCAGAAGCAGACTCCCCGGTGAATCTCTGCTCATAAAATTTTACTCAACTCGGTGAGTAGTGTTTGCACATTGTCAAAAGACTGTTGCTCAACATAAAAAAAAGGATCAATATGATATCAGTTCCTCAACGTAATCATCAATGAGATAACTGAAAATAAAACTAGTCAATGAGAGACAAACAGGTTTATTCTCACGAAAAGCATTTTTCTGCGCCACTACCCTACTGGTTGTGGAGTAGGTACTAATGTGATTAGCTTGTTGGCAGAGGCAACTGAATCATTAGTAATAGAGTACCGCACTAAAGGCCCCTACATACTTGGGCGTACTGTGCGTACTCTGTGAGCCCCGCGGACTCTGCACGTACTGTCTGCAGACAGTTGAGACTTTATACTACAGTACAGATTGCCTAAAATTCTCTCGTGACAAATTTCAGTCATGGTGTCAACAGACGAGGAGGAAGAGAATGCTTGCCTTATAGCTCCAAAACAACAAAAGAAAAGAAGGTGGTACATAAGGCCATTAAACCAGACCAGGGTTGAAGAAGGGGAATTTAATACACTGGTGAAGGACATGAAGATGATGTACAGCAAGCAACATTTTGAATATTTTCGAATGAATTCTAACAATTTTGATGAGCTATTTGGGCGCTTAGCCCCGTTTCTTCACCACCAGGGCAGCCACCTGGTCGGTGTGGGGTGGCACCCGTCGGCGGTTGGTGCCAATTCTCAACTGAGAGCAGTAGGTGTCGCATACAAAACAGTTCGATGTGAACACAGTTTCTCGCCAGGCAGTTTATTGTGCGACACCAAGTACGCGGTTATAAAAATTGATCTTTGCGATGACATATCCGCCGGACGTCCGCATTGAGTCCACCTCCAGTAAGCGCGGACCTCCGCGGAGTGAAGTACGCCCAAGTATGTGCGGGCCTTAAGGTGGGTCATTCAGACACTGGAACTGAAAAGATTCAGCTTTATAATTCAGATCAACTGCATTTATAATAAAAAAAGTAACTATGCTTGATTTTACAGTAATTTGAGGATACAAGACACAGACGTATCAAAATACCTCGTGAGATGAGTCATTGTTTTCCATAAGGAAATCAAAACAGCTTATTGGTAGTGGATGTTTGCCTAACCTGAGTTCACTCCAGGTTTTCAACTCATCAACCATCTGCCGTTTCTTTTTTGACAGTCCAACTGTTTCATACACTCTTTAAGACCTGTAGCTGCACCTTTAAAAACAACCGAAAAATAGTTGCAGGTGGTGATCGTTCTGCCAACTCTAGAAGCAGCACAAAAATGTTCGATTCAAATTTTTTTGCCTCATTTACACATTTGCTGCCATCATGACCAGCAGGTCATCAGTTAACAGTATGTCTACAACCACTCCTAAAACTACAAGCCAGCTGTGCTTGGGTTTAAACGCGCCATGACCCAGAAAACTACAAGAGCACAAGTTTGCTTGCTTTGTTCTTGAACTGTCACTAGTATAAACAAACTCTCATCCTTCAGTTCTTTCGTCTACTTCTCGCTCTAAAAGGATGTCTGCTTTCAGCTTCTCCGGTGTCATCAATCTTCTCTTGTAGTGTCTGTCGAGCTAAAACTCAAAGTAAACAGGTTGCGTTCACCATACTATAATCTTCTATTTTATGTCAACATTCAATCTATTTTTTTTACTGCAGGTTACAGAGTAAAAAAATAGCTCTCAGAGTATTCCTCCTACACATAGAAACGCGCTCCTTTGCTGCAGTACCATATTAAGTCTGATATATTCACACATTGGAGCATCCCAATATTTCACTTCACTACTAATAACACTAAAGCTGAATTTATGCTTCTCTAGCGAGTTGTCTTTCTGCTCCCTGCTCTAAATGCATACAGCGTGAGAACTAATTTATAGTTCAGGAGAGAATTTAACTCGTTGGCTTTAATGATACTGCTACCTCACTAGAAGAACGTGTTATACTTTTTCAGGTCGGGCAGTGATTTATCGTACGCTCGATGAATGGGCTTGACTTTGCTACTCTTTACGAGTGATTAAAATCTAGTTTCCAGATAGATCAAAAGTACGCAAGATCACATTGTATACTTATTGTTTTCAATGTCAAAAACTACAACACAATGAAGGGGGGGGGGGGGCAGTAAGAGGAAGACAGAAAACAAACCAAGCTCCTTATAGTTTTTGCTGTTCGTTACCAAGCAAGTGCATGCCACAACATCATAAGACAAAAGCCTGAATCTGCCCTAAGCTGCTGTGTGAAACATAACACGGGCACATTTTTTTTTTAAAAACCAGCTAGAACAGTCTAGACCACTCGAGTTAAAGCCACGAGATTGCTTTTCTAGCTGTTTAGACAAAAGTCCACACTGCAAAAATGTTTTTTATCACGGCCAATAAGCATCATGGTAATGGTACTAAAGCCAAAAGAAAACAACATGCACTCCCTGCAGCTACACAGCGTGATCTGTCCAAATCCATTACAGATTTTTTTCTGAAGTGTTGCTTTATTTGCTTGTATAGGGTCTTTACTCCTGAGATTAGCTGTTTTTCCTATTGATTTTACGCAGCTGAGAAATTGCATGACGCTGTTTATCATGGCACGGCATGCGTTTCTTGTACAAATAAAAGATTCTGTTTCGTGACCTTGACAGATGAATGGGAAAATGAACAGGGGAGGATAATAACCACTTCCTGCTGCCTGATTAGATCTGAAATTTGTCTTTTGTGTCAGACTGAATAAAAAAAATATAACCACTGGCCTTTTGACCATTATTTTAATATTCAAAATGAAAATGTTAACGTTTATGCACGACACAGAAAGGCAGGAAATCATTAGATTATTACAGCCAGAGTTGCAGGTTAATTTTCTGTTGGCTAAACTGATTAACTTACATGACGACGGCTCTAAATTCAACCTTTTAATTAATTTTTTGGAGCCGTTTCAGTTGAGTCAATAATGTGGTTGATGGTTATGTTTTCTTTAAGTAAGCAATAGTTGATTTAATGGGATTATCCTTAAAACTAAACCCTTGAACCCCTATTTTTGTTTTTGTGTGTGTCAACAGTGAGATGAATTCAGACTGATTTCTGTTAACAAGACAGTTTAGGGAAAAACAACACTACTCTTCTAAAGTAACCAGTTACAGTTGATCATTTTCTGGTTTAGTCTTCACAAATTGTCTAATTTGTGGATGTTCTCTTATTAATTCATCAATATCAGAGGCGAGGCTGGTGTTGTCTGAGGAGCAGCGGTTCCCTTTGATTTCACAGATGACAGCAGATTCAGTGCTATGATTAGGGCAACAGGGACAGATCCTCCCACACACTGTCACCACGCTACGGTATTGATGCGCTCTGAAGCGCACATCACTTCTTCAAAGACCTTTCATGCTCTACACCAAGCTCAACATAAAATAAAAACACCATGACATTCCCTCTGCATCTTGTAGGACCATACATTTAACTGCTTTCTTTCAACAAACTAACAAGTTTTCCCCACCATGAAAAAAAGAGGGGAAAAAACATGGTATCTTCTTTATGTGTCTATAGCAATTATTTGTAGAACAACAATTACCATATGTAAGTTGTACTGAAAAGATCACCAGTGTCAGGACCAAGTGGAGCGTGATTGGACTAATGAGGTCATGTTGCGTGTGAGCGGATGAATGAAGACAAAACTGAAAGCAGTAGTGTGTTAAACATACTAATGCAATTTGACAGGTCTTTACTAATGTAGAAACAAACAAAACATAAAAAAACATCTGCTTGAATTGAACGATAATTGTGCCTTTTCTTTCTAAGAACACACACAGAGTGACGCTTACAAGCAAATAAAAATGAGACTTTCTTTCTGCAGCACAAAAGATATAAAGACAATATCTTTATGGCTGGTGTGGGGGTTAGAGCCAAATTTAACCTGGGCTCTCATCCCAGGAAAAGACATCACCAATTTCTGTCAATGCAACATCTGTGCAACAAGTATTCAGAGTGTTCTCGTTTTCTGCTGTAATTAGCAATTTACAAATTAGAAATCCAATCAGTGCCATAAAGCCTTGTGCATCCTTATCCTTTACAGCTCATAGAAACTGTCAAGCCATGCAGTCAACTTTTCCATCGAAAACATTGGCAACAGGAAACAAAAAGAAAACAAGTCCTCATAAACATTCTCACATTTAAAATCTCCCTGAGCAGACGGCTGCCAAAGCAGAAGAAAACTGCTATTTTTAAGGATAAAAAAAGAGCTGTTTACATGTTTTTCATGACAATTTCTCAGGCAAATAATCTGTTTAACGCGATCATTCACTGCAAACTGCATATGAACATCAGCATGTTAACCTGGGAGGTGAAATGGTAAGACATCTACACTTAAATAGTGCCTTTTCAACCCTCACCACGATTCTGCAAAAGGTTTTACAATATTTCGCATTAACTCATTCGTCGCTTTTTATTCTACATTTTACATGGTCCAATGCAGCACTTTTCTGTCCTCGGTAATACGACATGTATTTGGACCATTAAATCGAAATTCATTGGAGATTATCTGTGTGTTAGATATGAAGTGGCAGAACGACGAAAACAAAAACTGCACTAGACTCAGCTGTTAGCGTGAAACCCCTACTACTAATTAACTTTTTACTAATCATAAAACAATTAAATTGCCCATCAACATAATGCCATCACATGACCCACGTTCCACAATGCAAAGTCATTTATTTTAATGTGAAGATGTACAAAAGCACTGTTTCCCCATTTGCTGAACTTAAGAAATCATGTTTGAATTATGTACGTTATGTAATTTTAGCAATTAAGAGGCAATGAAAATAGAACTCTACGTCCTTCCTTTGACTTTATCAGAAGTGTTCAAGTAAAATTAAGAGATACACTCAAAAATATAGGCATATTATTTCTAACAAGATTAAGGGAATTATAAAGATAAAATCAAATTCCTTCCAATAGTTTAGCTTTAAGAAAGTCATTTTAAAGTAAAGCAAACATTTAAAAAAGTGTATTTAAAAACTGCTTTCAAAAACATAGATTAAAAGGTGTCTTTTCTCTCTTCTATTACACATGTAAATATGTCAACAAACATATTGCTCCTGTATTTATGCACCTTTTAAACTCCTGAACTGTAAAATGATGGTTACGTTGACTCAAAATCGCTGGACTTTCACTGCTTCTGGTAGATTCACTGATTTTAAACAGTTTATTTTCTATTGCTCTCAATTAAAAATTGTGCAGGTATGACTGCTGAAAATAATTGTGCTTAATCTGATACTCACATTTTATGCTTTTGATTTTAACAATTGCATCACCACATACTGAACATACGAGGAAAAACAAGTTTAAAACTCTCCAAATGGAGGATTAATACCTGAGCCCATAAAGTCTGAATGAAAACCCATATGTTCGCCCCACTCAACTGTTCTCTTTTTAGAGACAGCCATGCTGATTTTCTTCATTGACTTATGGTATTGCTTTGTGGTCTTGTGTGTGCATGTGCAGAGACAAAAACCCAGCAGAGTCCTGCTGACAACCACGGTAATCACTGCACTGTGACTGTCACTGAGGCGAGAAAAGCTCTGCGGCTTGAAAAGGACCACCATAAATGTGAGAAAACTATGAAGAGCTTAAAACAGAAAATATAAACAAGCAGTCTGAGTTTGGATACAACGACATTTGGGTTTGGATCCAGATCACAGTGCAGCAGTAGATGACCTCTGGACTAAATAACTGAGAACTAATGGGGCTTAGATATCTACAAAGATAAATCAGATCAAACAGACAACAAGCTGCACTGTTATTATTTTTTAATCCTCAATCCAATAAGATACTATGCAGATTTCCTTTCTGGAGCACGTCATGTATGTGGTGTTGTTTTTCTGTTGAAGCTAAAGTGTTGGTTGTTGGAACTTCTCTGTAGTGCACAAAGAAATTGAAATAAAAAGAGCCTCTAAAACAATAAACCTAAGCCTTGAGGAAGAACTGTGTGTTTCTTCCAATGACAAGGATTTTCAACCTGCCTAACGACACGAACTAAAGCACGAGATGCAACAAACTCGCAACTTCAGTGATTGCAGCAGTGCTCATGCTTATTGATTCTCAGACATGTTGTCTTTTTCAGAGTAAAAACCAAGGGCAGCACTTCTTATGACAAAACATACACACTCCCCCAAACAAAACCTTCAATCTAGTGATTTTAACGTGCCTGAAAACCTTCAAACGAGCAGCAATCTTTAAATATAAAGGCCAAATCCCTTCTTAGCTTGCTTTCAGATGCTGTGCGGCCATGAGATGATGGCAGCCTTACAAAGCCAACATAATCCTCCTGTCCTGGACTAATCTAATGCCTTAGCCCTCTAAACAAACACTCCTAAATGCTCTTGTTGCACACTGTTTCTTTTAATATCCAATCTGAAGGAAAATAGATATAAAATAGCAAGATGCTGGTCAAAATGATCACAACAGAGTTTTAATTGGTTTTTGTGGGATGTTTAATTGTAAGATGTACCAGTCAAATATATATAAAAAAAACATGTATATTTGGCAAATAAAAATCTGCACTGAAGTTCAGAAACACAGCTGAGAGAAAGCCATAAAGCCATCAGATACATTATTCACTTTTACAGCTGCATGTCAGCAGCTTGTTTATCACAAACATCATCGTGTTGAATAAGGAAATAGGAATTTCCTCAAGTGACGCTGCTCTTGTGTTCACCATAGTGTTAAATTTCACTTCACAACGGATGGCTCTGTTAGACTACATAAAACATGTCTGGCAAATACAACAAAACTCATTCCACTGTTTAATTACTGCTAAATAAAAAAAAAAAAGATCAGGTGAAGAGAAATTTGCTTTGAAAATGTAGTCAAGTAGAAATGGGACAGCTGTCATCGTGAGGGTAAAAAGGTTGAATTTTCTTTGGGGAGAAAAGGTAGAAAAGATGGGGTTTGCTCTGAAGAGGCGCAGCTAACAGAAGCACCAGAGACACTATGTAAACTAAATCAATTTTAGTGGCAAATCTTCTGAGTGCGACATTGGTACATTACCATCTTTTGTATCATTCTAGTACGACAAGTGCACAAGAAGAATGTGGAATAAATCTAGAGATAAAACACCCTTACACATAAACTTCAGTGATAGATAAGTCAGTAAAAACTGCATACAGACTCTGTAAAACTAATCATTACAGGTACAGATAAAATACAGAAAACTTTCATTTTATATGGCCAAATGAACTGACGTCCACCCCACTTTACTGGTATGACAATCCAGGTACTCAAATTAGTTGTGTTTTATGTTCTTTTAACCTCACTTGTTATTGCTTACTTTGTAGTCAATACATCCTGTATGTCACAAAATAACTACAATCTGCTCTGCAAGGCTGTGTACTGAGCCTGCATACTGAGCAACCCTGATGCAGATGTCTGCTGACCTCTTTGTCAAAAAAAAACTAAGTACAACAAAACTTCAAGTCTGGCGCTGACGCTGACTGACTGGTATCCTAAGAACTTTGAATTTGTTCCTAAACAATGGTTAAATGCTTACAGAACATTAGTGGCACATATTGCACAACACCTATGACCAAAGAAAAACAGGAAACCGAAGAGAATGTCATTTATTAGCTTTTGGTAAAGTGTTTTTTTTTGTTTGTTTGTTTTTCACAACCAAAGAAAGTGGCCAACTTTATATTTAAAAAAAAAAATTTAGCACTAC
>JAOXNZ010000044.1:24558569-24577106 GCA_028566095.1 Kryptolebias brasiliensis | reverse complement strand
GGGCAATTAGAAAGTTATTCTTTCACATATCTAAAGTTAATTCTGTGTTAAGTAAATATTAAGGGAGGAATGATTCATAAAAAAGTCAAAATTCAGTTGAGTTCACAGTTTTGGAGTTTAGTGAGTTTATTTTAATTATTATTCTTCTGTAAACACTACAGAAAAATAGGGGGCCTATTTTTGCGTGGTCGTTCACATTACATTTTAAATGCAACCCCCATCAGACTCCAGTGTGAACAGTCTCCAGTTCCCAAATTGACCTGCATGTGCAAAAAAAAAAAAAGATATGACGTCACACTCCACACGCTGACTTCACGGAAGTAAATATGGACGCTGCAAATGTTAGCATGTGTATTGATTTTAAAGTCCAATCGGAGCCAACTGTACATCCAAATGGTAAAAGATAAAAGAAGACAGAGAAGAAAAAGAGTGCAAATGTTAACGATGCTACCTCTGCGCAGAGGCATGTGTGGATGCAGAGGCAGAGCCAAGAGTGGTGGGACTTTGATGTGAGGGCCCGCCGTCCTTTCATCTGACTTTCACGTCAGATGAAATGCGACATGAACGTTCACACTACAGTGGCTTTGAAAAACATTGGATATGTATCCAATTCAGTACCACATATGGAAAAGACCTGGGTCAAATATGAAAAAAAATAAACAAAAAAAAAAATCAAATTTGTCACGTTTACACTGACATGAAAAAATCTGATGTGTGTCACAGAGGGGCAAATAAATCAGAATTAGGTTGCATTTGCCTGCAGTGTGAACGTAGCTTACTATAATCTTTGTGTTTAATGATAAATTTTGTAATTTCTAGATGTTTGGGCGGACCTACTTGCTGCAGCGTTCAGTAACGTGTTACGAACTAGAACAGAAAACATCACTTATTTTAAACCTGATTTCAATGAACAACTTGAGCGTGTGGTAAACTACAACTCGTCTAAAAGATGCTTTTCTGAGGCAGCAACTGATTTTTAATATTTGCCGGTGTTAAAACCTACACTAATCACCTACATGAGTCCTTTAGATTAGCTGTGATGGACAAAAAAAAAAAATCAGAACACCAAGGCTTTCTTAATGTTAAAAGATTCAGATACAGAGTTATGGTTCTTTGGTATAAAAATGATGTCCTTGAACATTGCTGAATTTTCAGCCTGTCACAGATGAGAAACATACTTAAAGTGTTAGGCTGTAAAAGCACCAGTGCTCGGTGATTCACACACTGGTCACCTTTGTCATTAATTTTCCTCACACTTAATTCAAACATAGCTGCTGAAGTGTCCAAATGAGCACACAGGATTTGTCATTAATACAACATTAAACAGTGCATTAGGAATAGTAGTCTAAAAAATCAAAGACCTTAGAGTTAGTTTTCTCACTGACTAAAAGCATTAAAAAAGCTACTTTATACAAGTTGGAGCTAACAGTTTTACATTTCTGAAAAACTACTAGGTGAAAACCAGTGACAACTATTAAATTATTATTCAAATATCACCCTATCCCTTGTCTCCACACTCAGAAAAACATTGTGAAATAAAAAAAAAAAGAAAGCAGGGGTGCTGTCCATGCTTCTCACAACACGTGGTTTATTTCGGCCATTACTCAACCAGTGCTAATTAAAATAGCTCAGAAACTGCCAACATAACAAAATGTTTCTTACGTTAGTCAACAATATACAATAAACTAAAAGCAAATCCACGAAGGCATTACTAATATGAGCATTAATTTATAGCGTTCATCTTAATGAGGACTAACCATACCATTAAAGACTAACACACACAATTTAGGACTACTAGCCGTTTCATATTTTTGTTTAAAAATGGCCATGTCCATATGGTCGGGATGAATACAGTCCATTTACTACAAGCCCTGCCATTCAAATCACCCTCTCTGGAACAGAGGGTTCAGGGGCGTACAAATGTCTTTGCTAATTTATTGCGGTCCCTCTGCCTTGAAAAGCACCATGGAGGTTGGGAAGCAACTTTGTGTACAACCAACACCTAGTCACCTGATTGCACAGACCGTCAGCACCTAATCACACCACTGAGCCGCAATGCCTGCTTAAAGTTAGATATATCGGCTGTTTGGCTCTGTCACTAGACGGCTCAGCAGTGTGACAGTGGCTGGTTGACTCCTAAATAAAATCACAACAAGACGGTAAAAGTAGCCTCAGCTCCAGCCGTAAAGTGCTTTGTGTAAAGACTGGACACCTAAAACGTTTTGCCAAACTCCTAAGTTACTTTGTCTCAAGGATTCACTTTAATGGAATTGTACCAAATACGGAGCTTTCTTTTTGATCCATCCCTAATGTATTATTATTTGTAATACTGCTTGATTTTTTTTTTTTTTGTTTTCTATTACACGCAGATGCTCAGTAAAGCCAACACTTTGACTTTCTGTGTATGGTCCCACTTTGGTAAATGTGAGAAAAACCTGAAACACAAAAAAACTGCTGTTTACGGTGCAAAATGCATTTAGAAACGAGGGCAGTGCTGGGTAAGCATTCAACTTGCTTGGCCAATCAATATATCCTTAGAACTGGACATATTACATCCTCTTACGTAGTACTGTGTCAAAAAGAAAACTGCCTACTTTGAAGCAGAAGCTGAAAAAGGAGGCTATAAATGCAGTTTACAGTGCAAAAACAAGTTGCTTTTGATGGTTAAAGTAACTATGAGGTTCCTAGAGTCCATAAACACAGCAGATACATAAATAATTGGAAACGTTGATTTTTACCGTAAGTGATAATATAAAATTTTGCAAGTTGAACCCATTTCATGAAGTGTAGTTTGAGATATTGACTATTTTAGCTTGAAGCTGAGGTTGAAAAATACTCGTCTAGTCTTAAATGTGATACTACCATGGAGGAGCTTAAGACCAAGGGGTTAGGCCTTACTAGTCCCCTTTTTTTCTTTTAAAGTTCTTTAATTAGATGGCTCCCTTCACCAGTCCTACAACATAAATCAAGAAAAACAGACACGTCACACTTCTCATGTCAGAAAGCCCCAAACAAGACATGTTTGACCAGGAGGAGCCACCATTTTGTGAGAATTAAAGTTTCAGTACACGGGGCTTCATTTAAAAACATAATCAGTACCAGAGCAGCAGTGTTCAACACTGGGTCTTACTGGTTAGAGAAAGGAAACACGTGTGCTGAGAAGTGACACGGTTTACGAAACGTTTCGTTTTCTGTTTTTTTTCCCAGGCCATTCCACTCAGGACCCCCTGGGGTCCACGGTACCCAGCTTGGGAAACACTCCCCTGCTGGAATCTGCACCTTTAAGCCCTGTCCTCGTAACACCGTGTTCCTAAACACTCCGAGGAACATTATCAGTGCGGGCAGACGTGTGTTGTTTTACAGTTAATAAATGTTATTATGCCCGAGAGGGGATGGCTGACTGTAACGTCCCTCCAAGCTAAACAAATGCAGTTAGCTAAGCTTGAGCAGCACTCAAACGTAGCTCTCGAATACCGCACGTTTTGACGCCAAGCAGAAGGCCAAAAAGCAGAAAAGGAGCTAACACGGGTCGGTGTGATGAGCTAACGTGAGTGTAACCTTAGGTAGCTGGCACAGTAAAACAATGAGCTCAGAGTGCAGTCAGTCAACCTTGGCTAGCAGCTTGCTGCTGCATGCTGTGTCGGCTAAATGCACGCAAGGCTAACGTTAAATGGCTAACGAGTGTAGCACTGTTAACAATGACAGTAAACGGTGGAGGAGAAAACGGACAAACTTACCGACTTAGCTAAACAATTCTATTCCAAACCGTCGTCTGTCCATGGCGGCGTGTGCTCCGTAAAAAGAACAAGTCAGCGTAAGGCGGCTGAGTTGTGATAAAATACAGGAAAGCTCTTTAAAATCAAATGTGAAGCAGTAGAAACCAGTGGCAGCGCACTCCCCCAGACATCCAACACAAGAGAGGAGGGGAGGCCAGCGATTCACTGGACTTCTGCCATCACACTTCGAGACGCACCGTCCGCGGCGAGAGCAGCCGAGTCCCAAAACGCATTTTTTTTTTAGCGCCGCGGTCTCGAGCCCGAACCGAGTCCGCTCCTCTCCCCGCGACCTTCTCGCGATTAGATCCACAGCGAGCGGCTTCCCATCCAGGTTAATTCCTCCGCGTTCGCCGTTTCTGGACGAGTACCGTGCTGGTTTCTTCGTGTGGGAACCGATACAATGTAGTCAGGCAGCGGCAGCCGGAGCGCTTAGGAAAGCCAGGACAGGAAGTGTTTCCCGCCGGACCGGACTGTCACACGCCACTGAGCCAGGGAGAGGAAGAGGCGGAACTGGATTCACCTCACCGAACTGGACCGGGATTTCAGGGTTCTGGGAACCCACCCTGTCAGCCCGGCTGCCACGAGCTGGCTTCAGAAACACTCGCCTCCACCCTCAATTTTAAAACCATAACCGCGTCAAAATACGCGATTAATCAATGTTTTGGATTTTAATTTCTTTGTATATGTGTGTCTTCCAATACGTATCATTCACTACCAAAGGTCTACAGCAAAATTTGGAATAAATGAGCGAAATCAGCAGAGTCGGGTTTTGTTGCCAACGACTACGAGTTGTTTGTTTACATTCAAACATTTGGCCTTTTCCCACGGGCTCAACTTGGCCCTACCTGGGTGGCTCCACCCACTTTCAGCTCATATCTTAGTACCTACCCGCCCGGGGGGTAGAGTCAAGCTGAAGATTTGAAGTAGGCAGACTGCAGGCCATTGATTGGCCTTTTTTAAAACCTTGCAACTGCAGCATTTCTTTGGTTACATTATATATATTTTTTAAAGTAAATATCTATTGAAACCGTAGCATGTAAACCAACACCGTGGTACTATAAGGAGGTGTAGACGTTTCCATGCTCATTGGCTAGACCAAATGGACTCAATAAGTGGGCTCCAACCGGCGGAGGGAAGATGGCCTCGACTCGGGGACAGCATTTTTAGCAACCATGGCAGAGAATGGTTAGTGTTTTGTAATTTTATTTAACTCTTTTATCCATTGGCGGTAAGCTCCGCTGTTGCGCCATGACGACTCGCCCACACTAAGGAGGTACTCAGTTCTAGTTAAAACCACAGAGGCCGTGTAGAGTCGAGTAGAGGGGAATGAGGGTCGTCGTGAGACTGGACATTTGGAAAATGGCTATTGACGAGTACACTTCGGACAGTCTCTGCACGCTTCAGATCGTGGGTCGGTAAAATAATACCTGGATGTAAACAGAGTCAGAGGGAAAATGACGGAATCAGAGACGCCAGGTCGATAGAGAAAAGGTAAACTTCTCTCTTCTTCTGAAAAGAAACGGCGACTAAAAGCTGGGAGGATTTGGAGCTAAGATCATCTGCAAATGAGCTGTGCCAAGATACTCCAAACTCGAACGAGATCTTAATTTAATTTCAATTGACCTAAATTTAATTGTAAACAAAGACGAGGAATATCTGCTGTTTTCTAACACAATTGTTACGAAAACCCTGATGAGTTTGAATTACATTAACCTCCAAGCAATCATTTAATGATGTGGAAATTGTGTTAGAAGCATAAAACTTCAAATCTAAAATGTTGAAAAACCGTGTATTTTGACAGCTACTATGGCTTTAAGTTTGTTTCGAAGTAGAGGACTTCAAGGTCAGAGATCTAAGCCAGCCAGATAATACTCTATCTTTTATTTCACTGGTTTATTTTGCTTCAGACCTCAAATAAACAGACACAAAAACAACTGGAGCCTGCTAATAAAACCTTGATAAACAGTCAAATGATTTTGGCAGCAAAACAACATTTATTTTAATTATCTATTAATTAGACTATTTTATATTTATACACACACAACACCCCACCTCTCACACAGTGACTGCTGGAGATAGACACCAGCTTCCTCGACCCAGAAAGGAGAAGCGGGTAAAGAAACTGGATGGTTGGATGGATGGATGGATATGAAATGTCGAAGTAAACTGGCGGTGTCGAATGTAGCTCTGTTGCTACCACTATGAGTAGCTACGGAACTGCTCTCATTTGGTATTTTAAAATACCTCCATCCCACGAACATATTGGCACATCCCTGTGTATCGCGATGCGGCTGATGTAAAACCCACAGACAGTAGGCCAACAACAAAGATCAGAGCTGAGTGGGGTCAGATACTTTTATACCGATCAATGATACTGGAGATCAGCTTTGGCCATCCCTAACTAAAACATCAAGCTATTCCAACTGGATGTAGATGAAGGAATCTTGAATATTAGGTTTAAAGCTTCAGCTTTAATAATCTCTGAAACAATCACTCAACAAAGGCAGTATTGTTCACCGTGTGGTGTAGTGGACTACAAACCTGAATAATATTTACATTTCTGTGTTCATGCTTTGATTTCATCCTTGAACGTTACAATAATATAATCATGCAAGACATAGTTGGTGTTTTTAATTAATACCATTATAAAGTGGCTCCCCAGCTTGTAACAAGTTGTTGGGTTTACTAATATAAACATTGATTGATAAGATTTTTATATGAGTTTTTGTACAAATGCTTTAATGCTTTTCTTTATGCTTACTTTACCGAAAAATGATCAAACAGTTGGTGGAATGACACCAACCAAAATCAGCTGTTAAAAAAAATCTGTAGGTTTTACATTAATAAGACAGTTTAGAAACTCAGGACACGTTATTAGAAAGTGGCAACACTGTAAGAGTCTTGCAGACACTTCGTGATGCATGAGATACCATTTCCTTCCAAGAAGAGGAAGTAGAACTACTCTCGTTGGAAGCTCTGACCACACAAAAGGAAATCAATTCTTAAAACAAACCAGGCATGTTACCTGCACAACGGCGCAGGCTTTGTTCTAATTTGACTGAAGGGAATATTTTTGCCAAACACCCAAGGGGCAGTTTCTCAGAGAGCAATGAGTCATAAAAAAAACAACAACAAAAAACGATTCCAACAATGAGAGGCTTCCAGATATGTCACAGTTCTAACTCTCACAGCTCGACAGATAACCTTTCATGTTTACCAGCTTCAAATGCTGCAAAAGGCTTTAAGTCGTTGTCTCGCTCGGCGCTGGTTTCCCTGGCAACAAGAATATGATAATGTTGCCTTTGACATGACAGAAGGAATCATCTCACTAACAAACAGAGACAACAGGCACAGGGAGGGCTCGGGGAGAGGCAGGGGAGGGGGTGGGCTGAATTAATGGACTCATTTTCACACAGAGGGGGGAAAAGCAGCAGCAGCAGCAGCGGCGGCTACTCACCATCCTCCATCTTCCTCTATTGCCTCCGATGCATTCCTGCTGGCAGGCACACTCTTGCTTTTCCCAAGGGAACAGCCAGCCTCCACTGGAAAGCTAAATAACAGTCAGCGGCCAGCGGGGACCGGAGGGGACAGAAATCTGATGATGGCTGCCCTTCAAGGCTGCGGCTCCAAACCAAGCATGAGCGTCACACCATCTAAAACCTGAACCGAACAAGCCGTGCGGACGCCATGTGTTTTCCATCAGTGAAGAAAGGGGCTAATCAGCCAGTCATGTGGAATCACAGAGGGGTTGGCTCCATTCATGTGATCATCTTTCCATTACTCTGTAAAAGAAACTGTAAAACCTTGAAGCCCATTTCAAAGAGACTTCATCTTTAGTTCTTTAGAAAATGGGTCAAGTGACGCTCTCTTTGCACGTTTATAAATGACAGAAAACTTGTCTTGACTGACACAGACTACTGAAATGATTTCAGGCATGAGTTAACGTCTGTCTTCTCATTTTCTCACCACAGCCGTTCAAAGGGAACTATTCTGACAATATTTCAAAATTGCAGAATTCAATTTCAGAATATTTTTGGCTTTGAAAAGCCTGCTTGTTTTCAGAAAACATGTAACAAGTGAGAGGTTTAGTTAGCTGAGAGACATGGGGACATGCCTTGAGACTATAGGTAGTATCTCACTGGGCTGCGGCTGTTGGGGACAAGTTGGAGACAAGAAAACACCCAAATTTTAATTCAGTTTCACACTGAATTGGTACGTTTGCACAAACCCCTCAGTGAAATTTGAGCCTCTCTGGCTATTTTGAGAGAGAACTCGCTTTGCAATTTTTTTTAAAAACACGTTCAGAAATCCAGCAACACAGGATTCACGCGAGGAAATCAAGAATCCCGCAAACGTTTCGAGACACTTTGGAAAGTTCTTCATGAATGCTGTTCGCTGTCAGTGGCAGCCCAGTGAGGTACGAGCGTTTGCCTTTAGAAACACGAATAGACCTCATCTTCCTTTGGCTAGCCTGCTACAAGCTGACACTCTTTTTTTCTTTACCTGAATTGCCCCTGCCGACATAAGCTGATATATCTGGCAATTTGTTATTGGATTTTTGGAAGGTGTTAAAAATGGGATTAACTTTTAAATGTAGACACAAACCAACAAAACATGAATAAATAAATAAATAAATTGAGCTATGGCAGAAATCCAACCATATGGGAGAGAAACAAAAACACTGATTCTATAAAAAAAAAAAAAAAAAGTCTTTCTCCAGTGTTGTCACTTGATTTTATTTTAATGAAGGAACAGTCCCCAGAAGAGAAATAATTGGGCCATCTTTGGTAAACTCTCGAAGTTGCCATTCTTGATCATTGTAACTACACATCGTAAAAAGTGAACGTGTAAGCACAAAAACCTTAAACCTGGATTTTATCCGGCAACTGACGGGGTGACTAGTATGGCTGCAAAATACAGTCGATTTACCTAAAATGAAACGTTTAAGGAAAGCAATGAACAATGGTAAACAAGAGGTAAATAATAAACCTGCAGTCTTATCTATTACTAGTTTATTTCTTGTCTATTGCTGTTTTTGAGAATGTGTAACGGTCAACTTGTGATGGTCCCATTCAGACTGAAGAACTGAGCAGGCATGTTATTGATCGGGCCATGATGTCATTCTCAAGCTGAGTCCTAAAAGTAGCGTCACCCATTGGTTGAACCAACCATCCATTTTCTTTACCCGCCTTTTCAATTTGATAAAGTCTGTGGTATCAGACACGATTAAAAAAACAGACAGCAACTCAGTGACAAATACATGTAACTTGTACCCCATTAAATTTGATTCTCCTTGTTTTTTGATTTCTCAAATTTAGCAAGAACTCTTAATGGATTATTGATAGACTGCAATATTTTTAGATGCAGACACTCGTGCTCCCATTTGGGTAAAGTGTTTAATTATCCATTAACATTTTATGAAACATCATCATTAAGACAGATTATTTTGCCAAATACTTTCCAACAAAATAATTGTATGAGTGGTACTTCTACCAGTTGTACTTTGTGTTGATGACTGTTACTGAGTTAAAGTAGCTGAGTAAAATTGACCTGATTCATATTTGTGACCCTTCACAATTGTCCTTTAGCCATCTTCAATAAAGCCAGAAGTGGCACACAAGTGGTGGGTCAGACCTTTTGCCCATCACGCCACTCACCCACCATCCAAAGTGGCCACACCCTTAATAACCCACAACAAGAAGCTCTGAAGCAATTTTATTGGATGAGTTATAAAAGACTTCATGCTAGTGACGTTAACAGCAACAGAAAATTAGCCACCAAATAGAGCCATAAGCAACACCCCGCCCTCCCCGGAAGGCTGTAAATATATTTATTCCAGCCGTTAAGTTGGTCGTTTTAACCCGAAGGTCTTTAGGGATCAGCTTTCTGAGACTGAAGCAAGTTCCACTCTTGAGAAACTGGAGCTTTGGTGCTTCTTTGGTGGCTTCTGTTTTTAGTCCTGGAAGGTAAACTTTACATTTGATTGACACCGGTGCGTTTGCAGTAAGCATTTTGTTAACCCCACAGAAGGGGCTTGGCTGTAGACTCAGTCCGGTGTATGACATCTCTCTGCTTACTTCAGAGTGTAAGATATTTATCTTCTGCCGCTTTGAGGGAGCATCTCAAGCCAGAGCACAAAATTCCACAATCAGAAGAAAACAGTATTTTATAGACTTCAGCTTTCAACGCCCCAATGCAATGCACGAGAAGCATCTTCAACGGATTCAAAATTACACTTGAGCGACTTTACAACTGTGTCCGGGATGATGTCACAAAAAGGGTATGTAATTTACAGCTCTCTGTTGCATCATCTACGCCACGTCTTATTGTATGGGGAGCTGCAAATGAGGGAACCTTGCCGGAGCCGACTGAGATGGACAAGGAGATGGGTTTTAGACACCGGTGAGATGCTTGGCATTAATGAATGAGGGCACAGACAAAAACATACTTTTATTGGAAATTAGGTTGCCAAAAAAAAACAAAAAAAACGTCATGGACAGAGACTTTAAGGACACTTCTTTCCAATTGGTACAGGAGATATTTTGGACATATGAACACACACAGACAGGCAAAAATGTTACACTTTTGGCGGTGGATAATAAATGTTACACACAAAAAAAGCTAAATAAAAAGGACACATAAAAAACTGAGGTTTTGTTAAACATGCAGTGATTTGTCTTTTCCTGGTCGAGAAATTAGATCAAACATGAAAGCGGCGACATCTTTTCCTGCATGTCCTAAATCTGGCTGAGACATCTTATTGGGGACAAACTTTAATTTTGACCCACTTAATCTGACAGCAATCATACTACAGGAATGGGGGTATTTCCAAAAGACTTTTTAACTCCTAAAGCTTCTCGAACAAAAAGCCTTTTTGTTAGTTTGGTAACTGCAACGTTATAGTGTCGCGGCATCATGTTCGTGTCACAAATCTGCCTTTCTCTTGATTGAATTGTAACAGATCGCGTTGGAGAAGCCTGTGGCGAAATCGTGTCGGCATTTAAAGTCTATCGCATAACAACATGCAAAAGTTAATCCTGGGTAATCACGTTATGTCGCTGTTACAGAGCCTGCTCCTGAGAAAACAGAAGCCTGGAAGGAACTGTTTTACATATTCAAAGCTTGACAAAACTCCACATTCTGATATTTACATCTCCTGACAGAAGACGCCTGGAAGACAGACTCTCTCAGCGGAAGAGGAGTCACATGAAGGGCTGAGAAGATTTCTTGGTGGGTGTGTGGGGAGACGGAGACAGGGGGGGGGTCCTCTGTGGGCACCCTAATGTGAAGCCCCACAAGCCTCTTTAGTTTGACTAATTTCACTTGGTGTTTCCGTCAGTACTCTGCTGAAGAAATGTATGTGGCCATAATTCGAAAAGTCCCCATAATACATCTGTTTTTTTGTTTTTGTACTGATACAGTTTCACTCACCGAGTCAAAAGGTCAGGAGCTCCATTGATCAGTTATCAGTGGATCTTTAGAAATGGCAGCAAATGAAAGCCATCTGTGATGGGGAATCCAATTTTTATTGAATTCATGCATCTGCTCTCCTTTTGAGGACCAAGTCAGCAGCGTTATTTATTTAATTTTTGGGGAAAGCATTTGGCCTTCTCCTTTGCACAGATTTCCTCTAATTAGTTATTTGTGTACGTTTAGAAATGGTCTCTTTAAGAGGCAAACGGGGCGTGAGTCTTTGTGCACTCGAGATCAAACACACAGGCCTCCACATCTCAGATCTCTCTCTGTGTTTGAGGCTTTGTCCACACGGAAAAGCTGATTTATCAAAAGAAACTCTTAAACAATATCCTTGTCAACACAGGGCCGTCTCTAGAAATGCTTTCATCCACACGAAAACGCAGGAAACGACCCAAAGCGCTGTAGTAACTATGCCAGGTCTTTATGTGGCACTGTGACGTTGTCGTTAAAACACACCAAAAACAAAAAACGAGGGTTTTGAGTGAGCATAAAGCTTTGGTAAGAAATGCAAACACAAGAAAAAAGGTGAGGATGGTGAATACAGCAGCAAAACATCAAAACCTTTTTTGTTGGATGGACGATGAAGGAGGGCTTCTACCAAAGGTGGAGGACAGTGAGTGTTGACGGCGAGTCGTGTCAGTCCAAATGTGAAAACATAATGGACCCTTTTCAGGCTCATGATCCAGAGACGGATGAAGAGTTTTCTTCACGACATTCAAATCATATCAGCCTAAATGCTTTATACACAAGGTTCGGTCATTTAAAACTATTCACATTTTTTAAATGTATACTTGGCGTATATTGAAGATCCTTTGCCTTTTAGTGCGGTTGACAGTCAAGGCCGTAGCCAGACTTGAAAAAATACTGATTACTTATTATCCCCCTGCACATCAGCATTTATATAAAACATAGGTGACATGAATGTGTATATGACATGTATTTGTGTGCGTGTGTGTAAATCCATGGGGAGCGACATCATCTGAAGGAACAGAGGACTCAGGGCACAACCATGATGACTCACTGAAATGACATGAATGTTGATTGTTCACACTGCACAAACCCATTCAAAACACAAGACTTTAGCATACATTTTACCTTTTTATCAAATACCAGTGAGATCCTCCTGTGTCCAGAGGCATCCCAGCGCCTCAGAACTTGGTCATTCACTGAGCTCTGTGTGGTGCAGCCTTTTCATCGTCTGGATAAAATAAACAAATGATCCATGTTCATTTCTAAAACCGGTTAAAAAAAAAAGGACAAACTTAAACAAAAAGAAAAAACAACTTTGTCTTAATTTAATGGATGGAAACGTTAGCTCTTGAAATGAAAACATCATTAGTCTGTCACAGCTGCTCACAAAAAATGCGCCAACACAAATCAAACGTCGTCGTCAGTTGGCTGTAACTGTTCTAACAAAGCTCAACAAACGGTGTTGTGAAGGGTGAAGAGTAGTGAACTGTTATTTGGAGGATGGAATTGAAGTAGAATATTTTTAGCAAGTTACCTCTGTTGCGTTGCACCGTAAGTGGCACTCTTCTTCTTCTGGTCTTTATTTTAGCAGTAGGGTACGCAAAGCTGCACTCTTACATTAACCTGGTGGAGCTACTCAGAGAACCACGCCGTTCAAAAGCATTGTTTTGATTAATTTTTTATTATATACACAGCAGAAAAATACTGGGGTCCGGACCTCGGTGTCCTCAATGGTAGCTACGGCCATGTTGACAGTTCAGTAAAGTGATAAAAAATCTCTTTGGCCTCAGATTATTTGGTGTAAAAATAATAACAATAAGGGGAGTTTCCTCTGTTCTATTTAAGGCAAAGTTATTGTTTCTTCAGCCTCGTCGGCTCGTTAAAGTTAGAGTATTCAAAAGATTTGCTGTAATTGAACAACTGGCATCTGCAGCACAAACACAGGCATGTAATCTGTCATTATTGTTGTTACGTCTGTCGTAGGTTAGGCAGGAGGCGTGGCTACGCCATTATCATTTTCAAAAGGTTGCGCTTTTGCCGTCTACACAAAATCGCATGGGAGGCGTTATAGGACTTTTTTCACTCTGAAACCCCGTTTTCAAAAAATAAAAAATCCAGTTTATTACATTATATACATTAAAACGCTGTTTCCATGTGGAGACAGGGCTGAAACAATAAAAAAAACAACTTTTGCATATTCACAAAACGCCATTTCTGCATAGACATGACCTAAGAGTTCTATTATTTCCAATTCCCAACAAAGCTGTAAGGACTGTAAACAGTGAGCAACTAGCGTGACATTTTGGAAACATGTGCAAAACGTTAACTCATACTAAACAACATAACATGGCTACAACCAAAACCTAAACTTTGTAATCTCTGTGTTTCTGTACGTTTTGTAGAAAAGCAGCAGATGAGCAAACCGTTCCCATCCATTTTTTTTTTTTTTTTTTTTTGCTGAACTCAGCAAACTCGCTGCTGGCTCCGGCTAAGCTCAATTCACTAAAACTATCCTTTTAATTAATCTGCACTTTAAGTGCTGAGATTAGTTTCTCAATGCGCGTTGTGTGCGTGTCTGTGTGTCAAGTCCTCCAATGTTGCTCACTTTTGTGGTGGTTTCGCTGCACTGAATTCTGGCCGTCAAATTGTCTTCAATGAGCAAATATTGACAATATCCTTTCCAAAATATTTCCTTTGTTGCTGCCACCCTGACTCGACAGGCAGCCCTCTGTGACGGATTATGAGATGGATGAGCCATAAGCTGCTCCAAGGTTGTATTGTTCCCCAACCTGCCACCACCTCATCTAAGTGCTCCAAAGCCTAATTCTTCTTGCGGGCCTGTGAGGATGGGGTGGGGTGGGGGGATGGGACCCTGTGCCTTCAGACCAATCAGTCTCTCAGCAAGCACACAAAGGTCCTGCTGCTTCTACAACTGGAAACTTGGCTTGATGGGGAGGAGGGCATACTGTTGGACTGGAGTCAATTACATTTTATTTCAATCAGGAAATTCAGCTGGGCATCTTTCTTTTTTTTTTTTTTCCCCTCCCAGCCCCAAATGATGAATAACCACATTAGCCCTTTTTTATGTCTGATTGAATTTAAAACCTCAGCTAAGTGGATGAACATTGGATGGTGACAGGCGTTTCAGCAGGCGGTCTCGCTGCAGAAACAGGTGGTGCTCAGAATTGGACGACAGAACGCTTGTTTTATTGCTTCATCTCCTCTGATTAGTTTCTCTCCTGCGCTCACCAGCAGGGTGCTTGTTGTGTGCTGCAGCATGAGGAGCCTCTAACACACCGACGAGAAAACGAAACACCACCTGCATTAAAAAAAAACATAAAAAAACAACTCAAAACGCTCGATAGCCTACAGTAAGAAGGAATCGCACGGTGCTGTTTTTAAAGGTTCTGGAAAATATAAACACAAAAACCAATGATTTGTTGTCCAGTGTAGGCGCGCCATGCTACTGTAGAAACTCCACAGCAGCTCAGCCAGGTCCTGCTGAACCAAGCAGGGCGAGGCAGAAGCATATATTTGGCAGTAATAGTTCCCTAATGATGATCAAGTTACCAATATGCACTAATTCAGTGGATCTCAAAGCTCCTAAAGTATCACCTATGGTGGCAGAGATTAAAAGAACAGTAGCGCAAGCTTATATTTAACGTAATCAAGCATACTGGCCAAAGCCTTAACCCTAATACCGGCAGAAGGGTGCACTATAAGATGTGATGGTTCCATGCATTTGTTCCTGAGAACAGCACCACATACACTGTGCTCCTAATCCAAATTTGAGATAATTTGAATCAGATTTATTGTAAGTTTGGGGGGGCTCTCTCTACTTTTTAGATTTATATATCACAATTTTATCTTGTAGATTGGTAGAATAATTCTCTTGAGTACCACTAAAGGGATCCTGAGTACCACAGTTTGAGAACTGTGGCACTAGTTAGCAACCATAACCTCTCTTCTGCTGGAGGCTTTTAAACTGTGCCCCTCTCTTTATTAATAGCTAAAGCCATTATCTCACTGGGCTGCGACTAGTTGGTGAACAACATTTGTAAGGGAGTCTCGAGGCTTGATTTTAGTACATGTACAAAAAATATTTGTTTGACAAAATTTCTCTCGTCATGCACAGGTGTCTCAAACCTTTCTTGAGCACTTCTCAATTTAGTTTCCATAATTGTAGAGCACTACAGTTGTATTTTGACACCTGCGCAGGAGCTCTCCTAGGACAGGAAACATCTGAGGCTACAGCCCTGAGTGTCCAGGTCTAATCACACTGATGGTAAACAGTAACTGTTTTTTAAAAACTGGTTCATATTTGCCTGTCTTCATTTCAAAACTCCAGTAGATTAAATCATAAATGTTGTGGCAGCTGCCAGTGTTGGTAAAAACCAAGTCGAGGCAGGTACAACGTGGGCAAGATGGGCAACAAAATAATGGGCAGAGGGTCAGCGTTAGTATTTTAATATTTTGTTTTTAGAAACTTTCTCCTACACAATGAATTGCATGTCTTTTGCTGATGCATTTTAGAATTGTGCACATCTGTGTAATTCATAAAAGCCCTGGCAAAGTGAACTTTTACCGTCAACCAAACCGTGTCACTCTATGTTGGTGCAGTTTAGGGGAAAAGCCCACCTGTGTTAAAGGAAGTAACTGCCAGGGCAAAAAGCATCTGATTATCAAAGACCAGCTCTATTTGCAACTCCCTCGTAGGCTACGTTCATGCTTAAGGCAAATGCGACCCAATTCCGATTTTTTTTTGCCCCTATGCGACACATATTGGATTCTTTCATGGCAGTGTGAATGAGACCAATCCAAATTTTTCCTATCCAACCCAGGTCTTTTCCGTATGTGTACTGAATCGGATACATATCTGATGTTTTTCAAAGGGACTGCAGCATGTCACATTTCATCTGATGAAAGGACGGAGGTCCCTCACGTCAAAGTCCCACCACTCGTGGCTCCCACTCTCCATCCACACATGCCTCTGCACAGAGGTAGGAGCCACAGCTCTAAAAGTGGTCATCGTTAACATTTGCGCTCTTTTTCTTCTCCGTCTTCTTTTACCTTTTACCATTTAGATGTACAGTTGGCTCTGATTGGACAGCAACTTCAGAATCAGTACACACATGCTAACACTAGTGTCCACATTTACTTCCATAAACTCAGCAAGCAGAGTGTGACGTCATATCTTCTTCTGCTCATGTGGGTCATTTGGGGAACTGGAGACTGTTCAGACTGGAGTCTGATGGAGGTCATATTTAAAATGTTATGTTAACAATCACGCAAAAAAAAAAAAAATTGGATTGGAGCAAAAAAAAAAAATCAGAAATGAGCATTAAGACCTGCAGTGTGAACGTAGCCTTAGTGTCAAATTTTTACCAGCACCTGAAAGCTGTTAATAATTGCATCTCAGGGAAAGATACAGAGGGAGTCAAGGCTAGTACTGCACTGGCGAATTGCGAATCACAATCAGAGGTTTTCCGAAATGTTTTGAAACGCTCATGAGGGTTCTCAGCTTCCTTGCGAGAACTGCAGAGTCACACTCTCAAGTTATAGGAATTTTGATATTGTTCCCTAAAACTTGCACGCTATACGTAGTCCCGACAAATTACGACTGGAATTTTGCCTGTAGCTTTGCTCAACATTTGTGATACATACGCAAACCTTGTTGATTCTGTGTGACTACAAGTAAGAATTTGTGACTTTCCTCGCAATTTTGTATCTCCTTCCAGTCACCGACAGACGCAGCTTAGTGAGGTACTGCCTTCGAGTATGTAAAATTTTATTGTTTGTGTTTCGGCTGCTAATCTGACAAAATTGGAAGGTCAAAGTTTGATTCCTAGATGTGCAGGCTTAAAAAAATGGCAAGTTTAAAAAAAAAAAAAATGTTTGCATGTGTGAAAAGATCTAATATGTGTGGTTTAGAGCTTTAAGTTCTTTGGAGGAGTCAGCAAGTCAGCAATTAAAACCTGTTAATTTTCTTTTAACTACGATAACAAGATTAGTATTTCCTTCAGTCTGAAGCCAGAGCAGTATGAAGACTGGAAACAGCAAGAATCAGCTACCTTGGTGTTTTCCAGAGATTAAATAAATGTATGATACACTACAGGATTCTTGGCTCTGAGTACTTGCCAGAGACACCCAGCAGACACTCCTGGAAATTAAAGCTCAGAGCCAAGAGATATTCTGGCAAATACACCTCCACTTAACAGTAATTTGCAAATTTCTCACATATTTTTTTTTTTTTCCTCCTCATCTCTTCCTCCAAGAAACTAATTTCAGCTCCACGTTGACCAGACGACTTGCAGCTACCAATTCGTCCACGAGTTCCGCACGGATCAAGGCCTTGTTTTTTTTTTTTGTTTTTCTTTTTAAGTTTTAAATGAATCACGTTGAGCTTTTCTTCCGCACCAGAACATCACATCATCTTTTGTGCATGAAAAACCAACAGCACATGATCTCATGGTGTTGATCTAAAGAGGCTTAGGAAAGGCCGCATGTGCTTAATTGTTGAGCGTAGCAGCAAACAGCCCTTGTTTATGTGAACTTGGATGTCTGTTCCCATCCGGAGGAATGCCCCCTGATCTGAAAGACAGAAAAAAAAAAAAAAAAAAAAAAAAAAAGGCCACCCACAGGGCAAGTAGCTGTCATCGCCAATTCACTGGGAGCTCAGTTCAGTCAATTCTTAGGCAAACTCGCTGACAAGAAAAAAAAAAAAAACACCTTCTATTGAAGATCTTTACAAAAGAGACCTCTTACATTCTCTGGCTGGGAGATTACTGGGAGGGCTGCTGCAATTATGTGTTCTCGTGCTGAATGGAGAGGAGCGCAGAGTTGTGTCTAATCTGCAACTCAAACAAGACTAAATCTAAGCTAATCAACAGCGAATTACAATGCTAGGCGCAGGTTAACAAAACATAATAACACGGGATGGATGTGTTGGTGTGTGTGTGTGTCTGTGAACCACGCTACGCCGTTTCAAACACACCCTCAGGCTCGAAACAGCTTAGTCAAAGAGCCGTTCGACACATTTGGGAGGAATAAATGCACAGCAGTCTATACAAATAAACAAGAACACAAAATGACATTGTGCATGAAATATATCAGGTGCACCCTGTCCCAATATTAAAAAAATATGTAAAATAATGTCAGCCTGCTTTAACACTAAATATGTGATTAAATTAATCAAACATGGATTTTCAACCTGGTTGTTTGTCTCGTTTGTCTCCATGTGTCTCTGTGATGGACTTGCGACCTGTCCAGGGTGTCCCCCGCCTCTCGCACAGTGACTGCTGGAGATAGGCACCGG
>JAOXNZ010000044.1:24543032-24558309 GCA_028566095.1 Kryptolebias brasiliensis | reverse complement strand
CAGTGACTGCTGGAGATAGGCACCGGCTGCCTGCGACCCGGAATGGAGAAGTGGGTAAAGAAAATGGATGGATGGATGAATGGATGGATTTTCAACCTTCCTCCCACAGACCAAAAACTCTAAAATTGTCCCTAGGTGTGAGTGAGAGTGTGAATGATTGTCTTGTTTGTCTCTGTGTCCCTGTGATGGACTTGCGACCTGTCTAGGGTGTCCCCTGGAGTCTCTGGAGACAGGCACCAGCTCCCTGTGACCCGGAAAGGAGAAGCAGGTAAAGAAAATGGATGGATGGATGGATTTTCAACCTTTCTCAGCATTCCTTGTTAAGTCATTTGGAAGACTATTTATTTGATTACATACTGGGTAGACTATAAACCGTTGAAAGCTGTTTCTTTTACCTAAAGGCTGCATCAGTTTTATTCACCTATCAGTTTTTTGTTGTCCCACACATTACCCGTAACGCAGAAATTGAAGCAGAAACGACACAAGCGCCCCATGTAGGCTGCTGGCAGAATAAGTTCAGGTCCATGTAAATTAATGGGATGATTATACGTGTCAGATTTTTTTCCAGGAGTTGGCTTTTGTTCTTTCACGTAGTTCCTATCTTGCTGATGTATGCTCGATTTTGATGTCTTAAAACACACAGTTGTGTGAGGGGGAAAAAAGGCGGGACTTTCAACCACACAGTCATAATGTGTTAGCAAAATATCTTATGTACCACTGGACATAACTTTACGAAACTCTCAGAAAGTAATTATTGGACAACTGATTAACCTTCCGCGTCGATTTGATTTAAGACGGCAGACCAAGCTAATCAACCTGAGCTAACAAGAACAGCTCTGAGTCAATTTTACAGATACTGAGCTAAATTGTGGTAGTAGCTGAGAGTCATCTTCAATACATACTCAAAGTGTTAACAGATGGTGAAGCATCTTTGTTTAAATCTTTGGACTGCAAAGTATGCATGTTTTAATAATAAATAAGCTCTCAGACTGAAAGTCAATGGAGGACTCGAGGTAACCCCCACAGTAAATTGGTAAATTAATACATTACATCAATACAAAATTATTTAAATGGGCCTAGTTTTATTTCCTGTTTGGTTTAGGGTTACTTTGAAATAAGAAACACATGCAAAACCTCTTAAACACCACGGCACATTTGGCTTTTCCTTTGTAGGAGCTTTAAACATGGCGGCACACAAGTTAGAAATAACATATTTGCTGTACGACTGGCCTACTTTCTGCTGTTGCCATTAAATTTGCATAATGTACCATTTCTGAGTTGTATAAACATGAACCAGATAAAATCTTGTAGCCAAGGCGCCTGTATGACACAACAATCTACAATTACTTTCGATCTGAGGTACAACCTAAACAGAAGACCACTTTCGAGTCGGTGTTCTTTAAAACCTGATCTTATCTCAAAAGAAAAGTCTGAACTTGACTGAAGTGATTATCTGCCCGGTTATGTTTGGAATGCACGCTTGTATTGACTTCTGCTGTATGGAAAATGCCAAAACGAATGATCAAATAAAAAGGCACGTTCTAAAATATAGTTTAAGGTCAACTTATTCTTGATTATCCGCCCTAGTTCTGCTCCCCCTCACTCTGAGCTGAAGTGACTCAATCACATAAGTATTTATCTGTGTTTGTCAGCCCATTATAGTACACTGACTAACACATGCTGCATATGTCAACCTCCGTTATCACTGCCATGATCATTGTCTTCTCTCTTCCTTCCTGGCTATTCTCGACTAAACCCACATTCCCGCTGCAGAGTTTGAGTCTTATCACCGCAGACATTTTGACAAAAAAAAAAATCTAACAGAGCTGCACATACGAACATCGAGTCGCCACTACATCAGCTGGGGTAAAAGACAGCAGCGTTCGTTCGTTTGTTAGTGCGTTCAGAGTGTGGGTAACAGGTTTGAAGTGTTGTGGTTTTGAGCAGGAAGGACACACCCTGACAGATAACGCATGCTGTTTAGACTGAAAACATCCCTGTGTCCAAGTGTTATCCTCAGTGTTGGCTTGTTGCTACACATAGTGATAATACAGCACAAATGCACGTAGCACACTAAAGCATACAAATTAGTCAAAAGGAGTGTTTCTGGGTGCTGCTGGATTGCAGAGCTGAGCCAGGGTCAGCTATTTTCAGCTTTTTATTTCTGCTGGTCGTTGCCCTCAGCGCCAGTTCCCCCCCTGCGGCTGTAATAAAATGGTCTCACTGAAACTAATGACAAGGCCGCGTTTTTTTTTTGTTTTAAACAAAGTGCTATTGTTTGTGTAAATGCAGCTTTAAGTGTGAGCAGGGTAATGATAGGCCTGCCTCTACTGAGGCGACTCAAAAAGCATTTCTCTTGTAGCCGTTAGGTTTTTAGCTAAGAGTAATTTTTCTTTTATTTATTTATTTGGCTCATTATAATCGATTGGTTAAAAACAAACGATTCAGCAACATTTTCTTTTTGGACGAATAAAACCCAAGAGAAGCAGCTTTAAAGCCTTTTATTTATGTAGACAGAGTCACAGAAGCGTGTGGAAAATTGTCTGAACAGCTTCACACCATCATGTATATCTTTGCATTGACTACCAATACTTCTTGTGTGTGTTACAAATGTGTGTAATTAAAACCAAAGACTGGGCAAACACTGGTAATACGGCTCAGTCCAGATTGAGACCAATTTGTTTGAGAAAAGATAATTTGCCATGTTCCTCCGGAGCTCTTCCCTCCAGTGTCAGTCTGCAGCTGACGGGAGCAGCCCCTTCTTGGCACCCTGGTGATAGTGACTCTCCAGCTTCCCTGTGTGAGAAGAGGGGGAGAAAAAAAAAAGAAGGAAGGGTGGGAGGGGAGAGAAGAGGAAGGGATGAATCAAAACACCATCAAAGGGACAGAATGACCTTTCTGAGAGCTCAAGGCCTGCTGATTACAGGCGGCCTCGGGTTGATGCACAGAGACAGCCAGATGATGAAGGAAAAGACCAATGAGACCTTTTGTTCTACAGCAAAAAGAGATTAGGAAATGGCTTTTGTTAGCCAGAAAACAAGATGTACTTAAACTCAGTTATTCAATACAGACGTCCGTTTAGCACAATTCAATGTCAACAAAGGCAACGATGACAATAAAGAAAACTTGTGCTGAAATATTATTAAAACTCAGAGCTTAAATTAGAAGTCTAATGTAATTTTTTTCAGCTTTGTACAAAATACACATTCACTGCAGTGAATTAAAACAATTCAACCACACACACACAACTATTACTTTGACCAGACTGGACAAAAAAATATTAAAATCAAGTCTTGATAGCAAAGTGGATTGTATGACAAAAAAACATACCAGTCATGGTTTTCAAGCTGGACCGTATCAGATTTATTGAAGTGGATGCTTTGTACAAAGTAAAACTATATTTTTTCTATGTCAAGTATTTTGGAAAAACCTTCCAAATTATGAACAGCCCTAGTGTTGTCAAGATGTTTACTTATTATTTTTAAGGCAGTGAAATATCCTGGAGTAAAAGAATTCTTCAAACTTTTTTCCCTCGCTTCTGATCCCGCTTTCATTTTTTTATTCTAATAAAATCTAACAGTGTCACTCTGTTTCTTCTTGTAAAGTAACTTTTACTTAGACCTGTTTTACTTTAATGGGACCTTTCAGATCAAAGAGACGCTAACAGAAAGAAAGAAATCAATAAACTTGAAGCACTCGAAGAGCGCTAACCTCCATCAAGGCCATAGCGTCACTAAAAAATAGTCCAATCAGGATCACCACCAAATGGCAATCAACTGTTTCTTGTGACAACCACAACATTTCAAGAAAGTTTAATCAAAATCTGTTCATTAGTGTTTAAAGTAATCTTGCAAACAGACAAACCAACCAACACTACTGAAAACACAGCCTCCTTGGCAGAGGCAATAAAGACTGTAAGAAAAAAAAAAAAAAAGAGTCAGAAGATAGCATGATGGTGTCATCAGCCTAAAAAAAAGTCTACTGAAAAATACATATATTTCTTAATGTGCACAGAAATGAGCTGGGGACCAACACTGATCCCTGTGGCACGCCTTTTTTTTTTTTTTAAATAAGTGAAAAGAAATAATTTTGTACTGAAAGAAAAACAATAACTGGAAAACAGCAGAAACAAATTGCCAATAACCAATGATTACTTATTTTATTAATTATTTTATTTACTGATCTTTCTAAATTTCCAAATGTTGTTTCTAGAGGCAGTGGTTGAAACATCGAGGTACCTGATGCACACGTCGACGGGCTAATCTGCACCTTGTATTTAGAAAACGTAATACTGTAATATGTATCGTTTTGACTTTATGCACTAAGCTTAACTAAAACATATGATAAAGACGTAGGATTTTATTCTGTTACCTTAAATTGAACTAACTGACTGTGCTCTTTTACATTTTTCTTTGTTTCTGATTGGTGAAAGGCTGTCGGATTTTCTTCAGCTCAGCAGTAAAGCCTGATTAGCTAATCACCATTAGATGTGTTACCGCAGTGTGGCCTACAAGTGCCTTATGATGACTGATCTTGAAGGAAGCCTGAGGGCTCAAACGTTGGTCTAATTAAATCTAAGTGATTTCATATGGAGGTGTGGACTTCCTTCTCACGCCGTCATCGGCTTCTACTGATCGGCCCTTTATTACAATTTATTAAATGCAATACTTGTCTACTGAAACAATTAAACTCAACTAAATGTTTATGTTCTTATAAGACAGAACCTATGATGCACATTTTATGAAGCATATTGGAGTGTTAGGACAGTAAAAATCTGAATTTCACGACGGGCATACAATATAGTATACTTAGCATGAAACAGTCACAACGACTTCTGAGTTGCCTGTTTAGTTTATTTACAGTTTATTGTGTCATGTTGGATCTTCTGGGTCCTGCTGCTATTTTTCTTGGTTCTCTTTATTTGTCGCCATTTTAATGTCATTTCTACCACTACTAAATCTGTCCCGTTTCTAGCCGGGTGCTTTTTGAATTTCTTACTTTCGCAGCATCTTTGTGTCTGGTCTCATAAGCTTAATTTAAGCCAACTCTGGTCCACACCCTCTTGACTCATTTGAGTCCTGTTCCTACACCAAATATGACAAAATGAAGTGTTTTAGTTTACATCAGTTAGCTGCAACAATATAACCACCCTTCTAATATTGTGCAAATCTCCTTGTGTTTCAAGTTGGAGCTTTTTATTGTACTGTGCATTTAATAAAAAGCAGAGGGCAAACATTGCGAATTAAACTTACTTGTCATGATTATCAGTGGTGAGGCCACAGTGGCCCAGACAAACCTGCTTAGAGTCAGAATGTTTACTGATGTTATGAAAACATGCTGATCTGTCAAGATAACGTCTATTCAAGAGTGTAATCTTGTGTCCTACTTTGCCACAGAGAAAACTAGGAAACAGATAATAATAAGTGTTGTGGTTGTTGCTTTCAGTGAGAGAAATACAGCTTGTAAGACAATTCAAACCATGTGAAACTGTTTAATGATTGTTGAAATAAACCTCATGCCTGTCAATCCTTCAGTTCTTTTTATAATTGCAAAGCAACATACCAACAAGAGCAGGCTATAATTT
Source organism: Kryptolebias brasiliensis (assembly GCA_028566095.1). Lineage (NCBI taxonomy): Eukaryota > Metazoa > Chordata > Actinopteri > Cyprinodontiformes > Rivulidae > Kryptolebias > Kryptolebias brasiliensis. The sequence goes on along the minus strand of JAOXNZ010000044.1, from coordinate 24,552,725 downwards.
ATACCCATCGCATTTATTTTGACACAATCTGCAGTAATAGTCTCCATTCTACCCCCCCAAAAAAAATGCTTTACACCACCACGTACAAACAGAATAGTTGAAAGCTCCTTGAAAAAGAGGGAAATGTTACGAGCAATTTTCTAATAAACATTACACAATACCCTCATTTATCAGTGCTCTGCACTCATGAATCCAAAGAATGTTAATATCTGTGCCTGTCTGCTGAGAACGCATCACTGAAGGATTCATTCGTTAATCCTTTTGGATCCTGTTGTGGAAACAGCTAACGGCACCTGCATAGACTTGCTGACAAGCAGACTGTTATATATAAACATTAAAACACCCATTGTTAAAGTTTCTATGGATATGATCTGATGTTGACAAAATGTACGTTTGCCTTGGAGGAGGCTGTTTGCAAAGATGAAACAGCTGACACTCTGGAGGAGGGACTTCAGCAAGTTGCTATTTATATAAATGCTTGTGGCTGTGGTGTCAACAGAACCCCCTGCAGCCACTGACCAGAGCTGACCTCCTAATCTACCGTAACTGCAACCTTTTTCCGTCAATACAGCATTCCTGATATTGATCACATTTCTCCATTAGAGCTCATCCTCACGAACCGGGCTTTGTAGCTCCGTCCTCTTCTGCAGAGCAACCTCGGCTGGATTTCAATAACCCGTGTCGACCCTGTCCTTAACTGCAAAGCAAATAATAACCCAGTGTCTCCATGCCTCACACAAGCCTCCTGTTTGTCAAGCCGCAGCGTTAGCAGGCTGCTTTCTCCATGGCTGAGGCAAGGGAAAAAATGATACAAGTGTGACAGGCAGGGGTTGTGGCTGTCACTTGTGCTTCTCTTTTCATGTTGTCACGTTATGGCTGAGCTCTGTGGGTAGCAGCAGCATAAACACGGAGTTTAGAAAAGTGCTGTTTGCTCACCATTTCCAAGCCTGTCTAAATGGCTGTCAGTGTGTGTCGGTTTTGCCAGGAGCGAGCGCTGCTTAGGTGTGGAAACCCCTCGGGAATTTTTTCGGTGAACGCTGCCAAAAGGTTATCCGAGATTACTGTAATGATGCATTCATCCTAACAGACTTTCACACCAAGTTGAAAGGGGCTTTCAGAAACATTCGGCAGACAAGTCCTGGGGAGTAGCTTTGCTGTAGCTTGTTTTTTAAAGAAAAAATAAATACTAGGTGATAAGTGCCCAATGACTATATTGTAAAATTCAGTGATGGCAGCTGAACCCAGTGAAGCTGGAGTCAGAGCGGGGGTTGTGCCAGCATATTCAGACAATTTCTTCTGGGAAGTGAGCTAATCCTTCAACTCCTCCAACTGGTTCTGTCCTCCTTCGCTTCCATTTGAGGGGTGTGCGATTAAAAGCCTCAACCGGTGCATGGAAAGTTCGCTGCGGCCTTTTTTCTTGCCACAACTTTTTTCAATGAGATGCTGTGTATTGGCGTTTACAAAAACGGGCTCGATTATCAGAGCCAAAACAAGCACTTGGTCAATGTCAGCACAGTTAGCCCCACATGAATACCAACCGAAGTGTAAAATTCTTCAACTTCAATGACAGCTAAAGGCTGGAATCCAAAGGTGAATGCAACGTGTGGGAAGTTGTTATGCCTTTTCATAGGCAGAAGAGTCAGATACTAAACATTGATATCAGTTTGCTTTTCTTCATTTCCATGACTTGGGAGGCTCCACTGATGAGTCATTTAACTACCTCGGAGCGAAACAAGCTGAGAACAGAACAGTACCATATCACCAGCTAAAGCGTGTCTATTTGTGCAACGCTAAAATTTATGAAGCCATTGCCACCTGGTGAATGTAAATACCCTCTGCGCTTTGTTTACTTCTGCAGATGTGAAGCACTCCACGCATACAGGATGCTTGGCTGACTATCAAAACAACGCTGTGAGAAAGGGGACAGACTTCTGCTTGCGCTTACCTCTTAAAAAGAAAAGTGAAAGTGAGACAGTTGTGGCCTGAAACCAGCTCTGAAAAAATAGGTGTTAAAACCATACCAACTGAATCATCTTCACAGCACATTTGTGCACATGTGAAAATACTTGCGACGATCCTCTCTGACCAATCAACAGTCTGAAAGTGTCCCCCCCCACCACCACCATCACCTTCTAGTATCCTCTCAGCTTGCTTGAAACCTCGTTTGAAACCTCTAAGCCAAAAATAAAGCACCAGGTGCTATCTACAATGAAAGACCAAAAGACAGGTGGGTGTAGCTGAACCGTGCACACAGTTTTGTTTTCCACAGAGCACAGTTTATTGTTGGCTGAAACTGCAACATAAAACTGAAAGAAGTGAACCAAAATGATAGAGGCAACCAAATGAGATGAAGAAGACTTCAAAGCTCCCGAAAGGTAACGTGTAGCTGCAGGGTCTGGAGATCATTCCCGGAGGATTCATAACAATGAATGACCTCTTTAACATACCAATGGCTATGTGATCTTTTGCTGCCATAAAACGATTTCATTTCTGCCAACAGTGGAGGCAGTCACAGAGCGGAAATGATGCGGAGGAAGCTGGCATTGAAAGCTGGACACAAGACAAATGTTTGCTACCACCACTGATTAACTGGTGTACAAGTACAACGTAAAACTAAGCACTCTCTTTGTAATGAGGAGGTTTTCTCCAGGGCATTGCAGAATAGTTATCGCCCACCACCAAAGGCTAAGGGGTGATAATGTTTTGTTTGTGTGTTTGTGGCATTAGCAAAGATCTGAAGAACCACTAAACAAATTTGAATAAAAGTTTGATTACTGCATGCACATCTACAACTGATTAAAATCTGGAGTCAACCTAATTCAAGATGGCCACCACAACTAAGCACACAAAAATGGCTAAAACAGTCAATTTTACAGATACTGAGTTAAAACTTGAGTGTGGTGGTAGCTGAGAGTCACCCCCAACAAATACTCCAAGTGCTAACTGATTGCACAAGATTTTTTTTTCAAAACTTTGTCAAACTTGACTGTTTTTTTTTAAAGCAAAATAGCTCACGAACAACTGGATGGATTTCTATGACACTTTCAGAAAGTAATTCACAACTGATTAGTATTTCTTGCCAACCCAATTCAAGATGGCTGCCACGGCCAACTAACATTAGGAAATACAAAAATGGCTACAACTTAGTAAATTTTACAGCTATTGAGCTAAACTTAGGCTACAGTCAGTAGGTTTTTTCACAAACAATTCCACGAAATGGCTGAAAAGACCAGTCCGTCTTTATGCTGCCTCGGACTTTTCACAAATCACAGATGTTAGCTTTCAGAAATATAGAGAGCACTGTGGAACCAAAAGAAGCGTAGAGTAGAACTCAGCTGCGTTGATGTGGGCAGCAACGAGTGACACGCGTCTCCCTCGTATCGTTTTCAAAACATGACGAGTTGAGTCAGTTTAGTGATCCTCTTTGTGGTTAACTATTTTTTTTAACTAAATACAAAGTTGCTCTGTGTCATCATCGATCTTCCTTTGGTAATAAATCTGTTGTTATTTAATCCCGCAACCAGGTGGTCGTACAAACCAGAGGTTATCACTTCATCACGTTACTGAGCTGCAAAGCCGACTTACCTTCTCACATGTCGACCGCTTTGCCTCTGTTACTACCTCACTTCGTGGTACAAAGGCACATCAAGGGTGGATTGGCTTCAGCCCTCGCCGCCTCGGTCTATTGAGAAATCTCACCGAGGTGGGCAAAAAGCATCTTAGTTCTGGCTTGAAGTATTTTCTGAAGATGCCCTGAGTCAACCATGTCTGTCGGTTAGCAAAATAGCTCATGAACCACTAGACAGATTTTAATGTAACTCTCAGAAAGTAAACAATGTGTGGCCACCACAGCTACACACAGCTTGACGTAAAGAAACACAAATTTGTCTATAACGTGGTCAAATTTATAGATATAGAGCTAAAATTTGGTGTGTTAGTAGTTGAGAGTCATAATCACCACATTCTCTAAGTGCATATAAAACATATCTCGCAATGTTGCATAAGAGAATATTTAATTGAATTTTAAAGGTTTGACGAAAACGGCTATAACCTTCAAGGAGCGCTAGGTCTTGAATGCCCGTATGAAAATTGCTAATCGTTAAGTTTAAAAGGTCAAAATGTTGGAAACCATGTCAATTTTTTTTCTTCTAATAAACAGCAACAGTTCAAGAAGTGTCATTCTAGCGATTACCTAAACTTATTAAAATATATCCTCTAGCATGCCAGATAAAAACAGTGAGTTTTTGTGCAACTAGTTAGTGAGAACCAAGGACAACATCCTGAAGAACTGATGCCCAGTTCAACAACAAGGCAGACTCATCTCAAGAGAAAGGAAATCCTGCGATGTTAAAAATTCCATGTGTGAACGCGACTGTTGTTAATGGCTGTGGAGCTGCCACCTTTCAAATGGGTGCTGCGGAGTCAAGAGAGCTGGACGGAATGCAAGTTGAGGAAGAAGGGGAAGGTGTGAAGAAGTGGGTGGAAAAAACAGAGAGACAGCAAAAATGAGACACGAGGGATAAGGAGGAGAAGTGGGATGAGAGTGGGAGCGATGGGGTGCACATCGAAGGACAGCGGTGGAGGAAGGACAGAGAGGAGAGAGAGAGAGAGAGAGAGAGAGGGGGAGAAACAGAAAAGGCCGGACCATCGATTGGCTGAGATAATTTGCCATTGATTGCAGCACTGTTTGGAGATTGCTGGAGAGAGGTTTATTGCCCACACGCTGCAGCTGGGGAGAAGGCCATAAAATAAGCACAGGTTGTCTGCAGTGGGCCAGCTCCATCATCGAGACCGTAAAACGCACACTGAGCCACACACACACACACACACTCATACTCTCACTAGACTTAAATAGTCTCTTTCTATAATAACAAATATAACTCCATGCATGATATTTCTATAGCAGATAATGAGAGAGTGAAGCTCATTGCAGATGGAAAGTGCTTGCACATAATCCCTTGAAAATCCAGGGGCAGGAGTGCAAAGAGTATTTATTAGAATGAAATAGAGGTCTGCTGACATCCTCCCTGACATCAATAACATGCAGTCCATCAGCTTCCTTGCAATAATAATCACAGGAATAATTGGCTGGTTGCTATTTCTCTTTCAGTGAGAGTAGCTGCCCACGCACTGAGAAATAAAAAAAAAGGTGAATTCTGTACTCCTATTGTAATTTTCTTTCCACACACACGCCATCAGTCCCAATGCACCTGAATAATAAACCTAGAACATCTATGCATACAGCATGCACTTTAAACACAAGTTTAACACACCTTCTGAAGACACACTTTGACATGAGGAAATTGCTTCATGCCTACAAATGATGACACAGAAAAGGGAAGATAAAATAGAGCACCAGCAGCTTCTGTGATTGAATGTTACACCTTCAACAGGATCTGTTACAGTGATTCCCAACGGGTTCCCACAATAACCAGTTGAGAGTCTGTCACACGAAGAGAATGAAGTAGTTCAGAGAGAAGAGGCTCTGACAAGCCCAAACTAAACGGCAGGAATCGATGGTTTGAATATTGACATGGTGCCGAGGAATACATAGGTAAGAAGATCCCACAAGCATTTTGCAGCAAAGCCTCTGCATCGTCAGTTCAGACATTTTGCTTAAAGAATCTACAAGGTGTCCAAGTGATTTGTTTCCAGTTATCAAGAGTTAAGTTTTCATCACTTGCCACCAATGGTAAAAGGACAATAATACATCTACAAGTGACTAACCTTTGGAGTCAATCGAAGGTGGCTACCACAGCTAAGTGACCTTAGAAAACACAAAAATGTCTAAAACTCTAAAAGTTTTAAAGATACTGAGCTGAAATAAAACCGACTTAGACTCCGAGTGTGAACTGATCGTTTGATTTGTTTTTTAAACTTCGACATTAACTATTGGAGCCAAAGCAAACGGTGAACAAATGGACAGATTTAAATTAAACTCTCAAAGTAATCATTGGATGTACATCTACAACTGATTAACTTATGGATTCAGTCCAATTCAAGCTGGTCGTCATGCTACTGAACTTAACAATCACAAACATGGCTATAACCCAGCTGATTTTACAGACAATGAGCTACAATTTGGTGTGGTTCTAGCTGAGCATTATCCCAAACACATACTTTGAGCACAACACTTTACGTGAGATCAATGGCAATTTCTTTTTGCGCCAACCCTGTTTGTCGACTAGCAAAATATCTCATAAACCACTGGACAGATTTCAATGAAACTCTCAGAAACTAATCGTTGGATGTACATCTACAGCTGATTAACTTTTAGAGTCAACCCAATTCAAAATGGCCACCACAGCCAACTGTCCTTAGCAAACACAAAACTGGCTTTAACTTAGTCAAATGTGCAGCTTTTGAGCTATAATTTGATGTGGTAGTAGATTGCATATTCCAATATTGTATAAGGCTGCTCATAACATAATTTGTGAGGTCTAACTAAAACAGACACTACTGTGTCCCTTCTCATCATCTTAGTGCAAGACTAAGGTCATGAAAAGAGGCGGGCAATATCAATTCCTTCAATGAATGCTGGGCCTTTAATATTAACCAGTTTTTAACAGAAGAATTGTACTCAGAGCACACTGGCTAAAATAAACACATCCCCCTTCTGAGACACAATCAGGATGGACAGAAATATGATTGCTTAGATTAGATTCAGAGGGCGTATGCAGCTATGTGTTCAAAGCAGTGTGGATGCAAATCTGTCCTGAGCCAAACTGAAAGACAGGCTGTTCAGCTGACTCGCCTCTTGCGAGACATAAGAATAATGGGCTGTTTCCTGTACTATACTGATCAATGAAGCGCTTGAAGATGTGTTTGCTTCTAAAATAACTAGACATAAGCAATACTCTGGGACTGTTCATTGGTCATCTATGTGTTTATGTGCACTCAGACTGAAAGAGTGAGGACATGCAATCTAATGCCCTTTGTTAAATGATGTACTTAGAGGTTGTCACTTGATCAGATAACCTCAAGACAGATGTTATTACCAAGTATGAGTGGGTCCTATTGCTCAAAAGAATAGGCTATATCTAGCTTTAGCTATCTGCTCTATGTGTGTCAATAGGTCAAAACAGCTTAAATGTTTCAGAGAAATCACATGTGGCAGTAAGAGTTTCACATTTCAGTGAGCACAAGACGCATCCAATGCTCTTTAAGATTAATTGAAAAGGCTATCAGTCCATTACAAATCTGATATTTTCTTTTTTTGTGTGTGGTTAAATGCTTCATTCATCCATTTATCTTCTTTTCCTCATCTGGCCTAGCTTATACACCTCCAACAGAAGTCATTCTGCATGTGAAACCAAGCTGACAGCCTCAAGCACTGCAGGAAAGTGGATGTGTACAAAACCCCAGTAGCCAGGGAAGAACAGCAAGAGGGGAGCTGGGGAGGGGAGGAAAAAAAAAACAAAAAAAACTGCCTGGATTCCCATCTTGCTGTTAGTCACACCTAATTTACATTCCCTTCCTGTGCTGCCGAGCTGGTGAATTTACAAGTGGATAGAGAAGGTGCTGTTTGAGACTTGTGCTGGCATGCTGTTTGCAAGAGGTTAGGAAGACACATCGGCCATGCTTTCCCACTGCAGAGAAAACAGTCTCTCCCGTCTCTGGGCCTGACCAGAGACTCCCCCCGCCTGAAGCAGTTCGCACAGACATGGAGGGCCTGTAATGGCTGAGTGATTTCTCCAACCAGCAGTGCACCGTTGAGCTGCTTTGGTCACGCGCATGACGGTTTGTCACAACTTGCCAGAGAGCCAGTGTCTGACAAGTCAGGGACGGCAAAGGTGGTGCTGGTTTTTGCTGGGGGAATGTTGAGCCGTGAGGATGCAGTGATAGATCGTCTGAGATGGGGTTTTCTAATGACTCGTTCTTTTGTTTGCTACTTGACCTGCAATGTTTGCTACAACGTGCACAATGCATGACCATTAAGTTGAGTCTATTAACACTTCTGTGGAATAAATAATTGCAGTAAATAACAAATTGTCAAACAGTTGAAAGCTTATAACTGATTACAGCTATAATACAGTCTACATCAAATTGTTATTGTTAAAAAGAACGATTCACAGTGCTGCCAGTTAATTTTATGGCTTGTTAATGACTTTTTAGCAGTCTGAGTCATCTACATCCAAGCTGAATCATTAACAAATCAAAGACGCTGCTATGGTGAAACAAATTACATTCTGGATGCAGCAGTCTGAAACTAGTTGGGTTCATCAATGTTTTTTTTCAGAGCTTCTCGATTTAAAAGTTGGGAATTACATTGTAAGGGAAGTCGAAAATTATGTTTCTTGCATTTTTACAGAGAGCACAAGGGGTTTTGCTATTCCCCGGGGTGCTTTTGCCTCCAGCTGTTTCCCTCTGATTCAAAAATGTGGAGTGGAGGCGAGGGGAGAATTTGCACATCTGTCCTGGCTTTGGTCTGTAACATGATTCTAATTCCAGCCGCACTCCTTCTGTTTCTTTTCAGAAAGCACAGCAACTCAGTCACTGCAAGCAAAAGGGGGGACACTGTTGCAGCTTAAAAAAAAATATATATATATCCATTTGACCACTATAGGTGGCAGCGCAAAAAATCTGAAAGAAATGTATTTAAAGATTTAAAGCACAGGTAAAACCAAAGGGTTGGAGCATTTTGAGCTGTATTTGGCAGCAAACTATTAGGAGTTCAAGCAGGAAGATAAGAAGACAAAATATTGGTGGGTTCTTTGTAAGACTTATTGTTTTAAAAGCGCAAAACTTTATGCTGAGCAAACATTAGCCAGAAAGGCTGAGCTTGTACAAATGTTTTGTGTTCTTAAGGCTTGTACATGGATTCCTGGAGTGCAATGTTAATGGGCTCTAACAGCATAGAGCTTAACAACACATAGATTATCACTGTTTAAAGGAAAAAAGTCCAGCTGGCAATAATCAATCTAATTGCATCAGCTTGATGGGAGTTACACAATGGTGTCACACAGTGTGCTAACTGATTGAATGCTATTCAGTGCATCAAAATAAATGCCTACGACCAATGCTAAATGACCAATAGGTAAGTAGATTCAAAACATTTTAATTAAAGGGTCATGACTTTTTATTTGTAGCTAATGTAAAACACCTGGGTTAAAACAAACAGCCAAATTGTGGTCACAATATAATTAAACCCCATGCTGAATGATCGCATAGCTCCAATAATCATCTTTCCTTCCCTCTTGGCCCCCATTCAAACTCCCAACATACATGATGCAGAACCTGCCAACAGCAGCTTAATTTCCTGTAGAACTGGCCGACCTGCAGAGCTCAGCTCATGTTTGAACAGTTTAAAGTCTGTCAGCCAAACAATGTTGGACAAGAACAGACTGTCAAGAGGAGTCATGTGTAAACTCAAAGTTCATTGCATCCATTCAGTCATCTGGAAATCAGTAATGAAAGTTTCAAAAACCGCTCGAAGCTCAGTTCTGTCAGGTAAAAAACAAAACAAAAAAATCAAATTTGCTCATTCTTTGTTTTGGGGCTCTTACTAACATTTCACTGGTGTTTCCGAATTATAGGTTATCCCAAGTCAATACTCAAGCTAAAAGAATACTTTATTTAAATGTTTAAAGTTTTATAGCTGAATTGGACCTTTGGTCATTCGAAGACGGAAGAGGGTTGTTGACCAGACTATTGGGGTTTTTCCTACTAAAAAAGCTCCAGTGGAAGATCGGA
>JAOXNZ010000044.1:24497118-24515919 GCA_028566095.1 Kryptolebias brasiliensis | reverse complement strand
TCGCTCCAACGACTGCAAAGAAAAGATGGCGCCTCGAGTTGTTGTTGTGAGGGTAGCTCGGACGCAACCAGTGACTCCACCCCCTAACCAATCAGTGACCCATAGTGTTCTGACGTCGCATTTTCAGGCCAGCACGATACGCTTGGAACCTCGATGGAGTTGTTACTGAAAAGGGGGACGGTTCCATGAATCCTGGACAATGGAAAAGGCGTGGAACCGTACCGTACTGTGCTGTAGAGGCACTAGTGGAAAAGGGGCATTAGCTAAAGCCATATGACCCCTTTCTCATTCTCAATCAAGTAACCCCAGTATATGACATATATAATGTCATTAGTTTAAACAATGTATGAAATAATTAAACAGTTGATTCTATGTTGAACAAGAACAACATTATAATAAAAAAATAAGTATTTTTTTAATCAAAGTTAAAGTAGTAAAACGTCTTTGGGGAGCAGCTAGCTGAACCACAAACCACCTGACTGAACGCTGCTTCACACATCAACCTGAATTTTATTTAATATTCAATGTGTTTTCAAGCTTTTAACTGAAAGAGAAAAATGAAGCACTGTTGCCTCATTTATTGATTCTATTTTGTGAAGTTCATCTTTTTCTGTAGGCAGTTGTGGGGTTCTCAGGAGTGTTGTTGAGCTCAGTAAGTTCAATTTCGTGAACTAACTATAATTAACTCTGGATGTAGACAGTAACCCTTAAGACTTGCTTTTTTAAAACCTTTGTGCCAATCAAGATCCTTCTATACAACATTATCAGCAACAAAAAAAGGGGGAAAGTTAAGGTCTAAAAAACTGAAACAAAATAAGAATGGAACATAGTTTCCAGATAGGTAAGCATTTGTAAATATATATAATACATAATGCGGATGAGAGCAAATATGAGCAATTGTGATAATAAAGGAATTCCCCATTTTTCTTTCAGTGTTGTTGCCAAAAGTCAAAACACAAGATCTATACCAGACTACTGTCTGGATATTAGCTGTAAAACTACACCAAAGTTTTGGTTAGACTAGCTTGGCCTAAAGAACATAAAAGTGGCTTCAATCTTTCCCACAAAAGTCCGTTTGAAAAGTACAGCATCTGGTCTGCTTTATGTACTCAACAGGGCTGCCTTTTGTCGTTTTGAAATATGATTAACTTTTGAGAGGAATCCTAAAGATTATTTCATCAACTACATGAAAAGACCAGCACTGTTCAACCTTTACAGCCTGATGAGTTCTATTATAGTCCCAGAAGCAAACAAAGATAAAAAAGGTTTCATATTTGAAAACATTTATGCTTGTCATTGTAAATACACAAAAAAAGCCCTTCCAGTAAGAAGCTAATGAAAGTCAATTATTACACCATGTATTCATGAATTATTAACTTAAAAAGAAACATTGTCAACTGCTCATGATCTCATTTATACACTGTTTGCATATTTCACACAACCACAGCCTGTTTGTTTGGTGAGCATGAATCGTCATGGCAACAAGACAATTATCATTATGCTGCTGTAATGACATACCCTTGCCCTCATCCTTTATATGACCGTTTCTCATAAGTATGGCAAATATTGATCAGACACAGTGTTATTCTTCATTATGCAGTAATTCTTTCTGAACATCTACATAAAAGTGACCCACAGTCTGTCTGAATGGCGACATCAGATGAATCTGTAAGTGATCGAGTGCTCAATATTCCACGCTAAGTGGTCTAAAATTATTTAGGCAAAAAGCTGATTTGTTCACAATCTGTTTTTCACCTGGTTAAAGACACGAACATCTTTTAATCTATTGTATGTACGAAAACTAGTATTCAAAATCAGACTCAAGACCTAAAATAGAACATTTTATTTTCTTGTTATTTTTTGTCTTGGTCAAAGTAATTCCACTCAAAGGACATTTGTCTGCCCTCCTAAATTATTAAAAGAAACAAAACAACAAAATAAAGTTGGCAATTCTGAAACGAGAGCATGTCAGTGGATAATGGACTCAGACATGTTGTCATGAAACATATAAAAAATGAGCCCAGAAGGAAGGAAAAGTCAAGTGTCACTGCTCATCTCTTGGTAAAATCAAGGTCAAAACCTTGTGCGGTCCCATTGGTATTTCTGTTTGGCTTTTAAAGAAATGGCCATAGAGTAAATGCTGCACAGAAGAGGTTCAGTGAGACTCAAGCTGACAGCTATTCTTTCCACTAACCTTGCCTGAAATGACAATATTTCATACTTAAACCACTGATAACAGATGCATGTTGGTATAAATAAAAAGCATCTCTGTCCCTCTTTTGTTTCTTTCACTAGAAATGATTTCATAACAAAACTCTAAAAAGAGCCCTTTTTACCAGCTTTGTTAAAGATCCAAAGCTAAAGAAAAACACAATAGTTTGAAATGCCAGCAGTATTGTTCGTTGCACTTATTATAATTGCTGGTGACATATAATGATGCAGGGCTCTTTCTGAATGAGTCCACCCATTATGTGGTTTGAAAGCTGGTCTGGTCTGTGTGGTATGTGTGCCTGAATGTGGAGGCCCCTCTCACAGTGGGGGGAAGGTTTGACTTGGATGCCTGTGCGTCGTGTCTGCAGCTCTGCTCAGTGCATGGTGGGGGTAACACAAGGAACCCTATAGTGCGGTAATGCAATATTCATGGTGGGGTGTGAGCAGAGCAGTTAAACACAGCAGAGTTGTGAGAAGACCTTACAACCCCTCTATCAGGGAGCAGCTGCAGCCTGGGCTCTCAAAAGCCTATCTTCGTGTTCAAGCATTGTCTCTGTCTTTCTCTGCTTTCACCCCCAGTTCCTCCTCTGCTGCCTCTCACTCAACCATTAATTTTTAATCACAACGTAAATGGCTGCCTTGGATGTAGCTGTGGGGGCAGTGAGTCAAGGGCTCTTGCTTCTGGTAACAAAGTGGGAAAATAAAACATATAGGGAGGGGAAAGAACTGAATAGGGAGAAATGTAAAGGGAAGGAAAAAAATTAATCTTGCTACTGCCATTTCAGCCTAATTACAATTTGCACTTTCATCTTGAGCTTTCAATTGCGACTGCAACAGGATAGAGATCAAATTAAGATAAAGAGCTGGAGTTTCTGAAGACTGTTAGGAGGTAATGAGAAATTATATATAATGTATTTGCACAACTGAAAATATTTAGACTAGTCATAAAGCAGACAGACTAGCATCAAGATGTAAACAAATAGGTTCTAATTGATTTAAGCTTGCAGTTCATTCATCAAATATCAACAAAGACAACAAACAACATTTTAATTTATCATCTGAACAACAGAAAAACTCAAAACGACATAAAAGTACAGTTTGAAGTAGGAGCACATCAATTATTGATTCACCTCTTCGCGAAGGACAAGGTTGTGTGGATGTTGTCAGTGAGGTGGCAGCACTCAGGTTTTTCCCTGCATTATTTATTTCCCATATTGGGGTGGTCTGACCCACTCTTGTAATGAGAGCTGGAGTCACGGTCTGTTTGGAGTCCCGGGGCAACACCGTGCGACTGTCTCTGGATCACTGCTCAACCACACAAGCCAGTGTTTGCTGAGACTTCACTTGGACTGTAAAAGTCAAGCCTTGTTGACACATCTGTGCTGTCTCTCCCTGAGGCTAATGGCTATTACATCTGTCTGCTTCTTTTCAGAGGGAGAGGAAACTACAAGAATCAAATGTTGCAAAAGCACTGATAGCTGATTGAAAGCCAAAAAGCCACCTCAAAGGAGGAATTACCACTCTTGATCTTTCTAACAAGCCTAGTAATTTGATTACACTAGCTAAGAGGTGTTTTTAAAAAAAATGTTGATGACTCAATGATAGAGTGTCAGAGTTTACGCCAATGAAACTACATTTTTCCAAAGGTAACATCATTATGTTCAGGCCACATTTCTCTCATGTGAGCCAAATACAGACAGAGCTTTAAATAAAAAATTTTCTTTATGCAATGGCAAAGCACTTTTATCAAAGTTATTTTTAGTCCATGGACACTGATGTTGTATTATTTTATGTTAATACAACAGCTGCCATTAGCTAAAGTAGTTCAGGGTTTGTGAACTTAAACTTTAGTACCAAAATGGTGGCACGCATGCTCACAGTTCTTCAGTCAACAGAATTTCTTTTTAGCTTTATTGTTCTGATTATATTATGTCCATACAGCTTTCATGAAATACCATTTGGAAAAAACTGAAAATGTAATGTGGTCAAACAGTCGGAGTAAAAATAAAGTTTCTGAACACATCAAATGTGTCGTAAGCATGAACTAAGTGGCAAACACAAGCCACTTATAAATGATAGCAAAACAGAGAATTAAATACGTCACTTAGGGGACTTTATTGTATTATTGTGTTGCAAAGCAACAATTGGTAAATAAAAAGATATATTGCTTAGTAAACAAAATTTCTGCTTTACTGTTTCTTTGGAAAATAATTGAAAAGAAGACAAGGGGGAGTGTGACCGAATTGCAACCCAAAAAAACGAGCAGCAAGCCCAAGATTCTGTTCATCCACTTCTCATCAGTCTTTAATACAAGCATCCCAGAGTAGCTTATAGTAAATATGTCCTTGGTTTGAATGTAAATCTCACTCTGTAACTGGATTTTGGACTTTTTGTCAGAAAAACAACATTGTACATGTTGGCAGAAAGACATCAAGCTTCATTTAACTGACCACAGGAGTCCCACACGAATGTGTACTCAGTCCATCGCTTTTTACTCTGGTTACACATGACTTTATTACCAAATTTAACATAAACCAGCTCAGATTTGTTGACAGCAGTGGTGGGACTCATTACTCACTAGGATAAAACACCATACAGAGTTGAAGTAAAACAGTAAGCTGTAAGCTGAAATGGGGACAACTTGTCTCTTATTGTCAACAAAATTAGCAAGGCCACCTGATTTTTATAACCTCATCAAACACAATGTATTTTGATACCATCAGATAGATCTTTTAAAGACAAATCCAACACAATTTAAAAATTTTAAATTGGTCTACTGGTTACCAATTTATTGTCCAAAATGATCATCAGAATCTGTCTAAATTATTACAATTCTTAAATAGGCAGCAACAGAAAGCACTGTGTTTAACTTCCTGGAAGTTCCGTTCCCACACCAGGCTGAAGCTGAGGAGTTGCTCTGATTGGCTGTAAATTTTCAGATTATTTCTTTGCAGATGACACATGAGCAAAGCAGTTGAAAGTGCCAGCTCCTGCTTGCAGATTCTTTTTAATGTAGGTTATAAAATGTTTTATTTCATCTGAGTTGAGAAATGAATGAATGAATTAGCTTGATCACTGCCTGATCCAGTTAGCTATAGTGCTACAGTGCATTGTTTATTTAATGGATTAAGAACATATAGAGGATGAATGGGTTGTGAGTGTACAGATGGCCTTGCTAACAAAATAAAAGCATGTCTTAACCCCCTCTTTGAAAAGCATTTTCAAAAGGAATGTCCTCAGTTTAAGGAGAAGAACTCACCCCTGCAATAAGCAATTTAACCTTCTGCTATCTAGTGGAAGATATTGCTTCATCAAATGAAGATTGATCCAAATGAACAGCTTTATTCCTGAGGCTGCTAAATTCCCCTTAACACTCATCTGAATAATAAAAAAAAAGTGATAGTTGACTAAGAAAAAAGTGATATACATGTGAGAAAATTTGACATTTTTAGGTAAAAAAAATAGAAAAATTATCAAGTGTCTGTTTATTCATTATTTCATTGTCAGGTTAATTAAACATTTCCTAACTGTCAAAATAATCACCCACTATCTTCTAAGAATCATTTTATAATTTAAGGTACACTGGTGACCTTTTTTTTCTTCTCATGTATATGTATAAATAGCTTATTTTCAAACTGTCAAGTAATAAAATCACACAGCACTTGTAATACTCCAATGTAATGATAAAAATTGAATCTGTGTCCAGCTAAGTAAGGGGCTCCTTTTTCATGACATTTCAGGCGTTAGTGTGAAATTCACTTGACAGGTGAGTGGGAAAACGTCCTCTCACACTTTTTAAAATAACACAAGTGACTCATTGGCCATGTCTAGTTTAACACCCTCACCTCGACCGGCTACTTGAACTGTGCAAATAATCCACTTATTGATCCTTAGATCCTGCGCTGACAAATTAACAAAAACAAGGCAGTAACCTAGCTGCATTCATGAAAACTAGCAGACGCCTACCAATCAGTTGAACACAAACACAGAGACAGGAGTAATCTCTCACTAATCAAGGACATTGATCACATTGCAAAGCACATCTGTCTGCACACCCTGCTCAATGCAGGGAAAGATTGATCACTCCATCGGGATTTAGGACAGTGACTAAAGAAAAAAGATGTGTGAAACTGAAACAGCAAAAGAAAAAAAAAAAACATGGTCATGAAAATAGAAAACTAAAGGAGTATATACATCACAATAGTCCTACCAACGCAGAGGTAAAAAAATCTATGTCAGCATTTGTTATGTAAATAACGTTTCTGCAAAAATAATTTGCATTAGGCACTTTTTTATTGATAAAAGACTCTAACGCGAGTAAATTTTTCAACCTGTTAATATGCATCTTTTATGTCTCTTGAGCATAAACTCTGACCAATTTGATTAAAAAAATGTAAGACTAGAGTAGGAATGTGGTAAATTAGCAGCTCTGGTAATGAAACAAGTTAACTGTCAGAACCTGGATTGAGGCAAACTGTAAGAAAGACACCAGCTACCTAAATCGTCCCAAGCTTGCATGAAAAAAGTTTGAATTCTCAGAAAAAATTTTAACAAAACCATAATATAACAAATAACGACAAAGTAAATATGCCAGTTCATCTTTAAAAGAATGCCTCTCATGCTGTAAACTCAACCAGCAGAGGAATGTTTAAACACCGATTGGTATGGTTTTTGTAATAGCCACTGATAAAGGCAATAATCCTCGGTTGAAGATAAGTAAAGAAAAATCTATTGCTACAACACGGAGCAAATTCTTTACACCCTTTTCAGAGACAGAAAGCCAGGAGGTTTCATTACCTAGGGCAGCTAATAAAACCTCTAAGCTCAAGTGCAATCAAATGCTACAAACCAATCAATCAAACGCTACAAACCTCTCAGGCTAAGCATGTCTGTGTCACAGCTACAAAAAGTTAGAAAGGCTCTTTTACAAGTATTATTGCACCAAGATCTGAATCAGCGTAAAGCTTATCACTGGCATTCTCTTTTTTTTTTTTTAAACTAAGCACAGTGACTCAAGCACCACAATAAAAAACATCATTCAACATAAGAAAACCCCCACATCCAATCATGGTCTCTTTTGTGAATTCAATAATGTGATTAAACATCATCATTACTTTTTAGCCAACTCAGTTTTACTTTACATTTCCAAACATATAGGTGATTACCAGGTGAAAGTTTAACAGCATAGTTTTTTAAACCAAGATAATGTTTGCTTACATAATCTTTTAATTCTATTGTTTTTCATACACAAACATATTAAAAGAAAAGTGTGTAAGCTAGTAAGTGTACCCCATAATGTTATAGCTTGTAGAGTAACTCCCCCCAAGTAAGACTTGACAGTTATCTTTTCTATCATTTCATTGGACTCTCATAATGTTGTAGAGAAATTTTGAATGTAACATTTTGTTTTTGTGCGGAGTGTGAACTTAGCTCAGCTTAAAATGGTAACAGTTTGAGAGTGAACAGTGGCTATAACCTGAGAGGCTTTGGTACAAACCTGAACTACTTCATGTAGAAAAAAGTTATGTGATATTTCTCCTCGAGGGCAGGTTGTTGTCTGCTGTGTGCGCTGGAACTCAGGCTGTAACACACAAACATGTGTAGGTACTTCTATCTTTCTGGGGACCACTTATTGATAAAATGTAGGCTATGTAAGCGTTTCCCTTTTGCTTTTTAAAGCTTACTATAAAACTGAAGGATCGGGCCTTAAGCATCCAAAGTGAAAGCTTATGCCAAAATGTGCTTGCACACCAATTTCAATATGGATTTTATATGGTCTATTGGCCACAAAGATGGTTCGAATCCAGAGTAAGAGAGAAAGAAAGAAACTGCTAGTCAGGAAAACAGTTTGAGACACTGTCCCACTTATAACTTTTCCTCTCTGACCAATGTATATGTAAATGTAGTCAAAATGACAACAAAAACATTTGGTTTATTTGAGTCAAGGCGTTGTCAGCTGGCATTGTGCTCATGTAAAACTGAGATTTAACTGGAGTAGAGCGTCAACCTTGAAATGCTTTATAAGTAGCTGTAATGGACTATTTTTTGTCATATTTCTTGACTTTGTGCCAAAAGCAACAGAATATGCAAATGAAAACAGGTTTATTTTAAAGGCGCCTTATAATAAAAATCAAAAACAGTGTATGTAAGCACTGAGAACAAATAGAAACAAATAGGTGTAAATACGATAGTGCAAATTACAAATTGTAGACAATGATGCATTTAATGTGTTCAATGATACACGACGTTATCTACCAACATTTAACAATATTATTTTAAAAGGCTCTATCTTCTATAAGTTTGATATCTGAGCACAAACTTGTTCTAGGTCAGAATTTTTAAGCGGTCAACTCCAAACATAAATCAATTCAGGTTAAACTTTGGAATAGTTTCTTTGAAAGTTGAACTTTCATGACACTGATCCCGAAGAATAATTTACATCGAGTAAATGAGAACATTTCTATGCATCCACTTATGGGAATGTGCAAAGAGACATGGGGGCTTAGGAACATAAACAATAGCTGACAATTCATTGTCTGTCTCTGTTAATAAAAAGGTTTATTTTATAATAATACAACAACACACTGTGTTTTTACAGTTGCTGATTTGGCATGCATGTGTCCTGTTACTGAAGCTGTAAGGACAAGCAAATCAAGTATGGGGAAGTTTATTGCTTGGGGCCCTTTTTGGCTCCCATACCTGTGTGCTCTGCTTTCTGCTCAATAGCTCAGCTCTCTCCTCTTCTCCTCTCCTCTCCCCATTAACCGGCTGACAGACCAGTAATAAACACAGCCTGTCACCTTCAAGGCCTGCCTCTCATTTACTAGAGAACACATGAAACCCCAGTCTCTCATTCCCTCTTTGTATCGCTCTCTTTTCCCTTCATCCACCGGGCTCATTGGAGCTGAAACCCGATGTTTGGCCTCTGCCGCCTCTGAGGCAGCAAAATCTCAGCTGCACCCAGATAGTCCTGAAAAAAAAGGCATGAATATTAAATGAAAACTTCATGAATAAATAACCAAAAAAAAAAGGACTTCCGTCGTTCTTACCTCTTTCATTCTCTCAGCAGTGGATGACAGAAGAGCACAGGAGAGAAAGAGGAAGAAAAAAGAAACATGACCACCCCAAGGAGAATAAAAATGGACATTTGTTCGGTAATTGGCTTTTTTTCTTTATTTGCAATCCCATGGTGCTATGATTTCACACATAAAACAAAAGAGGTAATCAGAAGGTAAGAGCGCAGTAGATGGTTAGTAAAGCAAAATTTCAGCTGCAATATTTTTACAGGGAATGTATCGTGTTATTTCCATATGTGGTGCTGAGGGATAAAATCCATACATACTGCAACAGCTCAATAATGTATGCGTGGGAAATGCAAATTGCATTGCAAAAAGAACTGGGAGTGATATGTGTACAAGGAATGTGATATTGAATGCATGACAAACAAACAAAGTGAATCATCCACTTGCGTGTCCCTGGGCATGCAGCAGTTACACTGAAACAGGTAAATATAGATTTTTGCTTTAAGCTATTCCCTAATTGTGGTTGGTATGTGGTATGCCTAATTTCAGTTGCTTGTATTTTCCTTTACAGCAGATTGAATGACAATCATAAGACGAATACAGAGTGGTTACTGATTAATAGGTTTTGGTAACTAATGCATCTATATTCTATGTTTTTGCGTAGAGGACATAACCAATACAGAACAGCATAATGAACTGATTAAAACTGAGCTGTAGAATAGTCAAGGTATATCGATAAAGACTTTAAAGAGATCAAAGTCCATTTTGGGGTTGGCATTGAATAATATTTTGATAGAGTCACACAACATATGGTGCATTTATTGAATATAAGTTAATTAAAAATGTATTGCTAAAAGATTAACATGTTTTGGCCAGAGATTACCTTTGAAACACTGTTAGAAGTAAAGGAACGAGACGGAAAATCTGAAGATGTTAATATAAAAATGAAAGCTCAGACAAAAGGCAGCAACAAAACAAAAAAATCTAATCATGTTTGCACATCTGCAAGATGCAATTTTCATCCTCTGTCCAAGTAGTTATTAAACCTAACTTTATTTTCATGGGTAGACAGTGGTGTAGTGGTGCCAGCAGGCGGGGGATTTATTTTTGATTTTTAACCGGACATATCTAAAAATGGGATTGTAGTATTTCTAAAAATTTTTCTGCCAACAAATGGTTGCAAGATGGAACAAAAGGCTGGCTTGAACTAATGAAACATATTGTGAAACTTCTCGGCTGATCCTCAACGATTACATTTCTTAGTCCAATTCACTGATTGTTTTTGTAAATACAGAAGTGCTTGTATAGGGACTGTAAGTTTTTTTTTCTTCTTGCTGGTGTTAGAAGTAAGTAATGCGATCACAACTTCAGATGAACTAAATGGAGACTGAATTCTTGTAAGTGTTGTAGCATCCTAACAAATACACTCAAATGTACTTAGCTGAAAGCTTAAATGAAGTTATCATTAGCTAGAAGGAGGTGAAGATATTGTAATCAGTACCGGCCCACAGATTGTTTACTTGACAAAGAAATTCATGAGCTAACAATCACAACATAATCTATCTGGCAGGTTGAAAGCATTTGGGACCAGTGTGCTTCCTATACTGGAAACTATAAGCATGTTTTAGTTCTCATTAGCTCTTATTTATTTACTAATTTTATAAGTTATGATTAATCACTTTTGCTTAAGTTTGCTAATTATTTGAAAATTGCTTCCACAAAGGACTCCCCAGATAGTTCTGTGAACAATTTGACACATCAGGTTAACAGACTCAAAGAGAAACAAATACATATTCATACATCTTTTCTGACTTTCGTTCCTTAGCCAAAGAATACATCAAAGTATAATTTTCTTTTGGCCAGAACTCTCTTTTAAACAATCCCATCAACACTGGAATAAACTGTGGCACACTGAAGTAGCTTTAAATGTTAAAATCATACTACTTTGCTTGTGGTAGACTAATCTTCCCTCTAAAGCTGGATTAATGCTACAGTGTCAGATCAGATGCTACAGGATAGCCATTGTTCTTCTCTATAATTTGCATATTACCTGACACGCACGATTTTAAAGCCCATCACAATGTGGGACTCTAAACTGCAAAATGACATACAATACAATAAATGTTCAAACCAATATTGTCACCTACTACTACTGTATGTAGGCTTACCTTTAGGCACTGTTTATATGAAGTCGCAGTCTAAACTAAGTCTTAACGATAATCAACCTTAAATTATGTCAACCCATTTAAAAAGAGCCTTTCTGAAACAAATAGTCTCTTTGTAGTTTTCACAAAATAATACATAAAGAGTTTTCTATAAGTATCTATTAAAGACATTTAAAATCACTCAAATCTCTGGTGATTTGGCTTTAGACTGACACAAATCAAAATAAAATAAAAATCCTTTTCTTTCTTGACCTGCTGCTGAAGCTGAATGTCTCATTGTACTAATTATATCCAAGGCTCTTTCTTGTAGCTCGACACCTTAACAAAAGAGAGCACTTTGTATCTGCAAGACAGCCATCAGTGTGACTAATCTTAACAGGGAACGATAAGGCAGTGAAGCACAAAGACCTCACTGAGTTCTTTCGCTCACCAGTCATAAATTTAGCCCCAAACTGAATAAAGAGGCAGTATGGTTGTTTTCTTTTAAAAAGCTGTTAAAAGAACTTTGCGAGTCTTTCTTCAAACGCTTCCTATGCATGTGATTACCGAGGTTAATTTACATCTTTAGATCATGTGCAGACATATTTTTGGTTTTATCCCATGATATAAAAGTTATTAAACCATATAGGACAAACACAAACCACAGAA
This sequence comes from Kryptolebias brasiliensis, assembly GCA_028566095.1. Taxonomy (NCBI): domain Eukaryota; kingdom Metazoa; phylum Chordata; class Actinopteri; order Cyprinodontiformes; family Rivulidae; genus Kryptolebias; species Kryptolebias brasiliensis. Next base: position 24,503,873 of record JAOXNZ010000044.1, on the reverse strand, counting down.
CTGATGGCTTAAATTATGGAATCGTTTTCACGCCAACGAGCCAGTAGTGTTTTTTGACGCCAACAAACTGCGAGATGGAACGAAAAGACATTAGCTGGCTTGAGCTAAAAGAACATATTCTGAAATTTCTAGGCTGAGTCTCAACTATTGGAGTTTCTTAGACCAACTCACTGATTCTGTCTCATAATATAAGAGTGCTTGTAGAAGGATTTAAGTTCTTTCTTGCTGGTTGAGCACCCCGAGGCTTAAAGCCATCTGATTAACTCATGGTACATTACGCTGCCTATACACTCTTCATGCTTGGGAGCAGTTGGATTTTCATTCTTTTAATGCATCGTAAAAAAGAAGGTCAAACATAATTCTCAGTTTGTTGCTCTCAGTAACATTAAGTAGCAGCTTCGGGCTCAACACCAGTCCCTACATGATGTGTACATCTGTCAATTTAAAGGGATTTGCTCTTATTTGGCACCATTTAACCTTAGCTTGGTTAAGTTCTTGGAAATGTGCTCTAATGTTTTCACATTTCTGCAAGCACACATGATCTTATGTTCAAACATAACTGTGGAGAATCCAACTGGTTTAGGGTTCAGTGGAGACACATTTCAGTCAAGGATATCTGCGTGCAATAAGATAATGAACTGTGGCCTGTCCTAATTTATCTATCACATTCAAAAATAAATAAATAAAATATATATCCAGACATATCTATATATATCTATATCTATCTATAGATATCTATGTCTACATATCTATACAGATATAGATATATAGACTGCTGAGAATCATAATTAGGATTTTATTTAATCTCCTGTGTTCGCATCTTTAAAACTGGGAAAATTAATGCAGCTTTTAATATAAGAACCACCAAGCACAGAATGCTTAAATCTCTTCACATACTAAAATATAATTTGTTTCCTTTTTCTAGCTTCATACAGATTATACCAAAGTGTTAAAACATGGGGTAAGTCAACACCTAAAGAAAATGTGAGTACATGGCCAGAAAGCCAATTAGTCCTCTGCATCCAGACTGACCTTTGTCTTACACAGAAGCATATGCACAGATATAAATATGCACAGGATGTAACAATAAACCATAATGTCTGTCACTTCTTACAGGATTAAGCCTTGGCTGTATATCATTTTAAATGTCACAGACTCCACCATAGGGTAATGACTGATCAACCTAAGTTTGTATCTAGTTTTGCCTGCCATTTTATTTCTAAAGTCAACTGACTGGAGATAGATCCTAAAGCTGCATTAGATTTTTTATTTGCTGACAAATGAATCCAACCACATTATTATGCAATTGCAGATCCAAGCTTTTCCAACCTACGGCATCAAGCTACAAGGAAGAAAATGCAGCAAACGTGTTTGCAGCACTCTACAAAATGTGGGAAAATAACCCACTACTGCACCATTATGAAATGATCATCTTCACTGACTGGCTGTCAAAAGTAAGAGCAGGCAAACAACATGATTTTCCATTTACGATGTGTTTAGTTCTGAGATCATTTAAATGCAGTGTAACCCATAATTTATGACCACTGACTTGTGACGACAGTAACTTAAATTTGCATCCTGGCATTTACGAGGATGTTACTTTGACACTCATCACCTGTTAAAACATTTTTGCAGACCAATCACACAGCTCACATATTCCAATGGAACTAACTTAAAGTAGCAGTCCCTATTCTCAGCAAAAACAAAATTTCTTTTATATAAGCAATGGCTCAAAAATGAGTCTCTGAAGTGTTCACTGGGGCACTAAACCACCCAGATGCCAATCTAATAGGATCTGAGGGCATCAGTTAGACACAAGCCCAATCTACAGAAATGCCATCCCACAATCCACAGGGCACAAAGAATTTATTGCTAATGTTGTGGTACCAACACCCCCAGGGAACCCCAGTATGTTTTTGTCCTGAGTTGTCAGATAAGTCTTTGTGGCAGAAGAGGTTCTAATGTAGTGTTAGGCATTTGTGTAATGGCTGATCAGTGTATATTTTAGCCACAAAGGTTCATAGAAAATCTCTGTGCTCAATTCAATGCTTAAAAGCCCTAAGAAGCAGGAAGGAGGTTTGTTTCAATGAGTTAGGTGCAAGCTAATATTCATGCTGGCTCGCATTTCCATTTTCCCCAACATGACTGCAGAATTTGCTTAATGAAATATTTAATCTCAACCACAACAGAAAGTATTTTTTTGCATTGCAAAATTAACTAAAAGCACATTAAATTTTCATTCTATAATGAAAAAAAAGCAAAAAAAAAAGAACAACTGTTGCTATTATTGTGTAACAGAGCAATGACTCTGGTGGAAGAAATGGAAATATGCATTTCTTTTGCAGCCTATTATAATGAAGTGTGAGATGGTTAGCAATGCCAGAGAAAAGTGGATCTTTTCAATAAAAGGTAGTTGAGGAGCAAAAAATCAAACAAACAAAAAAAAACATACTTGTGCTAGTTCTCCCTGAGTAAAATGAATGGCAATGACTTGACCCATGAGATGCAATAAGAATTGAAGTGAAAGAGAGGACCAGAGGGCAAGAAAGTGAGATAGCCGAACGCCTGCAGGTAACAGAAGAATAAGACAAGCTGGACTCTGTAGGTGCATGTAGGTCAAAATAGCTAATCTGAATTCCAAACCAACATGTACAGCTGCTGTGTTGTGGTGGAAGCACATTTCATAACAAGTCAATGTGCTGTACACAAACACGTACAGTAATGCAGACTTACTGTGGGATCTTACAACTGTTGTATTGCGAGTTAAGACTGGTGTTCATGGTAACACATTTCTTTAATATTCAAATAAAAATAACTTCTTTGCTTTGTTCATTTGAAATAAATTTGGAATAAAGTAAAAAAGGCCACCAGTAGGAGTGTCATGGAAACAAATCTAACAGCATAATTATTGTTGGCAAAAGAAATGAAGTTAATGTTGTAATTTTGATATTAATAAAAAAACTGGGGAAGAAACACATTTCTATTAGGCAAATTCATCTTTGTTTTCTCTTACACTAACTGAACTTACAGAATCTGAAATAAAGATTTTTTTTGTGATTTGGTCAACTTAAATAAAATTACAATCGTATTATAAGTATTTTATCTCCATATGCATGCCAGTACACCCTGGGTTTTCTACTCATTTAATATGCTGGATGTCCTGCTCAGATCCACTGAAGAAAAGCAGTGGGAGCCCAACTCGACTATATAACAGGGTCAACATAGAAATGTGGTCCTAAATTAAAACGTCAAGTCAGTAAACTTGCCAAATACGATGAATTCTACACCTTGCACAAATCAGCAGGTGATTCTTTCATTTCTTTATTTTGCTATTCCATGTTTAAGTTGTCAACGTTTATAAAGCAATTAACTGAGATTTCTGTGACAGGTTATATTTGATTTAGAGCGACGCCTCATCCTGCTGGTAAACTGTTAAGAAAAAAAACTCCTCTCTCTCAAGTTGTTCTCACTTTTAGCCAAATCATGCAACAACAGACCAGTTAGGAATACACCGATTAACACCCCCTTTCACAAGTATCCCAGCTTTTCAACAATTGTGTAAGAAATCTAACTTTTAGGGGAAAAATGACAGATGTTGAGACAATGAGTGGTACAACTGGAGGAAAAATGGACAATTTAACAACACCAAGCCGGGTGCATAAGAAAAAAGCTGCAAATCAACTCATTGACACTTTTCTATAAACACACTTAAGCGAACATTTCTTAAGATGTGTGTTATATTTTAACTTTGTTATTTTTAACAAGATGTAATAAACTCTCGATTAAGATAAAATTAGAACAGAAGTGGGTGCAGCAGCTGTGAAAGTTAACATAAAATCAACGAGGAGTGAATAATTTACAACTTAAGAGTCACATTTACTCATCCACCAATTAAAATAAAAACTGCTGATTCATAAACCACAAGCTACTGTTAGTATAAATAATGTAGGTGCAGATTTCCCCTCAGCGATCTGACCCCGAGACAGCCAGTGTATGGTAATGTGTCAGCAAGTTTCATCAAGTGCAGCCTTTTATTCTAGATAATCAATTTAAAATGAGCAGAAATGAAACTAAAGACTGAACTACAAGCATAAATGTGTAGACTGATTAATCACTTTAAATGTGGTGTAGCAGTCAACTAAGAAAAGAAACACAAAGCCTTTAACAGTATTTGCAGACTTCTAAAACCAGTAATTATTTTTCAACGCCTGCCAACACTGCAAAAAGAAATTTTATCATTTCACTTTAGGTCTCAACTAACATCTAAATCATTTTTTAAATGAATTTCCCCAAAAAAGCAGACAAGGCTATTACGGTATATCCAGTATAGTCCTGTGCCTGCTATATTTTACCTTGAGCCTCTCAAAAGTATCCTCTATCGATCTGAAAACATCTGAAAGAGGCACAGCTGCATAAACAATCCTCTCAAGTCTTTAGAGGGTTTTGAAATATTAACAAAAGAGCTTGCAGGTACATCTTACTGCAGGAGCAGTTATGGCAGTGCAGGGAAAATGTGCTTGAGTCCTATTATAAATCACACAATACAGCAACAACATTGCACATCCAGGCCTGGCTTGTCCCCCAGGCAACCTGACAGCAAAATCCTGTCTTTACAGATGGCGCTTAGAGAAAATCTATGGAAGACTGTGTGTGAGGAACGGTTTGTGTGTGCATGTGTAATGTCGTTTTTATTAATAAAAACTACAGTAATCAGGAAATGTGCTTTGCATTATCATGCTTTCACATGTCTAAGTTGCTGATTAGAGAAAATAATCTTTGGTCGTCTCAAGCTCATTTCAGCCATTCTTTCTCCCCTTGCTCGAAAGGAGGTGAACTTACAGATCTTGTGCTTCCCTTTCATGGGGAATTTCACCAGCAGCTCCTGGGCGTTGGTGCAGATGAAGACGAATGGAGAGGCAGACTCCTCGCAGGTATCAGGGAACTGCAGAAGCGATGGAGAGAGGGATGGTTAAAGGAACAGTTTAGCAATACCATTTTCCATATGGTGTACTCAGAAAATCTCTTGGTTATGATTGATTCAGCGATTGTCTGTTCAAACATCTATATTTTGCTGGATGTCCTCCATGTCCGATGTAACATTACACGGCTGACAGCAACTGATAGTTAAGAGTCTCGCTGGGTCTTATGCTCTGTAATTGAACAACTAATGATGCAGTTGCTGCAGGGAACAGCTGTGGTTCTTGTGAGCTGTAAAGATGACAACATACATAACTAGCAGCATCAAAATCTGAAACATGAGCTTTTTTTTAGATGTAGTCTTGTCTGTAACACAATGTCAGACAGACAGCAGGCTACTGAATCACAATAATAAAACAGATTAGTCCACTTATACAATATTTTTGTAGCAATCTAATGATCCCATGCAGAACTCCTAACTTAAAAGATACTAGAATAGATTGATATTTTTTTCTTAAATCTAGAAAATGACATATCCATTACATATTTTTTGGCACAAAACACAACAGGGCGCAACACATTCCTCTGAATAAGAAGGTGTTTTACAGCCCATAACTGACACCAGCACACAACATACAGAGAGAACCTCTCTATCCTTGTGTTATTGATTGGTCTCTCAGGTGAGAGGAGGGAATTGACTGACAGTGACAAAAGAGTCATCTTTTCCATCACTGGCGGCCAACAGCTCTCAGCTCATCCAATTTCCGCCACTGCTATCAGATAGTGCCGATGATTGCATCTAGCCGGCCAGGAAGCGGTTCTTTTTTGTGACAGTGTGCTTTTTCCTCCCCCAACCTCCTATTCGCAGTCTCTCTATCGCCCTCAAAAAAGGAATAAAAGGTTGTGACAAATTTGTGGCTTTTAAAAGGAATCCACAGAGTCTGCAACTCATTTGTATGGTCCCTGACAAACTGGGAAGTGATGACAGAGATGCTAATTCCAGATTAAGGTCCATGTCAACTTGAGTTCAATTTGCTGGTGAGTGATAAAATATATAAACACCGAAAGAGTCATTAGACATTGTTAAGGGTGCAAGAAAAATCCTTTTTTACTACCTGTTTTGACAAATTTAAATTATGATTTAAATGATTTAAATTATATTGGGGCTCCTCTGACAGTTCTTCAACTCAACTATCACAAATTTAAAGAATGTTAAAAAATGTAAAGGCTGAGTTTCAACAATGATTTAGAGTATGCTACATGCATAAACTGTCAATGGACTAGGACTGGTTTTCAAAACAGAAAATAAAAACAAATATGACAAGACAATAAGAAAGATCTTCTTCCCTGAGCAGATTTTCTTCTCTCACTGTGTGGTCTAATTAAACTATATAGTGGGGTACAAGTAGGTCATAAACAGCTGTAAAACAAATCAAAATGAAGCATTTCTAACCTACTGTACATCAATTTGATATTACACTGCAGTCCTGTGACATTTAAAGTCATAATTTCAGTCTTACGACTGTGGGTCCGTCCTTGTTAGAAGTTCTCTATCACCAAGTAATAAATATTGCCATGGGAAACTTTAAATAAATGACATAATAGCGTATTGTTCTTGTTCTGTTTTCCAATGAGACAAAAAAATTAGATCCATCTATTTATTTCTATATCTGTCTATATCGATATCGATAACTGTATATTTTTGTATGATATACTGTGGGCAAAAAATTTCCCATTTCTAAAAATATTCTTGTAAGCATGGCACTGTTTCAAGAAATTTCTTCAACACACAGAAAATGTATTGTTTTGTCTAAAGAAATGGTGGATTTGCTTTCGGT
>JAOXNZ010000044.1:24461795-24482486 GCA_028566095.1 Kryptolebias brasiliensis | reverse complement strand
AGCAAATGAAATATAGGCAAGGTAATTAAAGTCAATCACTCCACATCTGTGCTTCTACAACAGACATAGGATTTGCCAGAGACAATTCAGAGATCAACAAATTAAACCTCATTCAGTTACCAAGATTTTTTGCAGGCCTCACAAAGTGCTGCTACCTGTGTAATGACAGCAGATAGCCATGTGGAACCTAGGAAGTGCTTTAAATGGCAAACAAGTCAATTGTATTTTATGGAAAACATTACATTCTAATTAAACAAATATTATTCAGCAATTAAATATATTTACTTTAAAAATCGTCCTAAATAATAAATACTGCATTTTAATATTCTACCAGTATATCAGTCAACAACATGAAAACTGCTGACAGATATTTACAACAGATCATTTTGTTAAAATGCCATTAGCAAGGAAACCTCAAGTCCAAGTACTCATGTGAGTGTTATAATGACAGAAACTACCCTCTTAAACACTGTTGCAGTGGACTAACCAAGCAGCACAACGAGCCCCACCACCCCGTAAAACCTGTTAAATTATTACTGGGTGGTGGGGCTTAGTAATATGACAAGCCCAAGGCGATGACTTGGCGTCCAGACTCCTGAGATTACAATCTGACTGAGCATCTGTGGGATCCGCAGGAACAAGTCTGATTCCTGACGGCTCCACCCTGCAACCCACAGTACTGAAAGATCACTTGCCAAGACTCCAGTCCCAAACACCACAAGACAAGCCTCAGAGGTTCTCCATCCATTCCCCAACAGATCCAAGCTATTTTGGTAAAACAGCAAGAAAATACTATCCTAAACAAGTGGTTTTGTTGTTTTGGCTGATTGGTGTAAGTATGTTTTGTGAAGTAAAAGAACCATAACTCTCCCACACATGCTTTGACTTCAGTTTTTCTTTTTATTATAGCCCCACACATTCTTAAATCATATAATGTGATCAATGGTGTGAATTTAAAGACAGCTATTTTGTTTTTTATTGGGTTTGAGATTTCTGCTATGACAGTCAGGAATGTAATTCTAAAATATGTCTGTAGACACTTTTTGTAGTTTTACCTTAGCACCCACTAACTCAGTTAAGTCAAGCATGAAGGCATATCGTATTTGATGTAAATTCTGCTTGATCACACACATAAGCACCTGGTGGTATACAGAGCACACTGTTAACTCCCTGCCTCCCACAGCACATCCAGCTCATATCCCAGCTATTTTAAATGAGTGACTCTAATAGATTCCACATACCAAAGAGACACCATCACATGTAAGACAAAGATGGACTTTATGTACGGAATGACTAAATGGCAAACACAAAGGTCAGAGTCTATGGTAACTTCCAGTTTGCACTTAGAAAAGACTAATTTTTATTTTTTGGTAAAAAAATGGGTATAAAATAGAACAAAATGATGGTTATTATGTACGGCATTTATCACCTATTTGGAATTACAAGAGTTAGCTATACATTATGTGAGCAACACTGTCTCAGCCAAAGTCACTTTGTGCTTCTTTGGATTGAAGTTTCATATAAACAAAACAACAACAACAAAAGAAAAGAAATCTTGTTCCACCATCGCAGATTGAAGGTTATGTCTCCCCAGCTGATAGAAGACACGGAAAAAAAAAAAAGTTTCAAATGATGTCTTTAGAAATAGTAACAGGTTTTTCTTGCTCAAATTAATTTCTCAAATTAAAATTAGCACACTTCACAAGCTTTGGTGGAGTGGAGATTAATCTTGAGTTGACTGAGAAAGGAAGCAAGAAATTATTTTTTAGTAACAAAAAACCAATCAGAAGTGTTCAGCACTGTAAAACCAGTGTTTCACTGGGCTGGGACTGTTAGTGACTGAAAATTGCGAGAAAATAGGCAATAGGAATTCTGGGTATTTGCGACCAAGTGACCAGCAAGCCATGCAACCATGCTTTACGCAGCTAGCTTTCAAAAATATGACCCATTTCATTTGCATGACTTGCAAAACGGTATTCTAGGTTGTGCACATTATATTGTTGCACACCTTCACCTACATTGTACCTTCCTGTATCTATCCTGCAGTTTTTTTAAAGTAAATATTATTTATCATCATCTTGATAGACCTTGACATTAGGGGCTGTAGCACGAATGTTTTCTGACATAAGGAAAGCTTCTACCCTGCATGTTTTAGTTGTTTCTCTGCTTTGACAAACCTGATTTGAATGAGTGATTAACAGGCTTCTGCAGAACTTGAATACCTGCTAAAGAGCAGGGAAACATTTAAAAGATGCAGGATAGTGGCCCTAGAGGACCAGGATTGAACAACACTGACATAGGTAGATATAATCAGTGGCTATACTTACAGTGTTAAACAAGTATGTGCGATAAGATTTCACAAAGTAAATTTTATAAATTAAAAAAACAACACAAAATATTATTAAAGTCTTGATAATTTTGCCAATGAAATTGAGCTGAAAATAACTCAGGCTTGCTGGGCTAGTGGAAGCTACAACTTGCTGTACACAATGAGAGAAAGATTAATGGCACTAGAGGCACGGATGGCCGCTTTCACCTCCCCCTCTCTCCATACTTTCCTCTCTTCGGCTGTCACTGGCAGGAAGTTGCTGAGCAGACATGTCACCCAGCAGACTACAATTGAGTTTGTAATCTCTGACCCGCAGTGGCAGAGAGTCTCTCGGTCTCTGTCTCTCTAGTTCTCCTTTTCGAGAAGAGATAGTTGTGGTAATATGTCTGCCGGGATAGGGCTTGGCTGGATAAACATTGCTCTCCAATGAACACACACACAGATGTATGTAACATTAAGCGATTGTTAAGACTTGCTCGGGGAATGTTGGCAAAAACATTTAAAATTAGATAGATATCAGAGAGGGTAATGTCTATTCTCACATTAGGAATAAAAAAAGGCATAAAACATGATTAAATTAAACTCTTTTTCAAATCCTGATAATATCACGGCAGGAAGACACAACTGCCTGCTGGCATTGTGCAAAGCACTTACTCACTGCACCACACAAGTTGACACAACCTTCGCTCATTTCCTCATTCCAAAACGGAGGACTGGCACACACACTGGCCTCATGAGGAGCCATTTTGGGGCATCATCAACAAACACCAGATGTGAAGATGGGAGATAAATGTCAAACATATTGATTCTATGCTTCATTAAAGCTTATTATAGGGAAGAGGAGGCAGACATTGCCAGTGGCAAAGCATTAAATAGATGGCAACATTAGCATCTACAGAGGTCTTGTTTTATGCAAACATTGTTTAACACAGTTGGAGCTTTATTTGACGGAGAACACAAACAGGGACCAAGAAAACTGTTTCATAAACCATAAACAAAACGGCTGCTCTAGTTCCAGCTGGGACCTGAAAACTATCTGAATTGCAAGCATAATTATTCAAAAACTGCAACAAGTCAAATAAAATTAAGACTGCTAATTTTTACCATTCACTGAGAGCATGTATGCCACCAATGGCCCAGATGATCTTTAAAAGCACAATTACTAAATATTGTGAAAAAGAAAATGCACCACGAGGTTATATTCAACACATAAATAAAGCTTTTATGAACATTATAATCCTTTGTTCATAATGTGGTGTGGTCTTCTAAATTTCAGTCTCCAGGCAGAAGCTAAGTTTTGCTTGTTGGATTTAAAGATAGAAGACCAGATGAACTTGTCTTGGTGATTAAAAAAAAAAAAAAAAGATATATGACAATCTGAATGAGAATAAACTCAATAAGTAGAAGAGGACACTCTCGGGCCATAAGTTAGGTTGTGACATCATAGTTTTCAAAATGTTGCAGTTTAGCTGTCTACACGAAAATGCAAGAGTAGCTTTTTGTGATTTTAACACTCTAAAACCAGTTTTCAACAAATACCATTTAGAGCTCAAAATACACAATGTGTGTGGATGAAAGGCTTTTGTATTCACAGACATTGTTCCTGTGTGGACGGCCCCTAAGTTACTTAGTACATTGTCCTACTTGGGTGAACACTTACCCATTCATTTGCTCTTGGACAGCTGTGTCTCAGGAGCCAAAGTGGTTGTACCGGAGTTTACAGGTTGCTGGTTAGATCCCCAACATCTTCAGTTAAAATTAAAAAGGGCTAGATATTGAACCCCACATTTCTACCCAATGTGTTCCCCCACTTTAACAGACTAAAAGTGCCTGGTAAATGAATGACAAGCATTATAATGTAATATATTAGTCACAAATCATAAAAATATTTGGTGACTGGCACCATAAAAACTTAAATATACTGCTGCATAATTAGGAGTGTCATATGTAAGTAACTGATGTCTTCTGTAACAACTGCTAAATGTCTACCTCCTCCCTCACCTCCGTTCACTTTGTTTAATGTTTGTAGGTGTTCTCTTTGGTTGGAAAAATTGCAATAAAAGTAAAAGGTATTAAAAAAACACAAAAAAAACATACTGCTGCAATTAAACCTGCAACAAAGTATATATGTAATTTGTCACAAAGACTAAAAGCCAATGAAAAGCTTTCTTACTTTGAAACATAAAAAGTTTTCTTATTTTCTTTTTGATGCATTTTCGCAATAGTCTGTATTACAAAAGTATAACCACCTAACTCAGGATTTTATATCTCATCATTCTGTTCTTGGTAACAGTCAATAATATCAGCCAGCACTGTAACATCAGGGTTATCCCTGCAGGCTTTCCTGTTTATTTTCTCAAGGACAGCTCTGAAGTAATGACCACATAATGACTATGACCTCAGGACCATCCTTCCAGCTCAGAAAAGACACAAGACAATATTACACTTTAGAAATATGTGGAAGAGGTTTATTTTGGAAGGGCAATAATAAGCCACATTATTTTTAAAGAAGAATTTGAACCTGTTTAAATTCAATCTTCCACTTAAAACAGGGGTTGGTATTCAGCTACCTCTCTTTGATTCTGAGTTATTATCATCAAACAAGCTACCATCAAAGCAAGCTGTCTGAAATGTGTCTCAAATTGTCCCTTTCATTGTTTTAAAGTCCTGTGATCAGCATACAGAGAGAGGAACAAAACTCATTAAATGAACAGAACAATATAAAGGAGAAGATAACAAAGGGGGCTTGACTGTCAGCTTTCCTAACAGCTCAGAGTGTGTGACATTTAATGAAGTGGTCTGTGGACAGCAGTAGCAGCCCATTTAAAGTCTAGCAGATGGTTCTATGTATTTTTCATGCTGTGGAAAACCTGTGACCGAGGTTTAGTTGGTTGTCATCCAGTGCTGAGGGGCCTTGAGCTGAATGCATTCTACACACCACTGCAAAATCACATGATGTCTGACCTCTCTGCCATGGCAAACTGCCCAGCAGGGAAGAGGGAGGAAGAGGGAGGAATGTCAGTGTGTTGGTGTGCGACTGAGGTTCAGCAGAAACATGCAGAGAGACTAAAAAATGCTCGACTGACATTAGGTGTGCACGTTTGTTCGGCGAGCATAATTTTAGTTTTACAGCGCTGACCTGTAAAACAATGTTGGAGCGAAAGTGGGGAAAATGTGAGGATGGAAGGATGGCGGGGAAGGGAAGCGGAAAGACACAAGCAGCCACCATTAAGGATTTCAAAAATGTTACAGAGAAAAGAAAAAAGGGGGGAGGAAAAAAATAGCATTGCCTCACTTCCCTTCCTTTGGAATGCATCCAATATATCCTGTGTGCATGAGAGAGAGTGTGTGTACATGTTTGTGAGGCATGCTGGCAGGAAGGCTTTCAGCATATAAATATCACATTACCACACAAGGAAACTCAGGCATCAGTTGGAGCTTCCAGCCAGCCTAACAAGCGCAGGAGCTCCACTCTGGAGGTCAGGAGGAGAGCTTACACAAATGGAATTCCACAGGAACCAGTTCTTCTTTTAACAGATAAGTGGGAACGGGGTTGGAGCCGTGTGATGTGGTGGAAGCCTGGTTTCAGTTATCCCACAATGTGCATGCATCGAGTAAGTCGCAGTCTATAATATATGCCAACAAGTGCATAAAAGGTCAGGTGAAGAATAGCACAAATTATTTCAATGTCAATACAAATCTCAGTTCAAAAGAAAGTATTTAATACCCAACAAGATCACGTTCAGATCTAATGTCCAAAAAATTTCCTACAAGTAAAAATTTTGATCCATCGCATAGACGCCCGATTATCTGAAGTTCAGGACAATTACGTCAAACAATAATTGTCTCCAGTGGCAAAAAGAAGGAGTCAAGTACCAGATGGTCTGACTCAAACAAACCCCTGATCTCATCAACACCGAATCAATCTGGGATTACACGAAAAGACGGAGAACAATGATGCAGACAAAATACACAGATGTACCGAGATGCGTTGAACAACCTACTTGCCAAAGGATGACATCTACTGCTGATTTCATTCAGCTGTATTTGTGTTTGCTGTTCTTTGTCTGGCCTTGTGAGGCGATCATTTTAAAACCAATCATAGTTGGCCATGTTCTTAAGCGATACAGCTACTTAAAGCAGAGAATGACAGAGTATTCTGTAAAACATTTTCACTGGGGTCAGTTCAAGGTCCACTTTTCCATTACTTAGTCATATAACTCACTTGATTTTCTGTGTACTCTGCAGTTACCAAATATGGCAAAAGCACAGCTTTTGCCACAAACATATTAGAATAAATATTGTAAAAGTGACTACTGTCTGAATGACTGATTTTTTAACAAAAATGTTGGCACAAATTTAATCTTGAAAATAAAGGGTTTAAAATCTTTATGCCAAATTGGTATAGAACTGGACCATCTTGCTCGTTCAAACGTGACACAAAATCTCCCTTTATTTTCATATTAACTGAAAGTAAGGCCTAATAATGGCTTTATTCAGAGGTTCCAGCTTGCTGTAACAGTGTGACTGTGTGTAAACCTTTCAGATACCAGGAGTCTGTAACTAAAGCCTGTATACTGGGCTGCGACTGCTGGAGACTATTTGGAGACACAAAATTGCACGAAAACACTAAAATTTTCATGTGGTATCATAGTAAATTGGTACTAACGACATGTTTGCATGCCTATGTAACTGTGAATAAATTGCGACATACAAATGCATTTGTCGCAATTTAGTCACAAAGTGTCTTTATTTTGTCTCAATATGACAGCAGGTTATTTTATTGTTTAGTTTCCAATCAGTTACATTTTATTGGCTCCCAAAGATGTTGCAATTCTTGACTCAAGGAAACTAAATTTAAAAAGGTTCGTGTTCCAATCTCTCCCACGATAACTCTGTGACTGGGTTAAGAGAAAATTTGTTGTACAATTTTTTTTGAACATGTTCAAAAATCCTACGACACAATAGTGAGGCCATTAACTCACACGAGGAAATTGAGAACCCTTACAAATGTTTTAAGACATTTTGCAAACTCCATTGTGAATACCATTATCAATTTTTTGCCAACAGTCACAGCCAAGTGCAATACAGGCTATCTTTAAAAATTATTTAAAGATATTCTTATCTTGTTGTCACATAATAAAGTCTCTACATCATTGCATCTACTTTTGCGTTGTTTCTATCCTATAAAATAAATCTAATTTGGTTTAGCCTACAAAGAAAGATTGTGAAACTTGTTTTTGCACCAGGCTTAGAACCATTGCTATAAATCATTCAGAACAAATAATGTCTTAAATATGTGTGTATCGGATATGAATGAGAGCTGGGAGATGCGCTATATGACACACTTCAACATACAGTACCTGAAGTTAATAAAATAATTATGCGTATCTTTTTACACCAGACTATTCTATTGTTAAAACATCTGCAAATAATGCAAGCTACATATTGCATCACTAAGTCAGCATTAAGCAAATCTCAGCACCCTTTGATGGAACATATAGAGAAGCCCATGGTGCTTTCTTGTCATCATAGTACTTTATATGAATCAAAACAGCACAGAAGAGTCACTGCTTTTACTCCTGGCACACCTGTCCAAAACTCCCCCGACTTGTATGACCTTAGAGATTTAGCCCCGCAGTGGTCTTTGGAACAGAGCAAGAAATCAGACCTTTACTGAGACTGTGGACCGATCCAATCAATATTTTCACCGCAGGAGTAAGTTGATGGTGCAATTCAAGCTCTGTATGGGTTGTTGTGCCTTTGCCGGTGAGGGGGGAACCCACTTAAAGACTGAGTATGTGTCTGAACACGTGCAGATGAATGTTGTACTTGCACACTGGAGTCAAATGGCGTTCAAATATACTGCATGTGTGAACAAAAGTGACTATAACATCTCAACAAATTCATGTGCGTCTCAAATTAGTCTCTTCCAACAACTACATTTCCATTTTCAATATGCAATACATTTATCTGATATCCCAACTCCTCCCTTGCCCTCTGCAGCAGGCAGGTCAGGAGTGCATCTCCACCCACTGCTGAGTGAGCACTGAGCGGTAGGAGTAGAGAGACAGAGTACAGATCATAATGGCTCACAAATTATCAGCAGTAATGGGGGTTGGGGAGTTGGAAGCAGCGAGAGAGAGAGAGAGAGAGAGAGGGAGAGCCAGAGAGATTATCTGGAGAATGGATCAATACACCAGTCAGTTTCTAATGAGGGGAAGAATTGGTCTAAGTCGAGCACATGAAAATCCTCCTCAGCATTAAGGTGGTCTTTCTGTACCGTCTGTCAATATAAGGTCTGCAGTGCTGACTTGTGCAGCAGTGCCCCTCGAGGGGTATGACTGCTATGACAAGAGGTACCAACATTTACCGCATTTTTTGTGAATTCTTACTGCTTCACTAATGATCTCCTGTTCTACTCACATTCCACTTTCACTGGATAGTTCAGACATCACTTGGGACAGATTTAGAAAAGCCTGAAGAATAATAGCTGTTTGTCCTTCACTACACCTCTTTTAACCACCCACAGCTGCCAGCTCAGGACAGTAAATCCTACACCTCACCCACTCAGCCTGCCTAGCAGCACAGCTATGTGCTACTATG
The DNA here is from genome assembly GCA_028566095.1 of Kryptolebias brasiliensis. Classification (NCBI taxonomy): domain Eukaryota; kingdom Metazoa; phylum Chordata; class Actinopteri; order Cyprinodontiformes; family Rivulidae; genus Kryptolebias; species Kryptolebias brasiliensis. The sequence goes on along the minus strand of JAOXNZ010000044.1, from coordinate 24,473,551 downwards.
CACTAACACAACATGCCTTCTCCTAACACGACAGGAAGATGGACTAAAAGGCTGAACGGCTAATAGTAACCATTTTTTTTTTCAAAAATAATGACAGAAATATGTTCTTCCTAATTGCTCAGAACCATCATCAGGCATTTGGCTCTGTTATTCATCTCTGGTTGCGTCGCTATTTTCTACATGTGCATTGCTTTCTTTTTTTTTTTTCCCCCGAGGGGCCTTATGTCGGGTGGGGGTGTTATTTATGGCTGCTCTGTGCAAGTGGACACACACACACATGCACACACCCTTTCACAGGATGAAAGGGCAGTCACACTGCCTGCAAACATGATTTTACAGCCCTGAGTGGAATGAGTGGTGGAGGAGAGAATGAGGACAGAGCACAAAAGGGGAAAGCCCTTAAATTTACAGGTCCCAGCAGTCAGAATGCAACTGTGTCGCAGCACACATTTTCAAAGCTTTTTAAAAAGAAGACAATTGGCTGTAAGAAGGTAGACAAATGTGTGAAAGCGGGTCTAAGTATGAACAGAAACACAATTCTAAAATACCAAAAGAAAAGCTCTGCTTTTTCCGTTGTTTTTGTTCAACTTTTTTTTAATGCAACACGACTGTGCAATTTCCTTCTGCAATCTGTTTCAGTTTTTCATCAAAGATGGTCAACACGCACGTGTGAACATCTGCATGAAGGCTTGTAGCTTTGCAGGACTGGAGCATATTTCTACAACATGTAGACTGATGCAAAATTTCCTGTTTAACAGTAGACAGACTGTGCATATGAGTACACAGGCTTGTCACATAAAAAACAACAGCAGTGTAATCACAAATATTTAAAGCATCAATAACTATGTCCAAATAAATAGCTGCGTTCACTTGCATGAAAACAGCTGAAGAAAAAAAGTCATACATCTACAGTGTTTTTCACTATTTCAATGAGTTGACTGATTGATAGACTTTAAAAACACCAAAACAGCTCCTTAGTTAAAGAACATTGTTCAGTGAATGTGTAAGAAGTGTAGGCGTTTGCTGACTACATGCTCAAATAGACTAGCATGGACATGCAACCAATCCACCTACCAAAACATAGAGGATCTGCTGGAATACTATTGGTTCACTCCATTTGTACTCAGAAGTCAGAATTTTCAAGTTCCAGATCATAAAAAAGGAAAAATAAAAAAATAAATAAAACTGAAACACTCTCCCAAAATTGGAATTTCAACTCAGAAAGTGGGAGATTCCTGACCAACACAGACCTAAAATCCAAAACAGCTACCTCACATGTAAAAAGTTGTGATAGCGGCAGTAATAAACTTTTTATTTTCACTTCTGTCAGTTTGTATCTCACTAATCCAGTCACACAGACATAGTACTGTTCAGCTTCTATTGGTGAATGTGTTCCTGAAGGGTTTGAATGCAGAGAAATCCATTGTTACCAGCTTGTATTGCGATTGGTAATTTGCCAGGTCACTAAGCACAACAATTAGCACATCCTACTGGTTTTCTGACTCACAACTGGAACACAGTTAAGTCGGGTCTGATGTGATTTTCAGATACGAGTTCTGACTTCTGACTTCCGGCTCCCTGCGACCTGGAATGGAAAAACCGGGTAAAGAAAATGGATGGATGGATGGTTCTGACTTCCCAGGTAAAAGGAATGAAGCATAAAATAAATGTCTCCTTCACACAAAAGTTCTGTAAGCTGCCTCTCGTTGTTCAGAAATCATCTACTGAGCCATCCACATCCCACAAAGTTGTGAGGTTTTGTTAATGAAGCCAGCATCGCAGAACCCAAGGAGGACTGGGGTGTAACTTCAATGCGTTTAATTGGAGCACTACGCATAAAATGTGCTGGACATTTCCTCAATTTTGAGGCCAGCTGGTTGAACAGATCGTCTGTCATCACTACATCACACCCTAAAAAAACCCCCACAAAGCTGGCTTACCAGCTTTCATATGTTGACCATTACAGCGCTGTTACCACCACAGGTGGTGCCTTAAAAACGTGACAGCAGCAGGCTTACTTCAACCCCTACATGCCGCATCCGTCCTTTCAGAAATCACACCGAGATGGGAAGAAGGCGACACAGGCTTGGCTTAAAGTGTTTTGTGACAAGGGTTAAAGAGAGGGACTGTTTGGTAAAAACACAATTAAACTGCTGTATCATCATGTAACAAAAGGTTGTTTGCTGCTATATTCTGGGTTAACATTTTTTAAATGAACCTTTAAAGATAAATAGTATTAGCATAATTTGTATTGTTAACTAATTATTTTGTTAATTCTGATGGTTCCTAATCTGTATAAAATGTCAGGGAAGACAATTATTTTTTTCAAAAATAAGGTTTCCTATTGTAATAAAAGCTAAAAGCTTATTTTCTCACAGTTGAGTGAAGTGTTACCTCTACTAACATGTAATATAATAAAAACAAAATAGGCAAAATAGAGTATAGGCAGTAAAATGAGACTAGTTAACTTCAGAAAACTACTCTCCCAATGCCAGAAGCAAAACAGCCCCTGTGACGATAGCAGTGTAATTAGATTTAAATGTGTTAAATTGACTGAATGTGAAAGCAACTCTATTTTTAACCAGTGACTGAATGGAGTTGGGTGTGTTATAAAGGTTTAAACGAGGTAAATATGCAATCAGTTACAATAAATGGACGTAAAAGCTGAAGTAAACAGGTAATACATTGTAGAAAACAGCAGTGACCATGCTGCAGTGATGCAGTTGTGCTTTGCCACATCACATTTTGAGAAACCAGCAGTCACTTCAAGTCAAATTCCTTTTTTTCCAATGAAGATTTTTCAAAGAAAACAGAACTGACTGGTAGAGCTACTCAGTGTGCACACCACCACTTTGGTGAGGGCTTTGCAGAAGCATGAAAAAGCTTGTGTTTGTGTTGCCATTGTTCTTCCTGTGGTGCATACTGCCTCTAGTGGGACACTGTAATCTGACAAGTAGCAGCTGCTTGTTAGGGTTCAATCTGACCCTTGCTGGTAAACGATAGTACTACATCAACTTTTTACACATTACCACTTGAGTTTATCATGTTCTGTGTGAATAAGTTTGTTTTGTCTGTTCTTAAGAAAAAAAAAGCAGAAGAAAATCAGCCTTTCCAAGTGAAGCTGCTTATATAAAATCTTAATCCTCTGTTTTTTTAAATCATTCAAGTAATTTCAAGGACAATGTTTTGCAGCTGCTAGTGTCATTACTGTACATGATGAGACGGACAACAAAATTCTGCCTGTAAATGTAAACCAGGTACTCTGTGTTGTGTGCTATAAGCTGACATCTCAGTTGAAATTTGCCTCTACACAGTGGAAAAGATCAGACAAGGAGGAAAGCAGCTGTGGACTTATAATTGTTAACGCTTTAAATGAAAATGATCAGGGAAATATGAGTCACGAACCTGTTCTCTGAACTGCTCTTGGGACAGACAGTCGGTCACGTTGACACAACCCAGCAGGCATCCAGTGGGATAGTCGTTAGGAAACTTTGGCTCTGCGGGGATGGAGAGAGAAGCCAACGATTAATGGACATGTGAAACTATGAGGCGTCACTAACGTTTCACTTCAACCTTGGAACCAAACTCGTTCAGCATTTATCAGAACAATAAATGAAATTCTTTAAATGTAAACCCAAACCTTATGAAACTAATTCTTTGAAACAGATTGTACAAAGCTTCTCTGTAAAAAAAAATAGCTACACACTACTGGGTGCCATATATCTGCAAATGTTTATATACTGCTTACCTATGCTTAGTAAGAGACATCCCATGCTGTGACAGCAGTTTTCATGATGGCCAAGCCTTAGACTCAGGGAATAATAACTTATACATTGATTTTTTTTACCCATGTAAAGTATGATTACCTTTCTTGTAGATGTGGCGGTACATGGCTTCCACCTCAGCAATCTCCTGAGGAGTGGGTTTCTTGGCTGCAGCAGCGATCCAAAGTCGGCCTCGGTGTGACGTGTACCACGTCCGTCCTTCTACCCTAAACACAAAAAAAATACAGCATTACATTCCATTAGCATCTCTTCTAGTTTTAGTGCCCTGAATGACAGAAAATAAACGAATAAGTCTGACCGGTGTTAAAAGCTTTTTTACTGGCATTTTACCTCTTGATGCCTTTGACCAGCAGTGAGGCCCATGGCTGATGCATACTGAGGCACCAGCCTCCATCAGAGATCTCCTGCAGCTCTTTGTCCTGGAGCCGCAGCCGGTGGCGTTCCTCTCCTCCTTTCTGCTCTGCTACACCTTTTCTGTCCTCCTTGGGTCGCTTGTGGTACTCACCGCCTCCAATATCCACCCACTAGAAAGTATATTTATTGTCATGCAATGACACAGTGCATGTAATTTCCACAACAGTAACATATACACTTTTGGTACTGAAAGCACAAAGTGACAGAAATAGTTAACCCAAATATGCTATTCTTGTTAAATGACTTACTTCTGGTGCAGACTGCAAGATGTTGGGGTTGACCAAGTCTCTGAGGCTCTGTCTTTCATGTTTTCTTTCAGAATATCCTGTTGATTGTGACGCTGACCCACTGTTCATAGCTCTGAGCGTCTCATCCAACCTGGAAGTTATTGTAAATATTTAAAAGGGCGAAGCTGTTTGGAATGTCTGCCCAATATAAACATGTCCTGGCTTTGATTAAAATTGCTGTCAGATTGTCTTACTTGTTGTAATACTCCGTCATGTTGTTTCCCTCTTCAAGCACTTGTCTCCCAGCAAAATCCAGAGTGATCTTCCTGTCCTTGCGGGAGGCATGGCGAAGTTCTCTCAGCTCTTCCTCCTTTTTCCTCAGCTTTTCTCTCTCACCGGGAGACAGCCACTGATTGGATTCAGTGGCAAAGTAATCAGACTCATCATCCAGAACCTGCGTTCTCCTGACACTGGAGTTGAAAGGGGCAGCAAATTACACAAGTATGTTATTACCATGTGTCAGATACCATCTACAGTAAGTAAAATGTACAGATAAAGCATTGACAATCTACATTAGAGAGTAAATCTATTCATTCCTAAGAAGTTGTGCATTTTATCATACCTGTTTTTGTCAAACTCCAGCAGTTTCTCTTTGTGCTGAACGGCTTTTTCCAAGCCAGCTTTAACCTTAGCTTCTTGGTGAGGAAGAAGCTCTCTTTCTCCGCAATCTGCCACCAAAGTAAAAACAAATCCATTATATAACGAATACTTAGCACTCTGTATTGCTTGCAGAAAAGTCTGAGTAGCTTCGACTCTCACCTCCCATCAGCTTCTTTCTGAGTTTCTGACTTTTGTTGGAGTCTCGTTGTAGAATCTCCTGCTCCTCTCTTGTGCAAACCTCAAACAGAAATAAAACTATGAGTAAACAAAATACTAAAGTAGAAAATTAGAAATGAACAAAGGGTAGAGTGACACAAAGTGGCTCACCAGGCTTCCACAGAAGAGGCAGGGTCCCGAGCCCTCTTGCTCACACACAATACGGCCACAGTTGATGCAGTTGTTGATAAGTTTGTGTTTTTGAGCGAGGCACTCACAACTGTGTCGACCCGGGAGTAAAACAGTCAGCTTGTCCTGGCCCTCTTTAGCGTAGAGATTGACAAACTTAGTTTTCTGTTTTCCTGAAGAACTGTTACTGTTTACCTGGGCCTGAGACAGTAGTAAACAAAAAAAAGGTCAAATGAGCAAAGACATTTAGTACAGATAAAAAAACAATAAAATTCCAAATGAACATTACACAGTTCAAGTCAAGGTTTTAGATAAACACTTCAGTGGTTTCCAGAGTTTTGACTGTTTTTAAACATTACAGAGACATCATTACCTGCTAAACAAAATCAGGTTTTATTTATTCAAAAGAATAACAAAACAAAACACTAATGTGTATGTTCAGCTTCTAACAAGGTCTAGATTCAGAATCCAGTAATTCAAAAAACAAACTATGAGCCAAAACACATCTTTAGTGCCAATTAAGTGTTAATATTCTCTACATTAACTCAATCTAAACCCCGCTGAGTTGATTTGTGATGAGCTGGCTGGTAGAGTGAAAGACCAGAAGCACTTTCCTGACCAAAAGACTTATGAAGGTTGATGAGAAGCTACCTTAAATTGTAAACCCCAGTTACCTTTGTTTTCGCTTTTGGACTTACTTTACAAGTTCAGATGTAATATACCGGATTTCAGGTAAACCATTTCACTTTACAAAACATAAGAAATCAGTAGGTTTCAAATAATTCGACTGGATTTTATGTGTTGTAGACTAAACCCTTACTGAATTACCAAAACTGAAGTTACTGAGAAGAAAGCTAAGCTGTGCACTCACCCTCATCAGATCGATGGGAGTTTTAACCACCTCAGCTTCAGGCTCAGTTCGGCTCAAAGTCGTCACCTCCTGTTTGTTACGCCCTTTGCGTTTAGACTTCTTCTGGGTATCTTTGGACATGTCTTGCACATGTAAAATAGGAAAATCCTTTCAGGAAGAGTCTCTAGTGGTTCAGTTAATTTATTATAGTTTGTTTGTTTTGTTCTTCCCAAACTGACCTGTAATCCAGGTCAAAACATGTCAGACATTTATCCTCCTACCTGCTGATGACACCGATTCCTTGAGAAGGTAAAGGTTTGTTGTATCTGTGGCCTGTCTTTGCGTTTTCTTCCATCTGCTGAGGAGCTCATCTATAAAATGCCCTTTTCTCCCATCAGTGCCCTCCAGAAGGTCTCCCACATACTCTTCAATCTCTTCAGGTTTTTCAATAGATAGGATGTACCTAGACAGCAAGATTACAAAATTACTTATTTCAGAAGAAACGCTTAAAAGGTGAATAGAAAAGAAATGACAAAAGAATAACTTGAAATGTTTTTATATCTGTGTGACTTTCGGTTAAGATCAGCTCAAACATTTCTCATTAAACAATCAAGAATTTAGTTTATTCTGATGTTGCTTTACTTTTGTTCTTGTTCAGCTCTCGAAAATGTTTTTGAAACAAAACACCCATTTATTAAACAAATTTTCCAGTGTGCACACTCTTACAAAAGATCATAACGTTATAAAACAGAGTTTATCTTACAGTGGAAATCTCTTTTGTTACAGCAGATGAGTAAACAATTATAAAGAGCAAAAAGGCATTTTAAGATCCTGCCTAATCATAAGCTCAAATATACAAAAAAAAATCTAATTATATTTTGATTGCTTTGTGATTGCACCCTTGTTATGAGTAGAAGAGCAGAATTAATGGAGCCGAGGAACTAAAGGGTGTAAGAGACAAACACTAGATCTGAACAAATGAAAACAATGAGGTTATCAGACTGATAACACTAAATTATCATAGTTTGCCAACGTACAACAACAACTTTTATCACAGAACAGGAACCCAAACTCTGGGACATCAGCTGGTAAGTTAACAAAAATATTATAGCATACTCTTTTCTATTTTCTGTCATTAGTGTTATAGAGTAGATTTAACTTGTTCTTAGTAGTATATGAGAACTCTGATTGTAATTGTTTAGTATGATGTTGAAAGCCAGTTTATACAAATGAATATTAGAAAACTTCGTACATTCCTACTGCATTTAAATACCTTAAAAGTCAATCATCTGATTCTGAAGCCTGTCAGTAATACTGACACGTAAGAACCAAAAATAAACAGTTTGTCTTTCATTTTTGTCTCATGCTCTTAATAATACTTAGCAGCGGCAGATTGTTATTATGATTTTTCTTATTTAAAGGTCAACAGGGTTAGACAATAATAAAAAAAAATGTCATAGATGCTGACAATTTCAGTGAGCTGATAAGCAACCAATACAACTCTTGAAAATCTGTAATACTAAAAGGAAATATATACACATTACGTTATTTGTACACAAAAGGTGATTGTCATCCATTTTATTTACACACAGCTAGTTTTTACACGACATAATGAGGATCATCATGCTAACCAGCTAGCTAGCACTAGCCTGGCTTGTATGTCACATACGGTCTAAAAAGTTAAATTTAATGGTACTCACTTTACAATGTCTTCACATGCCTCCAAGCCAAATTTATGGTGTAACTGGTCCACACACCACTGCAACAAGGCCTCCGACATTTTGACCAACAAATCGTGAGCTCGAAAGAAGAACCTGAACTTATAGCTTGATCAAGTTTCCAGTCGGACATATATGAAAGACGCACACAATTTACACGGTGCGACTCAGCAGGCGTTTTCAAAACAGTAAATAGAAACAAATGTAAAAAACAAACAAACACCAAAACATGTTGTTTATTTCGGGATATAAAAACACTTTTGTTTTTCAACACACTTTATGTAAAAGTATATGTTCTTTTCTTATGGTAATGAGAATAGTTGAATATGTTATGCTTGGTCACTAGATGGCAGTATTGTGCTCCAGTTATGGTTTCAGCGCATGTTTAAATTTAAATAACAGAACAAGAAGCTAAAAAGACTCTTAGTTTTCAGTATTAATCAGTAACAAGCCAAACAAAATGTGCAAGGACTGTAAAGGCAGACATATATGTTAGACTGCATATCTGAAGTTTCTCCAAGCGTTGTACTGTCCAGCTACTTCCTTTGGGTACTTTTTTTTTTATATCTAATTTAGTCATTATATTTTCAATGGACAGCCTCTACAGTGATGTTATGTTTATTTTACAATTAGCTGACAACAGATTGTTTGACAAACTAAGAGCATATATTGTAGCTGATGCTGAAAAGAAAGTTATAACAGCAAAATCCAATAAAATAATACGGTACAGTATTACAAATCTAGTTGCATCGTTTGTATCGGAGTATAGTTTGTCCAGGCTGGATCTTTCACAATCCTTTGAACATAATTGCACATAAATGTGCAAATCTTGTACCATTTCTAAGGTATAAAGTCCCTAAAATGTTGTTCAGTTTTTTTTCCCCTGATGTCTTCTTTGTGTGTGAAATAAGTTTTGGTTTAATTCAAACCAGATAACTACAAAACTAATTTATGAAGTTGCACCAAACCTATCACATTAGGTTTTGTGAAAAAGTAGACCATTAAAACTCTGTAGAAATAAAATTCTCACATTCACTTTAATAGGAAATTTCTGTCTGCTTGTTTCAGATTGGTTTTCAAAGAACTTGACTGTCAGTTTCAGTTTTAACCAACAATTATAGTTTCCATTTCATCAATGGAAAGAGAAATAAAGTGATTTATATCCTTAAAGTTGAATTTTAAAAAAACGTGGATGCAGCTATAGAAGACAAAACACATTTTCAAAATGCAAGCTCCATTTCAAATAAGAATACATTTATTTGTTTAACTGTGCAGCAAACAAAAGGAAAAATAAAATGGGTTCAAATATATCAAGGTAAAAAGCAGAACATATATACCATTTTGACATAAATCAATTTTTTAAATTATAAGATAAAGTAATTTCAACAACCAAGTAATACTATATTGAGTTAAGGTGTTTGATTAATTGATTGTTTGATATCTTGTGTTTATACAAAGGTACTGAGTGTCTCTAGCTTTAGTAGTATATATGTGATACGTTATATTACACGTTACTGTAGATGTTTCATAAATACAAAATATTTTATAAGAACGCATACATTATAGTGAATAATGATTCATAGCATGGTTGCATTCTGCTGTAGATGCACGGTTGCAAAAACGCCTTTAAATATAATTCAGTTTCATAATCAGACAGTATAGAAAGGAATTAAATATAGATGCTTTTTCATATGCAGGGCTGTGTAGTTTAAAAGGCAGAACATCATTTTTACCAACATATTTGAATGCATATCTTATATTTTCCACATCATATACTAGTTACCTGAATTAAAACCTTAAATTTAATTTTAAGAAAGGATGAAACTACTAGCAGAGTTACTTCCCTATGATTTTAGAATCAGCTACTCTGTGAGAAGAAACAACAGCTTTCTGATCACAGCTTCAAGTGAAAAAGTCCTTGGAAATGGCTTCAACAAAATTGGGTGCTGACATGAGGATCCCAATGGTGCAGAGGATTGTGAAGAGTGAGAAAGCCATGAGGCAGAGCCTGTCGATAACCGATGCTGCAAACTTCCACTCATTGCACACCGACTCATCCTCGTCCTGGTCACGAAAGCGCTTGGCGATGAAACGCACCTCGTCTAGGATCTTGGCCAGCTCCAGTTCCATGTTTCCCACGGCGCAGCTCTGACTTGAGGGGAGAAGCAACTCGTCCTCACCTGGTCTTCCGAGCAGCCGTCCACAGAGGACGCCTGAGTCAGGAGAGGTGGCGGCTGTGGAGCAGTGGATGCTCTCCAGGCCGCGGACGCCGACGTACAGCATGTGGCCGTTCGTGGACTGGGAGGCCGAGGCACTCGCGTTCAGGTCCACACTGGTCAGGCTGCTGCGCCGAGTCTTGTTGTGACAGGCTGAACGCACTCGCTCCTCACCTGGACGCTTCATCCGCAGGAACCAGGCGCACCAGTTCAGGAGGATCACACGAGTCTTCCAGGTCAGAGAACAGGGATAAAGGCTGTTATTAACTTTACACTTTAAAACGTATCATTTCAGTGTAGATCATTCAGGTTTTGACTTTTGATTTCAAAAAGAAACTCTGGATCTACTTTTTCTAACTGGCTCCCAGGTGTGGAAACTTTTTTATAGATTGATTTTTGGTCAACAGTTGAAGTTATAAGCCTTCAGTTTATCACTGGTGACAAATAGACAAGTTCAAACTGGACTGGAAGCAATTCACCTGAATAATAATAATAATACGTCACAGGCTATACGTGTGAAAACCGAAAGACTTACCCACTTTGGCATCTTGCCCCCATCAGGGTCATGGTGGTGATATTGCAGGACCAGAACGGTAGCAATGACTGAAAGACCAACAATGACCATGGTTGTGGCAAAGTACTCAGCTGGACAAAAAAGAGGGAGAGAAGACGAGTAAGAATGACCCCAGAAAGTTGTGTTAGAAAATAATAAGAAAGAAAGTAAACGTCATGAAAAATAAAAACAGAAAGCAAGGATTTTCTGTTAAAGCAAAAGCCAAATTTACATCACTGCTCAGTTACTGAACCCTCAGTACTGAACTTCTAATATTCTAAGAAACAAATACTAACCTAATTATTTCGATGAGATATTAACAGGGGCTAATAACGGACATGGCTCTCCTGGTGCTGCAATGTCTAATTCATTCACCTATTACTTGTTTAAAGTCTAATCACAATTAAATTTTTTCATTAAATTCTTTGTAAATAAAAATCTTGTTTTAGATGGGAGATATTTCAGTTCTTCATTAAATGAAATCATTCTAGGCTTTTGTCTGCCTGCTGCTGTCTGCAATCTTGGGTCCACCATCACACCACCAATTGTTACATTCACAGATTTTCTAAGCTGGTTGAATTATTATTACAGTATTTAAATAATCATTTATCTCCTTACAGTATACAGTTCAAATCAGAAGTTTACATACATATAAAAAGACACATCTGCATTTTTTCCACACTGTCTGACGTGAAATCAGAATAAACTTTCCCCGTTTTAGGTCAATAAGATTTTCAAAATTATTTCTATTTGCTAAATACCAGAATAATGAGAGAGAGAATGTTTTTAAGGCATTTTTTTATTACTTTCGTTAAAGTCAAAAGTTTAAATACAATAAGATTACTTTGCCTTTAAACAATTTGGGACATTTGATGTCTTGTCTTTGGAAGCTTCTGATGGTTTATTGATAGCATCTGAGTTAATTAGAGACACACCTGTGGATGTAATTTAAGGCACACCTGAAACACACTGCTTCCTTGTGTAACAT
>JAOXNZ010000044.1:24411731-24427423 GCA_028566095.1 Kryptolebias brasiliensis | reverse complement strand
AAGTCCAGTTGCTTTTGTTTTTAACCCTTTTTTGGATTTACCATGTCCTGGATGACTGAGAATCTACACCAGCATATCCGCTTTTGTTATTTTTTGGGTCGGAAGCTAAAAAGTTGGGAACTACAATTTTAAATACAGTTAAAATGAGGCATTTGTCAAGCAAGGAACACGAGCTAGAGAGGTCATAAAAGTGAGCAACATAAATTGAAACATACTGAGAAATTAGATAACAAAAAAAAGATCTAAAAACACACTTTCTTAAACCTGTTTTGTAAGTGTAACTATTATGCCTGCTCAGGTAAGACAGGTGACGTGGACTTCTCTACATTCCTGACAATGATGCACCGGCAGATGCAGCAGGAGGATCCCAAGAATGAAATCCTGGAGGCCTTCAGGATGACGGACAAGCAGAAGAAAGGCTACGTTCAGGCATCTGAGCTGCGGGCCAAACTCACCAAGCTAGGAGAGAAACTCACAAACAAAGAAGGTAACTTTACCGATAATTAACAGGGGAATAGTACAAACCAGAATCCACCCTGAAGTTACATATAAAGCTGATCAAACACTGAATTGACTTAAACTTCTAAAAGATGCATGCATATAAAAACAAAGATCTGTATGAGTGTTACGTAGAATTTATTCATCTAAGTCATAATGAGGTCTGGACAGTTTTTGCAACACTAAAAATTGAACAATGTTTGTTCTGCATTTTCAATTTCAACGAACCCCCCAGAATAAATTAAATTTGGATGTTGGTGGTTGTTTCGATCAGAATCCAGTGCTGATTATTTATCCCTCTACTCTGTTATATTACATTTCCTAAAACTACAAGTGATGCTGTACCCATGCGTAGCCAGAAACCGGTTTATATTTTAGCGCCGAATCCATCCTCTATCTTGTTTGACAATCTACCAAAGTTGCATTTTCTTTCCACTTTTCAAAATTGCAGTTTCTTTTATTGTTTTGGTGATGAGGAAAACAACATTCGCGTTTTGATTTGAGTTCAGGAACTGAAAAATGACAAACTGCTTCCCTCTGTCTGCCACAGTTTGCTTCACTTCTTGCTCCCCGTCTGGTGTGTAAAACCTGCCTGAGTAGAAATAACTTTTTTCCTGGTGTTTACTTCCCGTCCTAAACGTCATGTGCAGATTCAACCAGTCATGGGTTTTTCAGGAAAGACCCCTTTTCTCTTCCTCTAAAGTCGTCCATGTCTGAATATAAATGTTATTCCAAGATTTAACCTGTTATTGATCATTTGGAAAGATTTTTAATTTTATAAAAGTATTGCACAATCAGATCCTGATGAGCAGAAAATTGATAACGGTCATTTTCCCACCACAACAAATCGAAATACATTAGTCTACTAAATTAGCTCAGTATAAAGACTGGATAAAGGAAAGCTTTGTAGGTAATACACTTTGTCTTTAAGCAGCTATAAAGGTTACATATTAGGAAATACAAAACACCTTATTTTTTTCTTTCTCAGGTGTAATTGCCTGAGAACCAACGGGATGGCAATTACAAAAAACATTTTTTTTTTCCCATTGCTTCTTGTACTTATTAAAGGAACTAAACATTTTTTCTCTATTTATATGAAAATGCTTTAATGTGAACCTGCTTACATATTGAAAATGAAATATAAAAAATGCCATTTTACCTGAAGCAACGTCAGCTTTGTACTCAACATAAAAACAACAAAAATCATTCATTTATCTTTATCTTACATATCAAATTTCCCCAAAAGAAAAAAACAACAACTCTAATTTAAGCCAATTCAGTGAAATGTCTTAAAGAAAACTGGGCTGGCGTCTCTGCTCCAGTTCTTAACTGGTTTCGAACAGATACTGTGTTGGAGACAAACGGTTCTTTGTGTATATTGATGATTTTAATTCTGACAAAGTGGATGTTGTTTGTGGTGTACCTCAAGGTTCAATTCTTTTCCAGTTTTATTCAGTCTGTATGTGCTTCCACTCATACATGGTAGTCAAAATGTGAACTATCATACCTATACATATGATTTACAGCTACAGATCTTCATAGCTTCTGATTTAGATCCTCTGAACTCTCTTACATATTGTGCAAATGATATAAATGTATTGATGTCACTCAACATCTTCCAACCAAACAGATAGAACAGAAATATTTGTTTTCAGTTCGAAGACTCAGAACCAGAAAGTTGCAGCTTATCTCCATTTTCTCTCCCTGGAGTTTAAAAATGAACACACAAAACCTCTGTGTAATATCTAAATTTTATGTCACATCAACCATTTCACTAAATTGGCTTTTTATCATTTGGGAAATATTTCTAAAGTTAAAAAGTTTTCATCCAAATCCAACTTCAGAAGCCTAATTTATGCATTTGCCATATGTAGACTGGAGCATTGTAATGGCCTTTTCACAGGCCTGACAAAATGTGCCGAATACAGACTACAGCTGATTCAAAATGCAGCTGCTTCTATTCTCACAGGTACCAGAAAATCTGAACACATTACTCATGTTCTCTGGCTTCCTATTCAAAGCAGAATCCATTTCAAAATCCTATTTTTTGTATATAAAGCATTAAAAGGCCTTACACCACAATATACAAAAGACGTGTCAACTAGTTATGCACCTGTCAGAGCAGTCAGGTCAGCAGATCATGGTAACTTGGTTATACTTTTTGAGTCAGGGGGAGCTGCCTTCTGTGTTTGTGCTTCGATGAAATGTAAAGCACCTCTTCTGGTTCTGAGAGAGGCCCCCCCACTGTGGAGATCTTTAAAGTTAAAAACGTTCCTCTTTGAAAAAGCATACGATTCAGTTTTCTCTCCTTGTGTTTGACACTTTTATGGTTCTGTGTGTGTGAATGTGCTGGTCTGTATGTATAAAACACATCGGAATATTGATTTGTTATGACAGAGCGCTATGTCTCACATTTCTGAAGTAAAAGGCACAAATTTAAACTTCAAGCTAAGATGTCTGAAGGAAGGACTCCTGCTAATATCAGGTTAAAACTCTGGAGATGATTTGGAGAGTTTTCAAAGCTCTTTAATTCAGACAGTTACTGGCTCCGTGTTATGAAGGGTGGGGTGGGGGTGGCAGGCAGCTGCTGTGCACATGAAGTAGTTTATACTTAAAACACTCGACTGCTTCTCACCACCATCAAGTTGGTGGATTCCTGAGCTACGAAATATTGATGCTCCTTTGCTAAAAGAGCACACAATGGTGCCACAAGCTTCAGAAGTAGAAAAAGAGGAAGTAAAACTGTTTCACTGCATGGCTCTAAAACACCACTTCAGGTACTTTTGTCTAACAATTATAACACTTAATTGAAAAACTAAAACCCCTTGAAGTCAAACGGAAAAACACATTTATGGAACGTGTTATTCTTGTTTGTGTGCCATTTCTGTAAAACAAAGTGACGAGAATATGCACAACTTTTACTAAAGCAGTAATAAGACAAAATAGGAAAAAAATGATCAAGTAAAATTACAGTGTTGTTAGTTTATGATAAATTACAAATTACAGTAAAGATTTTTTCTAACAACATGCCTTAAATATATTTAGAACAGGATCATGCAGCATAAATTACTGAAATGATCCAGATCACAGATGAATAATCTGAAATGCAACATTTGACTAAAATGTCACAGAACTGGTGTAAATATAAAGTGCAACCTTTTGTGTTAAAGTTTTTAAGTATCAGGACATATTGTAAAAAACATCTGGACCTGGCGACATCTTGTACCTGGCTAAATATAACCTTAAATAATCAACAACAAGTTCATTATGGGGCTCAGAATTGTCAAAAAAAAAGCGAAAAAAGTTGAACAGCGGAGACTTTCAGCACCAAACCGTGTTTAACTGCATTCATCCTCAGAGTTCTGAGCAATCATTGCAGAAAAATGGCTTTTTGAGCTTCTTTTTTGTGAAGTCCACTTACGAAGCTGTTTACCGTCTTCTCTCTGTCTCCAGTGGATGACCTCTTCAAAGAAGCAAACGTCAAATCCAACGGAATAATCAACTATGAAGAGTTCACCCGAATGGTGACGCTGCCACCAGTCGATTACTGAACACCAGCTCCAGGCTTCGCAGCAGTGACTGTGGTGGGAAATTGACTTTGGACACAACGGACCTGATGGTTACAACTTGAAGTGATGAAAAGACACTGTCAAATCAACTGAGAAGGGCCGTTTGATACTGTAGAAGTTAAAAATTGCGAATGAAACGGAAACGTCACGAATGTCAGCTCCAGAAAAACTTTGTTTAGAGTCAGAATGTCCACCAATGTTAGGAAAACATGCTCATCTGTGAACATCATGTCTGTTTGAGAGTGTAATGTTAGTTTTTACTACTTCCTGCCTTAAGAAATAACTTAAAAATATAAGTATCATTGTTTCTACAATGAGAGATCCAGATTACAGAACTGTATGAAACTGTTCAAATAAATCTGTTAGTATTTATCTGTCAATATTTGAGTTCCTCGTTTAATTATGAAGTAAAATAACCACAGCAGTACTTTGAGTTAAAATTAGTCTTTACTTAATGTTTTCCATGATTATCCCTTTATTATAATCATTTTAAGCACAGATTGTTTTTTTTCTTTGATCATTTAAATATTTTCTTGATGACAGAACGTGATGTTTAGTTGCTATAGTTTGAGCCTCTATTTAGACTGTAAGCTGTCAAGTCAGAGAACGTAATTGCTGTTTTGTTTTCTAATTTTAAATTTCTACATTTAAAAACAAAGAACGTACAGCTTGCATACATAATGGTTTGTGCATTTGACATCAATTAATTTTGCATTCACTTCAATTAAAGTTCAAGTTAAAGATAAAAAAAAGCCTAGAGAAAGAAATATTTGTAGCGTTGAGCTCAGTAAATAATAAAGCTGTCCAGCACTAATTAATAAATGAGAAGTTCTCCAGATTGTGCTCTATTCATTATTATTTTTCTTTTTTTTAATAAAAGAAAAAAGATTATTGTTAGCCACTTGATTGCATGAGGGATATGATTATTTTAGCCTGACGGCTCATCCTCATGAAAGTCCCCGGATTGAAGCTCTGATTTTGATTTTACTCTGTCATCAGAATAATACAAAAGCAAATCATCAACATATATTATAGTACTGGGATCCTGGAAGGTGAAGCCAGAAGGGGAACAGGGTCCCACTGGACATTCTTAGTACCAATTTGAAATCCTGCTGTCTTCAATCCCCAACAATGAGAGAAGATATTTAGTCTAGTATTATAATATATGCTGATATGCTTTCAAGACACAACATAATCTGCTAGCATGAACATTCCAGACTACTTAAAGGAGCTGAGCAGCAGATCACTGTAGCACTAATTATGAATATCCCTGCATGCACTCCTATCAGTTACTTTTCTTGTTTTTTTTCCCTGTAATTTGTTGCCTATTTCAAAACCTACATGTTAGACATTACACCTAAAGTGCATCAGCCTTTAGGTTTCTCCTCCAACTAATTAAACCTTTCAAATGAAACTTTATTTTACCCCAGGTGACTCCTTTCCCCATACAGAGAAGATTTGGTGAATAATTAAAAACACAGCTAGGACGACATGCTCAAAAGATAAAATATAATATTCTGACTCTAAAAAGATCTTAAATGCTAAAGCTGTGTAACCAAATGAGGATATAAAAAGTGACAAGTAGGTGGATTAAGAAAAACAAAACATTATGTGAATAATGCAATCAGGAGGCAGCGAGCTTATGATGAATTAATATGAATAGTTTGATTCAACAACCTGCTTCATTTACTATATAAATACTCAAAATGAAAATGTTCATACACATCAGACTATATAAAGACTTGTTTTCTTCTTTTCTGTTTTCACAGACTGAATGTAAACAGATGTTTCTTCTGGGAGTATTTGAACCTTTCAAATACAGACTAAAAAAACTAAAAAAATCGTCTAATTTCCTAATTTCTGCCAAGTTTGATTGACCTATTTAGCCAATAAATTCATTTCATTTCAACCTACAACACTATTACTGCTCAGCCCCCAAGACCTGTGTGATATTCAATATTTATTGATAAATTTGTCTGTCCACGAGTGCTGCATGTGAATGAAAACGTTGACAATGACCAGGGAGAGAAAAGGCATAGAGGATTCCATAAAAACCCTAAAAAGGAACAGAAAAAAAGTATATTTTTCCTATTTTCTGTAACATTTAGATTTATGAATTACTTTTATTACTAGTTACAAAAGTAAAAGTATTGTTCTGACACTAAGTGTAACCACTCTGCAGCTGTAGGTCTGATCCTAAACTCTGTTCGGTCAAAAGATAAAAGCTTTGATTGACACGGATCACATTTTCTCCTTTTGACACAATCAGACCCAGGATGTCAAAAAACCCTTGTAAAACTTGCACGTATTTTTAAAATCAGCCTCAACTTTCCTGAGAATTTTCTGAGAAAAAAATACACTGTCCTCTAAACCTTTTTATCCCCTCAGCCTTAAAAGAATCTAAAATCATGAAACAACAACAGATGAGATGTCCGACCGTCTTGCTTTTATTGTAAAGTATTCTTTGCCAAAATGTTCATATTTTTTAAAGAAAACTCACTTTTTATGCGCCATGTCAGGCATAGACAATTGCTCTGCATTTAAAAGGAGCATAACTACAAACATGTTGCCTCGGGTGTGACGTGGTTAACATGAAATATGAAAAATGAAGAAATGAAGGTACTTCGGCCTCGGTGGGACTGTTCGAAAAACGTACATTGCTTTTCATCTTCTACTGAAACTTAAATGTATCAGTTATGAAAAAAAAAAGCCAAAACCAGAAGAAAAGTCTGAAAACTTAGTGTCTGACAGAAGATGATAAAAAAAAACCTGTACATATGAACAATAATGTGTTTAATTCCTTAGTTCTTCCTAAACTTAATGCGACATCAAGCAGTGAGGCATTTTTCTTCCTTTTGAGCAATTTCACTCAAAAGCCACTGACTTTTACCTGATGAGTATGTGACTGTTTTTAATTAAGTGTTTAATAATGAATAATAACATCAAAATGATCCACTACTGAAGCAGATAAGGTACTGGGCCTGCCAATACCTCACACCAAAACATCTGGAGCCTGTGTGGCCTCTAGCACCAAGTATTTCCCTGCAATTTTTTCCTTTCACATTTCCTTAGTGAGTTTGAAAATGTGTCTGTTAAAGGGTGACAGTAAACAGGTGTTACAATTAGAGCTATTTTTACAGCCCTTTACAAGCTGCAGTGGATGTTCTACAGGATGAGCCTTTGGTAAAAACCCTCCTCCAAATGTGAAGCCAACAACACATCTGTAAGACCGATAGCTGGTCAGTCAAACTGGATATAAATAATAAATGGAGCTGTAGCAGGAGGAAACCACGGCATGTTAAAACTAAAGAAAATAGAAGCTTATATAGATAAAAAAGTGTCTCTTCTAAGAGCGTATATAAAAGATAGACAAAGCTACGGAAGTGAAATACCACCACAGACCACAAGGGAAAGAACAATTTCTGTGGCTCTAGTTGAAGAGAGAGAGAAAAAAAAAACTTTCCACAAGTCATTTTGTTGCCAGCTGCCAGACTCACTCATCATCAGGTGGTGCTTTTGAAAATACTGTTCATACATACTGATGCATCAAATATACTTTTCTTCCTCCCGTTCAGCCCCACCTTATTTTGCAAATATGATCACTTCTGGCTGCAAAAAGATAAGGCTGGTAAAATCACAAGCTCAAGGCTTCACAAAACCAGCTGATGTCACAGTGGCTGCATCCTTTTCTTATACTCCTATACACTCTATGGTCTGTTAACATGTCAAGCTAAATGCCAGGAAAGACGAGCAAAGACATGAGTTAGTTGGAAACACCAGAAGAAAAACTGCCTGTAAAAAACTATCTGAAATTAAAAGTTGACAAAAGATAAAAATGTTATGAAGCTGCATTGATTTGGCCTATCAACTCATTACTTTAAAGTTCTAAATCAAATACAAAGTAGGGAAAATTTTGTTTTCATGGCCTTCTATTGATTCTGATTTGACCAGCCGTTCAAAAGATAAAACAACAAAACATGCTTAAGACATTTTGATATTCATCTAATAGTTCAGACCCAGAGCTGAATTGATCATTTATCTGCAGTCTCGCACATACAGATGGCTCAGGGTTGGCTTTGGTCTATTTTTATCTGAACTGCAGTTACCAAATGTTTCAAAGCTTATAATTATTAACAATCCAGAACAAGTGTAGAAATATAAAGTGTAATCTGATGACAGTTCTAGTTTATTTCTGGCACACATTCATTGAAGGCTTTTGAAGCAGATCTTGGGAACAAAGGAGTCAGATAGAAACTTTATATATATCAGAGGGAAAGTACAAGGTCTCATAAAATGCTGTTGTTTTCTCAGTGTGGATAAATGCAAATCTGTTTTTTGACTTAGGGACCTCCATCTTTGGATACCTGCTGGTTGAACACAACACCCTGCATAATAATCAGTGTGTTTGGACAAATGTGTGAAGTGCCAGATATTTTTATATATTTTTTTAATGTTGAGTTCAACCAGGCTTTTTTTGTCTTCCTGCTTTTACATTTGGAGCAGCTGACTATATTTGAACACAGATGTACATTTGTTCTAGCTACACGTTCAGAGCTACTTTCATATTTTCAGAAATTTTCATATTTACTCTCTGCAGCAGACGTTTTTCCTTTTCATTTCCTCGGTTGGAGCAGTAAGAGACACCAGCTGTTTTCACAGAGCACTCTATCTTACAGGAAATACTTTTCTTTCCTCCCCTTCCTCCAACCTCTGTTCTTTCCTTGGGTTTGTCTCTTCTGCTGGGAGCTCAGGTTCAGATAGATACTGCTGATCGTAAAACTGAAAACACGTTTTTCTAATCACTCATTGATTAATTTGCTATGAAACCGAGCAGCAGAGTTCAAAGAGAGTCAGCAGCTGCCTCCAGATGGAGCGCCAGGTTGTAAAATCATAGGTCAGAGTAACCGATCTCTGTTTATTTTTGAATAGGAAATAAAATTTCATTTATGTACGTCGTTTTTTTTTTTTTGAAAACTGCAGGAAGGTCTTACTTATAAATTAGGACACATGTTTGTTTTGCAGAATTTGAACAACTATAGTTGAATCTGTAAAGTTAAGCAGCAGTTTGAAACAAACCAGAATAACCCTTTAGGACAAGATGACTGAAAGAATAAAAAAGAAATATATACATTTTTTTAACCTAAGAGGCAGTTCTGCACCATATTTGTTTAGTTTCTTAACACTTGTACCACATTAGATAGAAAAACACTGACCTGTTCGCTGCAAGTGTGCAGTTGTCATTAAAAAACAAAACATATAATTAAAAAAAACTACATGAGTGGTTTATCTATAAGAGTAATAGTGCACTGAAACTAACCAAGATGAAAGGATTAATCCTCATCTAGAACCCTACTTTCTGCTTAACAGACATCGTCAAATTGTATAGCATAAAAAGTGCAAACAAATATTTACAATCTTAGTGTTTTCCTTACAGACCTGCACACCTAAACAGGCAGAGTTTAGGAGCGTCTGCCTCACAATTAATCTGTAGTTCAGAAAAGCATTGGATAGTTGATTCTCCTATAACTAATCCCCCTGCGGTGCAATCAGTGTCCCTGCTGATGATGCTTGAGAGGAGTTTCAGTGCTGCACGTCAGCGGCGAGGTGATGTGATGCTGGTGTGGGAACGCTGACTGCAGGTTTTGCAGCACTTCACTTGTACGTTGGAAAGGTGGCAGCGGCCGAGTGTGCGCAGGGTCTGACAGAAACGGATCGTCAGCCGGTCACGAACACAAACTGTTCCTGTGGAGGAAACAAAGAGACTGAGATTTTAAAATTCAAGGTCGCTCACAAATGTCTGGTCTAATAACGGAAACAATTACTGGTACAAAGTGAGGGTGGGCAGAATCTTAATGTAAGACACAATCAAGGAAATGAAAATTGGATGTGGCAGTATTTTTTCTTCATTTTGTTCAACACAGCATGTTTAGAAAGTTGTAAACGTATTTTCATTGCCCGCCACATAAAAGGCAAAACACGGGTGATAATGTTTTGTGTGTGTCTGTCGCGTTTCCAAAATATCTCAAAAACCACTAAAAAAATTTTAACAAAGCTCTCAGAACATAATCACTGGATGTACCTTTAAAAGTGATTAACTTCTGGAGTCAATCTGATTCAAGATGGCCACCACACCCAGTCGGTCAAGCAATAACTCCTTCATTTGCCAACATAAGAAGATCTTAGTTTTAAAATGCAGGATAAAAGGCAGCGGGCGATATGCATTCCTTCAAAGAATGCTGAGCCTTTAACTTTTATCAGCACTCAAAAAATGCGCTCTAACATGATACACCTAAAAAATGAAAATAAATAAATAAAAAAATGAAAAATAAGAGTTGAAATCAGAATTAACAGAGTAGAAATGAATGATATTGTTTCCTGTTTCAGGAACTCAAGCATGACTTTTTAAACATGAATTACAGGAGATAAACTACTTCAATGCTTATAAATCCAGCAGAATGTTTTCAGAAGCTCCAAACACAAAACGAAACTGCAGATTTCCTCCAGATAGGACCCTTACAATAACATAAGCATTTTTTATTCATTTGGACAAAATAAGCTGGTAAGAGGGCGGCAAACACCAGTGGAGCCAGAAAAGTGCAGAGGCCCACTCCTGATTTGGAAAATAGCATATTCAAAAGACTAAAGAATATTAATCCCCCCCAAAATGATGTTATTATGCTAATAATGTAAAATCTATTATTCATTAAAAAAATCATGTATATTAAAAAGCAGATTTTTCTCGTCTCCTGGCACAAAGAGTCATTCTAAAAGCTTTTTCTGATCAAAGTAAATGACATTTTATTAAAGCAGAGCTGGAGCCTTTCTGAAGACGCCTCACAGTTTGATCAGTGTGTTATCAAGAGATTGTGTACTGCTGTCCATTACATTTATAGAAATGTGCCATCTTCCTCTTTCCACCAATTTTCTCACAAATAATGATAAACCTAAGACTAGTCAGAAAGTCGAGTCTTCGCTGTATCCTCCCTAAACAGCCTCGGAGTAGCATTTTCAACCTGCTGAACACCTAGAATCCCAGCTGCACAGAGATTAGATTATTTCTGCAGATGGCAGTACTTTGGGTCATGCATGAAGCCTGAGGTGCGCTGCAGACCACCTGCTCCGACACCGTTCAGTCACACCAACAGCTGCCTGTTTGTTTTTTGGAGGGGGGAGTCAGTAATTTAGGGGCTTGTGGAGGCATTCACCTGTATTTACCGCAGCTGCTCACAAAACGCCGCAGGCTTTGTTGTGTTAAAAGCACTGAGGAAATCAAAGGACAAGATCCTCAAATTGCTGCCTGCTTTGGTCAGACTGAAACACACCTGCTCAAGCAGGTAATAAAAGGTTTAAGGCTGTGACGATAAGCAAACTGCAGTGGGTCATGGAGAAGTGTTGACCAAACAAAAACCCGCTCCAGTTCCTTCACGCACAGATTCTGCATATTCATGTGTAAATATCTGTTTCTAAAAATGACAAAATACAAATGACTCAAATTGCAATTTCAGGCAAAAAAACAACAACTTGTAAATCGAAACCTACTGCTTTTCAGGAAAACAAAAACCGCAACTGGTATTTTATGAATTGGCCTTATTCTGTCACAAATATGTGAAATTATTCTTTAAACTGCAACGTGCACACAATTTGTTCCTAGAGTGCAATAGTTCCTTTTCGGGCATACATAAAGTAAAACGTTGAGGTAGATAACATCAACAAAAACTCTTCTCCAGCCACCTTTTCACATCTTTACCTGACATGGACAAGGACTGGGCAAGATAACAGGACAAGTAATGGAAAGTCCAAGAAAAAAAACCCAAAACAAAACATCTGTGCTGCTGAATGTGTGTGTGTGTAGGGGGAAACAAGAGCGCTCGAGCTGGTCATTTTAAGTGAACATTTCTGACAATCTGGTGCCTGCAGCCATGAGTTGAAAACTAGACCCAGAAACTGTTATTTGAATCATCACATTTCATCCAACACTCACCGTTTCAGAGCCAAAAGCTGCTGTTGGGGGCAGAGTTCGTTTTGCCATCTGATATGTTGATTTCCTCAAGCACCACTATGGAATCATCAGGACAGAAAAAAATAGAAAGACCAACCCACACTTTCCTGTTGAAACCTCGGTGCAGGTGAATAATGTCATAATATCTCAACCCTGGCTAATGGCTTTAACAGAAGGTATTGTAGGCCAACAATTCACTTCCTGCAATTCATAACTTACATACAGTACATGTGAACAAGACAGTTATTTATTTCCGAGGGCAAATTAACCAATTACTTTTTTTTTATTCTTTAAATTAAGATAAATCTTTACTCCTCTCTGTCTCTGGAGTCTGTCTATGAAGACTTTCATCATCATTGTCAACAAAAACTTTTAAAATGGTTTTATATGTAAATCAGGAGACCCCAAAAGCTGTGGGTGATCACAGACAGCAGGTGGCTAATGCTGAAAACACATGTCTCATTAGGGACACAAGAAAATAATAAAAAAAGAAATCATCTACTATAATGACTGTGCACAGTATGTTCTAATATCTGCTCTTTTTTTTTAAAACTAAGAAAGTAAACCAAAAAATTCAGCAAAAAGGATGACATCTTATAGGGATTTCTGGACTGTTGTAAGTCACAACTCATTTATTTATATGGTGCATTTTTTTCAAGTGACCAACAAATATGCATAAAAGTCATTACTTGATCCAAAATGCTGCTCCCATGACAATTAGAGATCATAGTTCTTTAATTTTAGCTTCTCTTCATCGGCTCCCTGTACAATTAAAATCTTTTTTCTAACATGCAAAGCTCTCAACAACCAAGCTCCATCTTATATTAAAGATCTTATTGTTCCATATTTTTCTAACAGAGCACTTTGCTCTCAGACTGCAGGTTTAACTCTGGTTCCTAGAGTTTCCAAGTTGTTTCATTTATCAGTCTATAAACTTCTAGTTTTTGTGAATTGACAGTAGTTATATTTTAATCTGTTTTGAACTGATTGGGACTCACCATTTTTTGTCTAGTGCCCTGAAATTACTTTTGCTGTGAACTCTGCATTACATAAATAAACTGAATCGAAGAGAGATTGTTTTGAATATTCTTATGGGGTTGCTGGAAGTGAAAACAGTTTAACCTCTAAATAAATCATAGTTTTAATTAATATATAATAAACTACATATAGTATGTAATTTTTATTTCAGGCTGGCCTGAACAAGGGTTCAATATTTCTGGACATGGTCAGTAAAGAAGCACAATGAATTGCACTTGTGTATGTTTATACTCCAACCATAGCTGCATGATGTCCTCTAAATGCTGGTATGTATTACCTGTTCTTGAACACATAATGTAAATCAGCCTCAAAATTAAAATGTGAAAAACCTTTAGTGTCACAGAAATATATATATAAAAAAGTCTTCCTAATGTTGAATAAAGTACAAGGTCACAGTTTCACTGGACCAACTATTATATTCTCTACAACTGTGACTGTTAATAAAATATTCTCATAAAATAGGGGCATTTATTGTAATATGTTCTTTTGCCGAGAACACAACCTTGAGCTGCACAACATAAACCATCTAAAATCAGACCCCAAAGTCACGTTTTTTCATTACGATTCAAAGGTTACACCAGATTTATCACACATCACAGCTTAAAGAGCAGAACAAATAAAAGATATAAATGAATTAACACAAAAGACAATCTAATTTTACTCACTGTAAAAACAACAAAAAACAAATATTAGATACATTTCACTGTAACTTGCTTTTTAAACTGTAAATTATGAATTTATCATTCACTGACACGTCTCTGGTTAACCAGAAAAAGTAAAAAAATAAAAATAAAAATCAACAGAATTCTCCTGGTTTTGAGCCTGGGAGCAGGCTTAATGTCTGTCTGGGACTAAACATTTCTGGCTATACCTACAGCACCTAAACCTGTTATAACAATTTTTGTGGATGGGGTGTGGGGGGCTCATGAGTGCAGGAGAATCCAGCCATGAACACCATCACTTTTTAAGCTGATGGTGACCTTGTTGGGAAACTTTTGCTTATTTAGAGCAGTTGCAGGGTGCGATGGTGTGGGGCCAGAAATAGACTGTAAAGGTGCAGCGATCAGCACAGATTCAGAGTAAAAGTGCAAACTCAAGG
Source organism: Kryptolebias brasiliensis (assembly GCA_028566095.1). Lineage (NCBI taxonomy): Eukaryota > Metazoa > Chordata > Actinopteri > Cyprinodontiformes > Rivulidae > Kryptolebias > Kryptolebias brasiliensis. The sequence continues at coordinate 24,413,220 of JAOXNZ010000044.1, read as the reverse complement.
GTTTATGTAACACCAGACAGCTACTCTTCTCAGTGAGGCATACATAGTGAATAAAATAAAACTAATTTTAAATCTAAACCCTTTGTTTAAAGAACATAAGGAACATTTTTGCTTTGGGTTTTTATATTTAGTTTGACTTTAATTTTGATGTAAATCTGAAATATTTCAAGTTTTGTCACAACTTCATGTGATGGTAATGAATGTTCTTGTGTTTCAGGCCTGCAACACATTCCAAACATAGCCTGAAGAGAGGATATTTTGAGTTAGTATTCACCAGTCCTAAATTAATAAATGATTACAGAACATCAGAAGTGATAACACCTGATTATACCTTCTCTCCAATGTGATTAGTGGCTTCTTTTGCCCTCGAGGGAAACTGATGCTGCTGCTCTCTCCGTAGGTTAAGTAAATATTCAGTTCAGTTCTCTGAACAGCTGCTGCAGAATAGTTCAACCTTTTTCGTTCACTTCCACTGTTAAATGATGTACCATAAGAGTAAAAAATGCAGCACTTCTAAGGGCCCGTCTGGGCTAAGATAAATTGAAGAATGAACTCACTTTGACTTCTTTATGACTCCTTTGACGGGATCATCTAAATTATTGGTAAGCTTCTGTTTGAATGATGTACCATTAGAGTAAAATACTCCACGAGGCCCAACCGATGGGCCAAATATGTGATTTGCTGACATCAGTAATCTAGATAATACCTATGCAATAATAAAAAACATTGTTTGGGAAAAAGAAAAGTGAGAAGTTTGTTTTGCAAACTTTTGCAATCTTAAAAGACAAAGTCAGGAACGTTTTCAAGAAAGCTTCAAAAGTGGGGACAGTCCTTCTGATATGACATCTTAAAGAAGAAGAAACATTGTGTTGCCAACAGAGTTACAGAGTGTCTGCCAAGCGAATACAACAATTCTAGACAACAACATTATACACAAACTCATATATCATGAGATGTCACCCTCAGACTGTTTGTTGTGAGCGACTCTTAGCTACGACCACAACAATTTTTAGGTCAATATTTGTAAAACTGACTGAGTTGTAGCAGTTTTTGTATAGACTAATGTCAATTTGTTGCTGTGGCCATCTTGAATAGGATTGACTCTATTACTTTTCTAAAGGTTTTATTAAAATCCATCCAGTGGTTCATGAGGTATTTTGCTAACAGACAGACAACACTGACTCCAAATAGTTAATGACAAAATCTTAAAGCTCCCGTGCAATCTGTTAGTGCTCAGAGTATGTGTTGGGTATCAGTCGTGGCTACTACCACACAAGATTTTAGGTCAATATCGGTAAAATTGTAAAATCATAGTCATTTTATGTTTTTAAGTTCAGCTTAAAAACGGCTATGGCAGTCATTGTGAATCAGGTTGACTTGAAAAGGTTAATCAGTTGCAGATGTCCTTCCAATAATTACTTTCTGCAGGTTTCATTTAAATTCCTCCACTGGTTCATGAGGTACTTTGATAACAGACAGGCACCTGAGC
>JAOXNZ010000044.1:24397894-24411451 GCA_028566095.1 Kryptolebias brasiliensis | reverse complement strand
AAAAAACCTTTTGGACCTCACAATTTCAGGGTCCAAATTCAACAATACTACAGTAATTCCACTATTAAAAAATGACATTTTTCAGGACAATGCAAATGTTTTATAAGTTTAAGTTTAAAAAGCAGTCAGAAGTTTTTCAGGCTTTCTGAAAGTCTTTCAAAGTTTTTCTTTGAACTCTTGCCGCATTTTCGTTCATTCCCTGTCCCGACCTCAAATCTGACCATGGCAGCATGTTGTACAGTGTGGGATTAAAAAATGAGAAGAAAGGACAAGCAGAGGACAAAAGGAGAAGAATCAGGCCTAATAAGAACTACCTACAGTAGATGAACCGTATCTCTTAAAGAAATAGGAAAAAATAGATGTGCCACAGAAAATCTTTCAGCTGATAATCTCCTGTATGTCAAGTTTTCAGCTAACAGCTCTAACGTCTGTCTTTATAGCTGGCACTAGAGTCTGACAAATGCTTCTGCCAAGTCTCAGTGAAACTCGTAACACTGCCTTTCCGATACTCACACTGTTTTTGGCATCGCTCCATACCCATTGGTTTTACTTGCCAAGCATTTCACAGGAATCTTTAGAAAGGAAATTGTTCCTCCTCCTCGCTTTCTATTTTTCCTCTTGCCCTACATCCGGGACATTTGCTCTTTAACTCTATGGAAATCATTTGTTGGGTTTTGGACAGCTTACTGAGCTGAACTTCAGTGCTAGATGCCGTAGGAAGAGAGAGACGAATGATAAAATGAGCCCTTAATAGAACTGAATTAACAAGCCTGAATGGTCAAAACATTACTAATGGCAAACTAATGACTCCTGATTTTTGTGTCCCTGTTTCAAAAACATGCTCATTGTCTTAACTTTATATTGAGTCACTGTTTTTTATTTTTTTAAAGAATAAATACAAACCAACTTGGCTTCCCGGTGGGACTGTAAAACTGACTGAGTTGTTCACTTCCACTATTAAATGATGTAACATAAGAGTAAAAAATCCAGCACTTAAAAGCTTAACTCTAACAACTGCCTGCTCTCAACACAGGGGACACAAAATTTGTTAATTTTGATAATTTGTTGATAATTACCTTGGTGCAACACCAAGAGTACATGTAAAAACTTAAAACCTTTGCAGTATTTCACAAAAGTAATTCGGGATTTTTACAAAAGAAACTCGCAAATCTTCATATCATTACCTGAAATTATCTTGACTTCCTGTCTGACTTAAGTGAACTGTAGCAGAACAGTGGCTCTGAAATAACATCAGACTATAAGCTGTAATAAAGAGAGATGAAAAAAGTGAATAAACAGAGGTAACTCAGTGCATTTAAATAAAAAGTCTGATGTAAATATATGCGACACACACTGATCACTTCAGGTCCAATTGTAATATACTTTATACCAGATCAAAACATAAGCCAACAAGAAGAAAGAATGACTTAAGCTGGCCAATAAAGTTCCCCTATGTGCATCTTTGTTAATTTGATTTGCATATTCAGAGCATTTGTTTGTGAACGGTATTGGTTCAGCTGTAGGCCAGCAGGAAGGCTAAGCATTTGAGGAAGAATCAAAAGTTTCAGACTGATTTCATATCTGATCCCTGAAACAGAAATGCCAAAGAACTGCAGAGGTTCACATCTGACAATGTAGTGCAACGGTGCTTATTTGTTTAATTTAAAAAGGCACAAACATAAAAAAGTTTCAAAAATGACATTCTGTTTTCAGAATTTTGCCATTTGTTTATATCTTGACTTATTCAATCAGAAACCTGCAGACTGCCGTGATATCCTGTTGTACCCTGAAGGTGCTGAATTTTTCAAAGAATAAAATATTTATTGCATTTTTTAACATTTGATTAGCGCCTATCATTCTAATTTAAAAGTAGAGGATTTTATTTTGGGATCTACCATCGAAGATTTGAATGGTTTAATGTTCCAAAGAAAAAAGATTTTTTTCCTCATACTGTACACTGCTTTTGGCACCAGTTTTCTGCAATGTTGCTTTTTATGTCCATGTATTTTCAAAACCCACATTTAGAGACGTCCAGTTTGCTTAAACTGGTCAGACGAAAAGGAAGACAAAATCTAGGAAGATGGAAAAATGTGAAACAACCTTTGAATGGCTCAGAGACTGTCATGTACAAAATTATTACAAAAATTATATATATAAATCTGGGTGGAAGTTTAACTGCATCACACACTACCGTTACACACAGAGTCGATTTTTACAAATGCTCAAATATTTACAAAATTAAAAGAATAAACTTAAATATAACACTTTTGTATGCCACTTGGACTTATCTGTGAAATAAATCCTGGGCAATACACTTTTATATTTTCATGATAACGATCATTTTGTAGTGACTATTATCCAACATTTAGTCTCCCAGCTGGGTGAAGGGGGAGAGAGGTGATTTGAAATATTTACCCCAAAATTTGCTTCACATTAGGGTACAACTCTGATTTATTCAAGGTTTTGGAAACCTGATATAGTTGATTTCAGGTGTGTTGGTGGCCGGACTTATCTATAACTGTTACAGAAAAGCTGTAGCTGCAACAAACAGGTGGCAAGTGGTAAAAACCATGCACTCACTCCAACACACCCAAACGTAACAAGACTCCCTGCATCACCTGCGGATGTGCCCCATACTCCGACCCATGGTAAACTGTTTCAGCGTGGAGAAAAACAACCAGATTGATTCCTACAGATGTTTTTTACGCACCATTGGTAGGAAATAATTCCAGTTTTTCCCACGTTTACATGTACCCTACTTATGACAGGACTCACCAGTGATACATTTATATTTCCATCGTAGTAGACATCCTGTTAGTTTCAGGTTTCATTAGGACAACTGTATGCACAATAAAAAAACAACCTGTGACCAGATTTATGAAAGATCACAGCACTGGCTGTTAATTCTTGTGCAAAGAAAAAATACTTAAAATCTATTACTGACAAACAAATGATAAATTATTAATTTATTTTTTTGCGTCTTGCATACAGAGGTACACATACAGGTGTAGAGGGGGTGTGAGTTTTCTCTTGCTGCAGGAAGTGGGGCTCTGAGGAAATAAGGTTGGGAACCACTGACTTACCGTACAGCATGCACTTATTCTATATAGGGGTTAAATTGAGTAATGTTGCAGTGTTATTTATGTCACCTATAAAGTTTTGCCTTACTGATGCGCACTACACCAACACACCTGATTTGAATCAATGGGTGATTAACAGGCTTCTGCAGAACATGAAGAGGTGATTTAACCACTGAATCAGGTGTGTTGGAGCAGGGAAACAAGTAAAACATGCAGGATAGTGGCACTCGAGGACCAGGGTTGCCTACTCCTGCACTACACCATCAATATGTAAAGCACAAATTGGAACCATTCATAGTCTTCAAAGAAACATTCACATCAAAGCCAGGGACGCACTTTAATATTCTTTAAGTAAAAAGTTTTGGCATGTAATATGACATCATCTAACTCATCCAAAATCTAAAAGAGGGTTGTGAATCTGTGGATGTGTTTCATGTACCACACACACCACTCGTGATCTAAACAGTTGCTTTGTTTCTGACTGCCCTTCGTCCTTTTTTTTCTGTTCAAAGGCAGAAGTTCAACTCATCATCTGCGTATGTTGGTAACAAAGAAGCTCATTGAAGATAATGTTGGCAGTTCTTTCCACTGGTCTTGTGTTGTGGCATTTATACATTAGAGCTGCTAAATTCCAAGTGGTATCAATAATGCTCTTTGAAGGGTGAAAGCAGCAAAGTTCACGCAGCTTCCTACAGCCGAAATGCTGCTCTCATTATCTGTTCTCGACACTCCTAAACATCTGATTCTACTTTAGTTTCCTGTGAGGTCTATTTCATTTCAAGTGATTTTCAAGTATAAATTCATATTTTTATTACAATATACGATCCGTAAGGAATTGACTCTATAGAGTAAAACCCTTTTTTTGTAATTGTATTTTTTTTTTCTCCATTTGGTGTTGTGCTGTTGTGATTTGAGTCTTTAAATATAACAACCTTGACTGATGCTGAATGGAACTGCTTCTGTTTGATATTATCAATGTTATGTTGAGTCTACTGTGAATATCCCTGAAACGGCCGGTGTCAGCAAAAAAAAAATCTAAATTTCCCTTCAACCTATTGCTTTAAAGCCACACTGTTTCACTTAGAGAAATGATATTTTTAGATGTCCTGTATCAATCCCTTCATACATGGGTCAATCATCGTTTCTGCAGACACTATTTAAATGCAGAACATTGTCTAAGGATTTGAGCTTTGACTGGAGGAAGTAGAGACCTCTGTCTTCGGTTTGGTGAAAACAGTGAAATTAACAAATGAAAAAGTCTTTGAAAAGAGCTCATTCTGTGTTTTACAGTTAAACCTTCTTCATCCAGTGAATCCAACACATCTGCAAACAGGAGGTCCGAAAAGAAAAGTAGATTTAAATTATTTAAATTTGATGCTGCACCTATTCATTTCTGTAGTACATTACCATTATGCAAAACAGGGAAGGTAAGGTTATATCACCTGGAAGTAATTTGTTGCAATTGTTTGACTTTGGACATGGAAAGAAATGAGAACAGGGTCACAGATTTCTATTGTTTAATCAGGTTTAAAAAGATAGCTTAGGTTATTTAAAGTGGAGTTCTGTGAAGTTGTTGTTAATCAGCATTTTACCTGCAGTAGACAATACTCAGAGCTCTATCCGTTTAAAATATCAGGCAGAAGATTTCTCAGGGGACATGAGCTGACAGCTAGTCAGAGTGGGAACAGTTCCAAAGCAAATTTCTGCCGTCTGAAAATGACTCCAGTCTCAAAAATGTCATTGTGGGTCATGCAAATGTTAATTTATAAAACGCTACACCACCACCACTTTTTATTAAGCAGTTATTTGTTTACACGTTTATGATTATTTACAGCAAAAACCAAGTTGACCACAGTTTGTTACAGTCAATGTGAAACCTTCTGTGGAAAATGGAACCAGCAAGAGTAACCATCTGAAGGAAAAGTGAAGCAGTGTAAAAATAAAATTTGTTTAAATCACCATAAAACTTGGGATTTTTACACCACATTACTTTTGCAGCAGAATGTTTCTCTGCCCAGTTGTGCTATAAACATTATGTTTTGTGGCATGCATAAGTACTAACTGGACCATTACTCATAAGGACCTGCTGACAGACTTGGTCTTACTGTAAGTGTAAATAGTCATAGACTTCTACATAAATAACCACCTAATGCAAAGGTGCTGGGAGGGTTTATAAACTGCCAGATTCTCCAAACCAATAATGCTTCGAGTGACATCCGCTGCAGGTAAGATACTGATAACTCCACTGAACTCTTTTTAAAATTATCTAAAACCTTCTGTGCCATTTTATAAGGTTTGCTTGTTGTTTGTCTCCCAGTCAGAACATCTGTGGTTCAGTTCCTGTTCTCCTCTCTCCAAACGTTGAAGTGTTCTTGAGACCAAAATTGAACACTTCATTGTCCTACATTTTTGCATTGAGATGTGAACCACTTATAGATCAGTTTAAATAAGTGTCTGGCAGTTTTTCTCTTGATCCGTCCTCTCACACAGTGTTCTTGATCAATCTTTAATTTCTCTAAAATGTTTTCTAGCACACAAGAACTCTAAAAGAAATTCCAAAACTACCAAGAAAATCCAAACTCACAAAGCAGTCTAAAAGTGTTTTCTCTACACTGATATGTCAGTTTAAAATTGAAGTGAAGTAGATTTTTTCACAGGCCTGGTTTCCACACACTTGTTTACGTCTTGATTTACTCACCTGGGGGAGCGCTCTCACAGTCGTGTAAATGACACTTTTGGGTGTTGTTAGGCTTCAGCTCACGGTCACACTGAGCTCGATCCACCTCTTCCTCAGTCTCAGCCTTCGTGTCGACACATTTGATGAGACGCTGCTGGACGCCACCCCCACAGGAAGCTGAACACTAAACACACACACAGATATTAAATATGTCATTGAGTTGCTTTTTTTTTAAAAATTCAAATAACGCTTTAAATGTTTTATTTTGTTTTTCCCAATCTCTCAATATCTGCAATAATATTTAAATTTTTACTTTTTTCTTTTATACTGCTGAGTTCAAAAGGATCATTTTACAAGAATCATCAATAAAAACAAATTCAGTTACACTTTGATTGACACATATGTCAAATTATTTTTATGTTTTATAATCTCCTTGGTCATGAACCCTCAGGACCAAGAAGTAAAGGAACAAAGACATGGAAATTTCTGCTTTTAACAAGAAGGGACTTTAAACCAAACCCAGATCCAGAAATGATCTGCTTTAAGTGGTTGGTTCATATAAGTGAATATAAATAAACTACTGCAGCAATATTCTACAATTTAGCTGATTTAGCACATGATTGGAAGAAATGTTTTCAAATGTAAAATCCATGTTTATTCTTGTTAGTCCCATTCCAGAAAAAAAAATTATTAAGATGATTAATAATAATCAAATGAAGTAACTTGCTGCACCTATTTGGCAGGACCCATTAGTTGTCATTTCTTGACTTTTTCACATATTTATGCGTTAATATATTTTATGCTACATTAACTTTTCCTAATGTAATGTAATGTAAGTAAAGCATTAGGAATGTAGTTTAGTTTGAAACCTGTTGCTTTACTGTGAAGCATCAAGTACATCATAATACTCTCTATACAGAAGCTGCTGTATTAAAAAAAAAAAAAGAAAAACAATAAAACCTAAAATTTCACAGCTTCTGAAATATTACATCATAGAGGGGCAATAAAAAACAAAGCGTTTTTCTGTGACATACCCTCATTTTTTACAATTTTGTTTGTTTAACCCTGTTGATGTGTTGTTTGTTTTGTCTCTCCCTTTAAAAATTGTAGTTTTTGATGAATCTGTTTATAACAGCAGAGCTTCCATCACCTTTTCTGCAGATTCTGGTTTGGGAAGATTAAAAATATCCTCAGATTTTTATTCCTTTGATGTTTGAGGTTAACATCTTTTCATCTCTCATTTTAGACAGATTACGGTTCCTGATAATAATGTCCACCGAAAAAAATACTGCCGATAGCGTTTGATGGCCAAGTGGTTCAGGCACATTTACAGTAAACTGATTAAAACAGAAGAAACTTGTTTCTTATCCACACATACTCATATCTGTTTATAGAGATTACAATAGTCTATTATTGTGTAAAGGGAGTACTAAAGTTTATTACAGCATCTAATAAGATTTTTTTGTGATCAGAACTTTTGCTAAATTGCACTAACTCCTCAAAGGGATCACATCTATTCAAAATAATGGGTGAAATATTCCCAGAGGACCCACACGTACTAAAAAATGGAAAGTAGGATGATATTATGAATTCATTGAATCGTATGAAAGTTATTCAGAATGTAATTGAGATTCTTTTGTCCCTCTAGGAATAAAACCACATACAGATTGCCTCTGAGATGGCGATTTCTTTATGAAATATGTTTAAAAATACAATGAAATGTGGTTGATTGTTGTGTGTGATGTACCTGTCCCCAAGATCCAGTGAGCCACTGAGCACAAAGCTGGCTGTTGCATGACTGAATGTTGCTGGGCTGAAGGTCTGCGTCGCATCGATTGTCCTCTGGACAGGTCACGATGCGCTGCTGCTCCCCCCCTCCACACACCTCGGAGCACTGACCAACACACAGCATGAAACATGAGAAATCTGTGATTGTCTCTCTATAGGTACCCCGATCAATTTTTCAACATGACAGCTATTTTTTTTCTTTCAGCTCTAACCTCCAAATTCATGCAGCACTGACTGATTTACCATCACGTTTACTCAGAAGAGACTCTGGGAGGTTGGTAAAGACAACAATTTATGAACGCGCAAAGAAAACGGTTTCTGTGACGTCTTTGTAACACCCCCCCAGCAGTGACTCAATACGTACTTCAGCTAAATGATCCATCAGTTGTTGACAGTTCAGTCTTTGTTGTTAGATGCAAGCAACGCTTCTTCTGAAATGCCAACTGTTCAAAACTTTGTGATAAGCATTTTCTCAGCAGATACCACAAACCCAAACTTACTAAACATTACTTTTAACTGAGCATCTGTATAGAGTTTGTTTTCTAATGCTTCCCAAACTGAGTGCATTAATAAAACACACACACACACACATGGTATGTGTCTCTGTTGCCCATTGCTGCTCTAAAAAAATGCTAGCTTTTGTTTGGTTTTTTAACAGGAACAGGAAAACACGAGCATGAAGCATAACACCAGTGTTGGCTTCGCTCCAGTGGCTTCCTGTTGCTGGATCAGTCTTATTTATAGGATCTTTGACATCATCATGCTTCATCTAAAACAATGAGGCTGAATAGCCAGCTTTTATCGGTGTGTTTCAAGATCTGAACACAAAAGAAAACATTATCACTCCTTTCCAGTTGCTACTATTATTTGTGGAATAACTGACCAACAGTATCTAGACATGGAGAAACCTTGACTTTATTAATTGGAATGACTTCACTACTTTTTAAAGTGTTTTTTTTCCCTATTTATTGTGTAAATGAAGGTTCCAGCATTTACACTACTGTTTTCCTAATTACAGTTTTTTTTACTGCACATTTTGTTTGCAGTCCAACTACTCCTGCATACTTTGTGCTGTTTTAATCAATTGTATATTAAAATGTTTGGCTCAATGGGGGATAGTGGGCTGATTTTTAGTGTTAACTTATATATTTATATTTTTTGAGCTCTTTAACACATAAAAATTCATTGTAATCTCTCCACTTTTTTAAACATATTATTCTCTGAAATTTACTTTGCCATACTTGCTCTATTTTTGTCATCCTATGCTCCTCTTAGCTTTGAGCTATTATCTTCCTAATTTTAGCTTTAAGCTACAATTTTGCAAATTGTATATTTTAGCTGATGTTTTGCTACATTTACATTTTCACTATTGTTTAGGTAACTTTTTCTTTTAGCTAGAGCTTTGCTGATTGTAGGTACAGTTTTACTTATCTGAGCTTTTAGCTATGGTATTGTTAATTTTAGCGTCTGCTCTTCTTGTTCTAACTTTAACAATTTACTCTTCAACAAATTTCAGCTGTCATTCAGCACCCAGCATTCACACTACAGTCGCACAAAATATTCAGTTTATTTCTATTTATTTTGCCATATGCCTGTTTCTAATATTTCTTTTCTCCCTGTTTTGTAAAACTTTATTTATAAACTTCCTCATAAATAAAACAGACACTGGCATGGAGACTTTGCTTATGCCAAGCAAGTATTAAGTCTTATTGTAAAGAATTTTACTCCGAAACTAACACATGAACTATTTTCAGATGCTTTAAGCCCATTTTGTTTTTTAACTCGACACCAAGTGATAAATATAGCAGCTATAAAATAAAGTGTCTATTCCTCTTGTCCACCACCCATGGTTTGCATTATCATAATGCAAAAATTTGTGACCATGCTTCAGATGTGAGTGCAGCCAATTTGACCAGATACAAACCGTAATGGACCTTACTGCAGTCTCTTCAGAGAGCAAATCAGCCCGGCAGCTGATAAGGACATGATTATGAGTGACACTTCAAAGATGAAGGCTTTCCATCAGTGATGCAGTGGTGTGTAATGTCAATAAAGTTTTAAAATATGTTGGTATAATTAAACTGCCCGCCCTATTTTGTCACCCACAGGTAGTACACATAACAGGATTCTGATTCGCCCAGTCACAGAATGTTATTCATAACTTGATGCAAATTTGTATAATTTATCCTATCCATTTTGACTTCACAAGTAAAAAAAACATGTTAAAAATATGCTAAATCAGGGGTCCTCAATCCTGGTCCTGGAGGGCCACTATCTTGCATGTTTTAGTTGTTTCCCTGCTCTTCAGCAGGTCTTCAAGTTGTGCAGCAGCCTGTTAATCTCTCAGTCATTCAAACCAGGTGTCTCAAAGCAGAGAAACATCTAAAACATGCAGGACAGTGGCCCTCGAGGACAAGGATTGGGGACCTCTGTGCTAAATGGACAAAAACATTAAAACATTATTGTCTGCCTTCACCTTTTGGCAGTGGGCATTCACAGAATTTCTGATACCCTGCAAATTAACATACATATTAACATTAGTGGTCAGAAGCAAGAATATATACATACATCTCTAGTAAATCTGTATATTTCACTCACTTGACCCCAGGAGGAGGTATACCAGTCAAGACATGGCTGAATGCTACAGGACTTCTGTGTTGGCGGCCTGGTGGACATCGCTCGGCAGTGGAAAGGTCGCAGTGGTCTTTCATCTCTCAGGTCGAAACACTGGACCTCCCGAAATTTGACACCGCCTTCACAGTTCTTGGAGCACTGGGAAAAAGATGAAATATGACCTTTATGAGAACAGCAGGATGTACTGCTTCTTGCAGGCATCCATGAGTCTGACGCATCAAAGTTTGCTGTGCAGCGTCAAACAGGTTTCATCAACCATGAATTTGAATAAGAAGCAAACCGTCAATCAGTTCTGCAGTAGCTGCCTTTGACTTTTGTACATCTATCATCTGACTATTAATCAATTCATAAGAGTACCATCCAGGGCTTTTCACACACTGTCCGGTCAAATAAAACACATATACTCTATATACAGAAATATAACAAGCAGTCTCACCTTACTCCATTCCCCAACCTTCCACATGGAGCAGGGGCGTAGGTAACACTGCCGGGCTGGTGCAGGCTTCTTGGTTAGATCACAGTCAGACTCTGAACCAGTACTGCAAGTCAACATCCTCCAGACAGCACCCAGACCACAACTGGTGGAGCACTACCCACGAAGAAATTCATTTTCAAAGGTGAGCGACATTCCACCTGCCTGTTACCTACACCTTGGTGGTTATCACCTCAACCTCAGATCAATGCATCTTCTTTACATCTTGTTCTGTTATGCATTAAGTTCAGCTTAAATTGTATCTTTTATATGACTTCTTTAATGGGTTGTAGATGCTATACTTGAAACACAAAAACAAACTAAAACAGATGTGTAATTCAAAAACTTACGGTGCTCCAGTTACCAGCGATCCAGAAGGCAGCTCCGCTGACTTGTGTGGAGACAGACGTTTGGACTGAATTTGGCCAAAAGCTTGGTGCATGAGTTGAGAGAACCGGAGCAGCAGATGTTGGTGATTTCATATGCTTTGCCAGCGCTGAGCTGAGTTTAGGAGTAGCTGATGTAACTTTTGAAGGGTCAGGCTGACTGTTAATACTACTCCCCATCCATGGGGGAATGAATTTTTCATCATAGTCAAAATCAGTTAAATGAAAGAGTGGAGGTTGGAATGTGGGGTCTGTTCCAGTTGTATCAGGGAACACAGGATATGTAAAATCCATTGTAGCTGTCTGTAAGTCTGCTGGAGGAATCTTTGTAGCTCCCTGAAGGTTTGTATCAGGTCTGATTTCTGTTCCAGTTAAAGAAAAGGAGCCATCAGACATGTCTCGGTTACCTGAGATAAGAAGGAAGGGAGTGGGAAGAGGAGAGGATTCCTCAGAGGAAGGAGGTGATGTGCTGAGGTCAATGTTGGTATACCAGAATTTATGATCACTGGTGGGAAAATTATTAAAATTCAAGTCCTGTTCCTCCACTGTGAAAGCAACTGGTAAATATGCAGACAGACTGGTTGTTTGAGGTATTTTGGAATTAAGTTCAGTCCTAACCTGAGATGCAGTTACCAGAAAGGGAGAGCCTGAAGGTTCTGACTTCTCCACATCTTCTTGTTCTGCAGAGATATAATCATTAACCGCCTCCAGAGAGCTCCCTGTTGTAGCAACATCAGTGGTTTGATGACTGGGAGTGGGAGCACCATGTGTTAAAGTTACAGTGAGACCCTTAGAGTGATTATCCTTCTGCCCAGATTGCCCCCATGTTTCATCCAGTGCTGGTTGCTTTGTAGTGAAAAGCAGACTGGGCATTGTGCTTGGGTTTTCAAGCCACCATGGACTTCTATCTTTTACTGGTTGTGAATGCTGTGTTGTAGACTTTGGTGATGACCGAGTGGGAAATACAGGAAGAAGGTGATCCTCTGACAAAAAGTCATCCAGATTTTCATCATTTATTTCCTCAGAACTGTTTTTTCTGTTGTCTGTTTTAGTGCTCTGAGGCTCTTCAGTTGTCAAAGTGTCAACTTTTAAAACTGTAGGATCTGCTGTGGGAGAGCTTGTAGTTTCCATGTGAACGTTTTCTTCCACACTGTGGGTTGGTTTGGCTTCTTGTGGAGAACTGAATCCATGGTTGCCTTCTGAATTCTCTTCATCACTCTCAAAGTCGTGTGATAAATCTTCATGAAAGTTGATAAAGTTATAATCATAGTAAAAATCATCAACAGGAACACTAGTTTTTTGAGGATGTTCATTATTTTCAATGTTATTATGGTAGTGAAAGTCTTCCTCAGCAATGTAATTCCGGTCGTTATGGGTTCTTGGCTGGCTTCTGGTGGTGCTGTATTTGGGAGGAGGCTTGACTTCAGGAATTGGGTTAATTTCATTGAGCACATCATTGCTGGACCATCCACTCCCGGACCATTCGATGCCTCCAAAATTATCAACAATCTGAGTACAAACCTGAACGTGGCAGGCTGTGACAGCTAAAGGTTTATTTTGAGGGTCACAATCAACACCTGTGTTTCTGGAGCAGGTAACATTACGGTGACGAAATCCAGTTCCACAGGTCTGTGAACACTGCAGGCAAGAACAGACAGAAAGAATGGGATTAGGGCTCTTTACAAACAGTGGGATAGTAAGAGGCAAACTTTTACAACACAGAGGCTGTCAAATTGTTGTGGATGTGTGAAAATTCAACAGCAACAAATAATTGTTACACAGACCTGCCTTTTACAGCTAAATGTGTGTTTATAGACATATAAGAATACAAACTAAAAAATAAAACAACTTTCTATGAACAGTAGATTGGTGCATTTTTAATTGGGCACCAATTCCAGCTGACAAAGTCACTCTTTACACCAAGGCCAACAAATGCAGCATCCTGAAACAAATATTGTGTGCAAACTGGAATACAGAGTAAAGAAAATATTAAACCAGAAGCTACAAGACAGATGAAACAGTCCGGCGGCTCTGTGCATCCACTTTTACTCAATAGCAAGGTGCTTCTGGAGGCAATTTGGTCCTGTTTATTAACATTTCATGTAAGCTACTAATAAAAGGAATAATGAGTGTCACACTTTTACATTTCTGTCAAAGAGGGCATACAATCACTATGCTGTGATGAACTCACCTGCCTTCAAGATGGTGAAATGACAAAAAGTTTTAGTTTGTCCGAAGACAAGATGCTGTGTAGATGAGGGAAGAGCAGCTTTTCTATTGGTGCAAGAAGGGAGGCTCCCATGACAAAAAAAAGATAGAGAACCACTGAACTGAAGGACAAAAAAAAACCTTCTGCAAAAATAAATAATCTGCCAAACTGAACTTCCTATGTAAGTCCCATTTAATAGTCAAGTGCAGTAATGAAGTAAAATGAATGCTTCACTTGTGTCTTTTTTTAATGATTCTTTACATGTTCTCATCTATAATCTAGAGAAGAAAATTACATACTTCTTTACTAGT
>JAOXNZ010000044.1:24381392-24393920 GCA_028566095.1 Kryptolebias brasiliensis | reverse complement strand
TTTAAGCAAAAAAAAAAAGAACAGTATAATTTTTTTTACCACGTTGGAACAAAAATGCGTGAAATGGAGGGTTAATTCTTACAAACACAAATATTCACAGTTGTAGAAGCCCAGTAGTTGTTTAACTACTAATCAATATATCCTTAAACAAATCTCACAAATGTTTTTAAACAAATAGGTAAAAAAGGAAACTTTAGATTTGTTTGGTTCTCTCTGAGCTACAGAAAATTATCCGTGGGATTAAACTTTTAGCTCAATAGAGGCTTTTGCATTGAGAATAAAAAAATGAATCAATGAAACGTTCTGGTCTGACTCCTAAAGATTAAAAACTTAACACACATAATGACTACACAGTGAAGCTGTTCTAAATGTAAATTTCTTAAAAAATAAATCTATTTTTAAGTTTCATGTAATTATCACCAAAAGGTGTTAGTAATGTTTGTGCCTGTGTGTGTGTGTGCGTGCATGTTGGTGTGTCTGTTAGCAAAATATCTCATGAACCACTGGACAGAGTTTATGAAAAAAACTTTAAGAAATTTGTCATTCGATGTTTATCTGAACCTGATTAAGTTTTGGAGTCAGTATATTTCAAAATGGCTGCCAGAGCTAATTGATCTAATCCAACACAAAAACATTTCTAACTCAGTCGGTTGTACAGACATTGACCTACAATCTGATGGGGTAGCAGCTGAGGGTGATTCACAGCAAACCAAATCAGCTGTAACGTCCATCATTTTTCAGCATAAGATATTAGTTTAAAACTCTGGCATTAAAGGCGGCGGGCGATATGCATTCCTTTAAGCAATGCTAGGCTTTTAATTTATTAAAATATTTCCTGTGTGAGATTGAACAGGAGCCTCCTGATCGCACAACTCTGACAAGGTGAGACACAACAGTCTACAAAATAAGGCTCCTTTGGCTAGAAACACCTTTCAGTAACTACCAAAGTTAAAAGTGCCACTTGGAAGTTTCAAACAGTATTACACGCGGCAGTACATCTAAGTACTCTCCTCCTCAGGCTGTGACAGGTTTATCTCTTCCCTCCCCACTGCTCCATTACTGCTCTCACACTCCTGAGAGGTCTTTCATTCTGGTGTGGCAGGTAACAACTACCTGCTCCGCTCCTGCTCAGGGCCACACTGCACGTCCAATGGCTAATTTACATCCTGACAGACGGGCAACATTACTATGCTGGATCAAAAGTCAGATAGATACGCCAACCTGGAGTGTTGGAATAAATAGAAAAATTGCACAAAAGCACTCAGGGGGTTTTGGCTGAATTTACAAAACAAATGGGACTTGTCCTGTGTTAGTAATTTTGATCTAATGCACTGTGATTGTGGGTAAAATGGGGACACTCAGAGGCAGTTTGTCCATAATAACAAAAATAATCTCTTCACACGTAAGACAGCTATTTTCTGAACAGTACTGGTGAAAACAACTATTATAACCATAAATGTGCGCTTTGACAGCAAATTTTCTGATTGGTCAAAATTAAGCACCCATATATTTATAATTAAGCACCCATATATTATAGTGAAACCTGACTTCACAAAAGTCAAATTGCCATAAATATATTTCTGCAGGCTGTTCTTGCAGTACTGCTTCCCCTAATGTACCAATTTCACAAATAAATTTACTGTTACTAAATCTGTTGCTACTTTTGACCTTCGCTGAAATGCACTTTACTTTCACAATTTTGCGACATACTCTGACTACACAGCAGAAAAAAACAATTGTCCACCTTCTTCCATCTTTTGTAAGTGGGAGCAGCTAGAGAGTGGAGCTCACATTAAAGCCACAGTGGTACATTGCGTAAAAATGGCAAGGCAAAGGGAACTCTTTTGAAACAAGGAAGGAGGGCGAAACCATGGAAATTGGAAAACTGTGAACTTTCTGAAAAAAACGTTTGGCCTAAACTGATCATGCAAATAATTTAATTAATTTTAAATTCAGACAAAGCACAATGTAAGTCACTGCATGAAAAAAAAAAAAAAATCCTGATGGCAGGCATAATGTAAGGGAACATTAGGAGAGACAGTAGTCCATGTGGTTGTTTCATCAGCTTTAACTAAAGAGTGGAAAGCTGATGAAATAACCACATGTAATTACAACTAGGCCTATGTTAAGGTTACATTTTATGTAGCACCAAAAGAGAAATAAAAATCCTGACACCTCCTACTCTGAGGGGAGGCTATGATCTGAAACATGGTAATGAGCTGGTGGTATTCAGGGCGATCTTTACATTTGTTTCTGTGTGACGGGATTAAACAGAATTCCCCAGGCCGTTGAGGGGGGACACGGGGCAAACACTGATTAAATAAAAAACAGTCTTATTTATACAAAAAGCCAGTGGGGTGAATGGATCAAAGTCAAAACGAAGGACTCCTTTACAGTTTGTTCAGCCTCTTGCCTTTGTAAGCACTGGCTCAGCTGGACATGGTCCTTGAAAATATATTTGAAGCACACTGAAAAGTTAGTTTTGTTCAACCGAGCACTACTTTCAAAACGTCATTGGGCATAATTTTTAGGGAGTTATATTTCTCTGTTTGACTGACAGTTTTCATTGATTTCTCCTCTTTCTCACTGTATAAAACCAATAGGTCAAACACCAGCTTTTTTTTGTAGATCAGAGAGAACCAAACCCCACATCAAAAACCTCCTGGAGGGTCTTAACTTGATAAATGAAAAAGCCATTTACAGACTTGCTATGGGTACCAAAAGAATAAAGCACTTTTTTTTAGGCAATCAATATTTTACCTTGTATATTCATTTGATTAAGTGCAGCATTTATGAGAGCATACAAAGCCTGACTTTAAAAAAAAGGGAAGACGTGATAAACATTTCATCACTGAACCTACAAATATGTGCACATGGGGGTCTGAAGCTTATAATAAGACTTTAAAACCTGACAAACACATTTTTTAGTTCAATAAATTAGTTTAAAAGTGAATCAGACTGTTTATCGCCCGCAGCAGAAGAGCAGATTTGAATGAATTTTATTGAAACTCTCTAAAAGAATCATTGGATTTACCTCTACAACTGATTAACTTTGGGAGTCAACCCAAATCAAGATGACCGACACAGCTAACTGAACTAAGGTAACACAAAAATGGCTATACCTCAATTATATTGATACAGAGATACTGAGCTAAAATTTTGCTGTGGTAGTAGTTGACAATAACTCACAACACATTCTGTAAGTGCTAACATATCTTGCAATATCACATGAGATTGTGCAAAATGTCATTTACAAGGTTTGACCAAAAGTGTGACTTGAAAGGTGATGGGTGATAAACACTCCTTCAATGAATGCTAGGCTTCTATTTATTCTGTTTTTTATTAACTACAATTTTTTGTAAAAAAAATCCACTTTTCTCATTATCTTACTAAAGATCCAATAACGTGACTGGTTAGAATAATGAAAAAAGTAAATCATACATAACCACGTTCAAACTTTTTGTAAAAATGAAAAAGTATATAAAAATACAATGATGATAGCAGAAGATTGGAAAAACTTTCATGTAGGCTTCAAAGCCTTTAAAAGAGTGTTTCACAGATTTGTATGTGTTACTGCAAAACCATGACCCCCCTGTGAATTTCAATCTAAACCTCCAAACAGCCAAAGGCCAACGGTAAGACGTAGCTTCCTAGCAGCACAAACGATACTTCCACACATCTCCATCCCACAGAAAAATTAGACAATTAACATACAGTCAGGATCTCTGGAATGAGCAATAATGGAGGAGCTTTAGTCAGAAAGTGATTGCAAAAGTGACTAAGTGGCATCGCCATTCAGATTAGCAGTAAATAGGATAAATATTGTGGATGATGATCCAAGTTTGGTGATGGCCATGGTTGTGCATTAGAGAAAACAGAAAAGCAATTCCTATTTAGAAGACTGAGAATGTTAGAAAACGTGATCAGATTAATAGATGGATATGAAAGCGTGTTTATATTACATTAACTCCACATTACTAAAGGTGGATGCACATTTAAGGGGTCAGGGGAGGCAACGGCACCCGGTCTGGTCTGGTCTGTGAGATGAGTAATCCATTACAATTTCAACAAGTGGGCGAGAGCATGTGTAGTGCACGCTGAGCCAACAGCACAAAGAGAGAGAGAAAAAAAGAGAGGACTCTCCACCACCATCAGGAAAACATAAAAAAAAGGAAAATATATTTCAGGGGGAATGAATTTTCCATCTCTCCATTAGACTGTCAAAAAACCCATTCAGAAGTGCTTTGAAGCTGATGGCAGCCCAAACACATTCTCTTGCATTTTTTAATGTATTTTTTTATTTGAATTGTCCCATATCTGTACAACAGCAACATTTGGTATCATGTATGTGTATTTTTACCTGATCATGTATGTGTGATAGCTGTGAGACCAAGCTCCAGATCTTGTGCTGTATCTGTTGCCGGGTTTTAAAGTTTCAATCTCATTTTGATTGAACTCCCATTTTATTGCACATCATCTATCACCTATAGTGCTGATATCTATATTATAGCTACCATTTCAGTTGACAAAAAAAAATGGACTCAGTGTGCTTCAGTAAGATCAAATAATGAAAAGATCAGCTGAGGACAGACTCTAAACGCAGCACAACTCTTTTTGAATCAGTTTCTGAGACTGAAACACGCAGACAAACTGGAAGACAGATAAACCAGTAAATCATCTCCTTCTCACTCATCTGAAGCAAAACAACATCTCTCACCTGTTCCACAGGTAACACTACATTCAGTCCACGATCCATATTTCCAGAAGTGAACAGGGGTAGGGATATTGTTTTCCTCTGTGACATTTCGTCGGATCGCGTACTCATACCGCACTCCTGGATTGGGCTCCTGAAAGAGAAGCTATTACAAACAAAAAGAATTTACAAAATTGTTAGATTATGTTGCTATCACATCTATAAAACCATAAAAACTGTATAAACGTGTATCATTTTGATTGAGACAGCAGAAAACAGTTAGTCCAAAGCCTAGCATTTATTAAAGGGTTGTATATTGTCCTATAATGTTTTAAACACATGTTTTTAACTAAGATCATCGAATGTTGAGAAATGTTGAGTTATAGCTGAAAGTAATGCTGTACACAATCTCATGCAGTATTGTGACATCTCACGATCAGAATATGTGCTGTGGATGACTCAGCTACTACCACGTCAAGCTTTAGCTTAATATCTATGAAACCAGCTGAATTTCAGCCATTCTTGTGTTTTCTAAGGTTAGTAGACTGTGGTAGCCATCTAAATTTTGGTTGGCTTCAAAAGTTAATGAGGTGTAGCTTTGCATACAGTGATTACATTTGAAGGTTCACACACAGAGACAAAAACAATATTGCCTGCTTTTTGGCAGCTGGCAATAAGAAAAGAGGAGAACGTGCCTCAAAAATGAGATCCTCATACTCAAAACTCAACACATACTCTGAACCCGGTAAGCATATATTTTACTGTGATATGATCTGGATAAACAAGGGAAATGCATACACCTAGCACAAAAAACATTTACGTCTGCCACTGGAGGATATTAACGCAGAGGTGAAAAGGTATCTACTGACGTAATAAAGTACAGAATTGTTTTCCACCTGTTTTTGCCAGAACAAGCACTGACATTTTATTTCTCTCTCTCCAGTTCTTGCCTACACAGTGTAGCTGTCATTTTAATGTCAGAAAAGCTGATTGCTGTGACATCTTAGCCTTGCAGAACAAATGCTGTCTTGGGATTGTGGTTTGACATGTTATCGGTTTATAATACACCTGAGAACTTGAAATACTTCTTCAACAGGAAGAACTTGTTGGCTTCAAAACTCAAACTAAAAAAAGATTTTGTCAGGTAGTCTTTGATAACTTTCAGATAACTTTAACCAAGACCTCGGATCTTTAACTTCATTGTTCGGTAAAAATTAGGAACTCTTGAAATCCTCTCCCAACATCATCGTCCTATGGTCAAAAACAAACTCACAAAGCAGTTTTAGTAAACCTTTTCTCAACTTCTAATTATGAAATTGTACTTAGCATAAATAGTGGAGGTCAAGCTGAGGTCCAGATAAGAAGAACAAATTTTCAGAGAGAACTGCTTGTAGAAAAATCAAGAAAGACCAATTAAAATGTCTACTTGGAAGCAGAGGGGGTTCAGGAGGAGCTTTGGGAAAATTTAGCTGAGTTTAGAGTGATGGTGAACTCTTCCAACTGCACCATTACGACCTTCAAATGAGTCACCAGGAAAAAAAAACAAATGTTTTTGAGTCCTTGTTACAATATTAAGTATCAGAAGTGATAAAACTTGTAAAATAATGCAGTTAAACCAGAATTTATTTTAGATACATGGGCAATATTTTTTTTAAAGAAATATAAATCTACGCGTGATATTTCTTCATAAACTAAATAAATCCACCTCTAAATTACCATACAGAAGCATGGAGCTTTTTCCAATCATGTAACAAGCTTGTGCTGCAGCCAGTAGAAGAGAAAACACCATACTGCCAGAGGGCAGAAAGTAATTAACTTAAATATGAGCTCTGGAAGACCACTTCCTTCCATCTCAAGCTAAGGATGCAAAGGGGATGGTTTCAACAGCAATTAAATAGAAGAAACCTTAACATTCACAAATATACACTACTCTGAGACAAGAACTGGAGGTTTTGCTGCACCTGCTCCACAACATCTGGACTGAAACATCATTGACACAACCTCAAATGAGCTGCTAAATAATCTTAAAGCCTTTTGCATAAAGGGACTTACACTTGTATCCGTAAAAAATAGACGTAACTTAATCTTTTGATGTCCATGGTAACAGAGGTTTTGACCAAAACCTTTGCACGCCAATGTCTCTGGTGCCTTTTTACTCACAAACGTGCTTTTGTGAAAATTAAAACCTGTTCCAGCGTTTGCTGCAATTGCAAAAATTTGTTTTTACAATAAAAAATACTACCTGAATCCACAGTGGCTCCAGTGTGGGACCAGGAGATGTCAGGTTTTCCAGCTGTCCTGTCCTCTCGTAGGTGAACACCGTTCCAGCTGCCTTATACTCTCCGTTCCACTGAATCGTCCAGCCTCCGTTCAGAAAATACTTGCTGGGGTTATCACTTCGTAGAGCCAAGAAATTCCCAGCTTCTGCCACTTCCTCTATCAGGATGTCCCAGGCTCCCTCAGGGATTAGTCCAATGTCAACATAGCCTAAATACGGCCACAAATTAAACGAGTCAAACTGTAACATCAGGTGTTTTGATCTTGAGGACATTCTAAAAAAAAGAAAAAAGCTGTTTCGTTTCAATTGTCCAAGTTGCCCAAACTGTTTGTAGTCATTTTATTCAACTGTGAAGTTTGACTTTTTTTTACTTGAAATTTTCCAAATTGTTTCTTTTTTAATTCATCACATCACGTGTCATATGATCAAAGACATCATTTTAAATAAAGCCTCCTTATTAAGGAAATGTAATATGAAACATACCGATTCCTTCACTCTCCTCAAACGTTCTTCTGACAGTTTTACAGGTGGAGCTGTTGCCGTTACAGACGCCGCAGCGATCCTCGACAGAGTTGGAGTTAATCACATAATCGCAGCCTATATTCTGTAACACACAAGTCACAAAGGTTTCCACATAATCATAGCAGACATTAGGCTGACATTTATGGATCGGAGCCTTTATCCATTTTCTTTTAAGAGACAAGCCCTTGAAAAAGTTTATATAAGTTTATATAAACATAACCTTGTAAAAATGACAAATCCAGCACAGTCTGCTTTGTGTGCCTTTGACTTCACAAGGAAGGCGATGCAAATGAAAATGCAAATGAAATGAATAAAACCTGTGGTAATTTGAAATATTGTCCTGCGCTGCTTTATTGTTTTTCAATTCCCACCAGTTAGAGATAAAAAGGCATCAAATAAAACCATAAAACTTTGACTGATACTTTACTGTGGTAAAAACATTCACATAAAAGTTAGTTTTTAGATCAGTGAAAATGTAGTAGAGAGGTTCAAACTGTTTCAGAGGAGGGTTAATAAAAGAGAGGAAGGAAATTCTCCATTAGTCATAAAAACCCCATTGTGATGTGGTTGAAGAGCTGAAACTGTTCTCAAACTAAGCAAAAAGTAAGTGTGGTGTCTATTTTTAAACTTTATCTGAAGGTAAGCTTTACTTTTTTGTGACTGTTTTAACAAGATACGAGATTGCAGATGCTGTAATGTAATTTTATGCATTTGACTCAATTAAATAAGAATTATTGATACAATATTGTTTATGCTGTACTGCTGTGTGGTTTATGGATTTTCCAAGGGAGTCGTTAAAATCTTCTCTGAATATTCAATAACAATAATTAATTTGACTCTGAAGTAACTGACTAAACTTAACAAGTAAGCTGTGCAATGGATTAAATAGTGTTTCAGCAAAGGAGTAAACTTGAAGGTTAAAGTAGCAGAAAAGAGAGAGAAAAAGAAGCATTTGAGTAGATGTGTAGTTTAACTACTTGAGAGAAAAAAAACTCTTTGAATTGTTTTTTTCATGTTCAACAACTCTCCAGTAAACCCAGCTGTGCAGGTACAACAAAGAGCATGAAGGTGATTGACAAAAAAATGTCACAAAATGTCAGAGAGCTAGAGCCCAGAGTCTGACTGGTGTCCACTCAGGATTCAGTCAGGCTCTATCAGCAGATGGCATTTTAGCCCAAGGTGATAGTCTTCTGTTTCTGCTTTTGCCTATCTTCAATGATAACAGCCACCACGTTTTTCCATCAATGCGCTCATTGTCACAGAGAATGTCAAATGTGCATCACGCAGAGAAAACAAAGTGAGGATTAACTTTAAGATCAGTGCGACTAACGCCAAGGTGACCTAAACTGGACAAACTGAGGTCACTCAGAATAACAGCACGACTCTCACAGAAAAGCAAAGGAGAAGTCTACAAACAACTCCAAACCCCACACAATCAGGTAAGAAGGGATTATTAAAGATAAGATAACAAGGAGAAAACTGAGAACAGAAAGAGGTCATGCACAAGAAAGAGCAGTGACTGACTGTGGAGTGCAGAGAAAATCTGACATAAAACATGTGATGCAGGATTTAGCAAAAAACGCAGGAAACAAAAGTAAAGAAACAAAAAGGAGAAGTGAAAATCAAAGAAAATACACATTAAAAATAATCAATCATGGCAAACAGAAACACAGTCTGCAGAAATGGAAAAAGAACATTGAAATAAAACAAAAAAAAAGAGGGGGGGGGGGGGGACAATGCATTATTGTTGTGTTACGTGTGAGCTGTACTGATACCTGACAAATGCCGCCGATGCACATATCTCTGCTTTTGTTGCCTTCATAGCACGGCGTCCCATCAACAACAGTGTCTCGCATCTTCTCAGAAAACTGTTCATTGAGTGGACGGCAGTGCAGTTCACAAGGATTAACTGTCCAAAAAGAGAAAAGGGAAATATAAAAAGCTGACAACAATTAAACTCGAGCAGGAACATAAAAAGGCTGAATGAAGGGACCTTTGCTGACGACTGCTTCCCATTTGTAGAACTTGTCTTTATACGGCAGGCCGTTGAAGTGACTGCACTGGATGTTTCTGAAGCTGGGCTGATCAGGAGGACACGGAGTGGTGTTACAGATCTTGTGCTTCTGTCGCTCTCCCAAACAGTATTTCCCTCTGTGTTTTGGACTGTAAGATAGTCAAGATGTTATTTCTATGTTGCTTATTGACGTCTACATAGAAAAAACACAATGAGAGAGAAAAAGGTTTTCGCAAGTCCATTGCAGGGCATATATATATATATTTTATTTTTTTTTGCTTGAAATTCATGCAAATAGGTCCACTGAAAGCCCTCAAAACGAAGCTTTTGCATGTGTGTTTAATCTTCTTTTGTGAATATTCTCTAAAATCCAGATTCAACCCTACATTCTCCAATGTATTTATTTTCTGGTAAAATTGTGTCTGAGAAAACAACAGTTTTAGTTTTTGTGCTTACGTAACTGTAAGGCTGCGTTTTTATGTTTAGTCTAGCTAAAAAACTTCAGATCCTCCCAACTTTTACAGATTTTCACTCTTCACACAGCATCCACTGTGCCAAAACAAAATCTTGTTGTTTTTTAATGATGTAATGATGTTGTTTTTCAATGAATTTAATCACAGACAAAGACTGAAATCTGATTTATTTGAGTATGCAGACCTTAATCTTGTTAACTCCCTAAGACTTTAAACCCAGATGATTTTTTTTTCTCAGCTCAGACAGGTTTCTCAGTCTGTAACAGAGAAACATCCACATAGAACAACACTTCCATCACTATAATCAGCTAAAGGGAAGATAGTGACATTTGGTTGTGCCAACACAGTTCAGTTTTGTGCCACGGCATCAGAAGGTTTTGTTTCTCATTATCAATATCATGTGGCTTTGAGTAGAATTTGCTATTGAACCATAAAGACACAACAAACAGTGTTGCCAGATCTCGCGATAGAAACAAGCAACCAGCTCTGTGAAAACAAGCCCAAAAAAAGCCCAACTGGCAACCCACCACATTGTGTAAAACAGAGGCTGTTTTTAAACAGTATAAACACATATTTATTATGGCAATATACATAAACAACAGCAAAATCATGCTACACACTTTTACTATAAAAATGTTGAATAACTTAAATTATTTGATAAATTCTTTGAAAAACTTAAAGTATTTGAATAAACTGCTCATAGTAAACACAGGCAACAAAAACTTTCTTTCAACTCTGTTTAAAAGAAAAGACACACATGAGCCAAGTTATGAGTGTTTGATTGGGTGTGTGCCTGTCGCCTAGCCAACCTGGACGGGTGCGATAAACAGGAAACGGGGGCGTGGAAGGGACAAACTACCTACCACTCGTCTTTTGCTTTATTGTGCGGAGCTGGGAGATAATCAGGGAGTTTCACTTAGAAAGAAAGTCAAGGCCAAATAAGCAACTTCACGTTCAAAAACAAGCCCAAAAATCCGCAACCCGCAACTCATAAGATTTGCAAGCGGCTTTGGAAAAAAAAAAGCCCAAAGTGGCTTATAATAAGCGGACTTGGCAACACTGACAACAAACTGAGTGCTGCATCAATAATTGTTCTGTCAGGTTGACACAAATTAACATTAGATCTCATTTAAAGAGCCTTTTGGAGTGTTGGCCATCTTTCTGATGCATGCTCTTTGACCCTGATTAATTAAGTAAGACAGATCTACAAACTTTTTCTCTGGAACTTTTTTTTTTTTTACACTTAAAATGTCACAGAAACGTCCCCTTATCTTTCTTAAAATGTGTTTTTTTTCTTTTCTTCACCTTCTTAGCTTTGTTTCACTATAATAATATTAAATGTGAGAGGTTATTTAGACAGAGACGTTTCTTCTGATTTATATTAAAATAATTTGATTAAGTCCAGATAGACTGAAGTTATCACAAATGGAGATAAAATGCACCAGAGCTCACAGAGTCAAAGAGAGGAGTTTCAGACTTTTATGTAAACAAACGTTTTAACAGTTTTCAAAACTGGAGCGCACAGTATTTTTCAGGTGGTTTATCAGTTTATCTTTTAAAATAAACTTAAATTTTGAAAGTTGGCGTTGAGTTTTTTTTTGTTCAATCAAAATGCTTTTGTTTGTTTTATGATGCTAAAATAAAACTTTCCACTCAGGTTGTTATTGCTGTATTTTGTCCAAATGCATACTGGGTAGTGACATTCAAAGACCTGCACTGCCCCGGTTTGTGGATTCTACAATGAGATAAACATGACTTTTAGCTGCTTTTGGACCAAACACTTCTTCAAACTCCCTGACAGTTAAAAGAACTGAGGTTCATTTCTCTGAAAGTTCATTTTCTGAAAAGGCTTTGTCTCTGGTGGCATTCAAGTCTCAGACATGAAGGCCAGTGTTAGGTAAAGACCTAGCAGTGGAGCAGATAAATGACAATCCCATCAAATAAAGCAATACATTTTATGCCTTATTGTCACTCTATTCATTAGTTTTATCTTGGGTTTTACATCAAAAACTGCTTTGTATGCATATGGTAAATTTTCTACTAATTTTTACTTCACTAGCAAGGACTACAGTATGTCACAAATTTACTGTTCTAATCAGATCTTAAAAAAGAGTAGATGAGGGTATGGATGGATCTGAAGGTTGAGCCTCATCATGGGAGTCTTGTGATTGGCGTGAAGGAGAGGGTTACTCATCAGGCTAACTTAAGACAACGCCAGATGGTACTCAGGAAAAAGGAGAGTAGGAATGCATTAAATGAACGTTGGTAGGGTTGAGGAAATAGATAAAAGGCTGAGAACAACAAGGGATTAGGGAGTACTGGATAGAGATGAATTTGATTGGATTTGACAGGGTGAAATTGGATCTGCATCAGACCTGTTGGGGCTACTTGTATTGTGAATTAGAACTGTGTAAATGAACTGAAGTTGGAATATCAAGTAATAAGTATTAAAAACTTTACAGAGATTAATGTTGATCCATCCATCCATCCATCCATCCATCCATCCATCCATCCATCCATCCATCCATCCATCCATCCATCCATCCAT
>JAOXNZ010000044.1:24365115-24379223 GCA_028566095.1 Kryptolebias brasiliensis | reverse complement strand
CAAAAAATATACAAACAAACAATGAAACTTATCCTTTACATATTTTTGTGTGCATGGCATAACTAATGAGAAACAGAAGTTTGAAATAAGTCAAATAAATCTTGTTAATGCTTTCTACATGATCTGATTTTTGAATAAAAACAACCTGCTATTGTATTGTTCAAAAGAGCCCAACTTTGTCTTTTAAAATGGTATTTTATGAAAACTGACAGAATAATCATACGTACAAATAATAAGTACTTGATTTTATTTTATGGCTGTTTAAGTGAAATGTTCTATAAAGTGTTCATAATTTATAACCTGACAAAAAAAAAAAAAAGTTTTTCGGTTTATACAAGAGTAAAAACAGATTCAAGGCTGAAATAACTTTGTAGTTTGATCCAATTCTAAACAATGTTGTCTATAAAGGAATAAAATCAGTCAAACTTACATCGGGTTATTACAGTCCCTTTTAGCACTCTGGACACCAGCTCCACACGTCCTGGAACAGGCTGACCACTCGCTCCATGAAGCCCAGCCACCGTTTATCCTCTCGGGGTGATATCCTACTGGTACACAGTCCCCACTGATACACCACTGCAAAAAGACACCAAAGTTTACCCTACAGTTTCTGAATGTTGCAACATTTCCCTTAGCAGGAAATGAATGCAGCATGATTTGCATGCAACACTATGTCTGAACTGTTTGTTTGGATCTGCTGCACGTCTCTGAACTGGTCTGAATTTCCTCTGAAGGCAGATGAGCTTGTCTGCTCCAATTATGAGCTACAAGGAAGCAGGATGACAGAGTTCACTTTTACTAAAACCATTAAAAATAAAATACAAGACACTCAGAAGATGAAATGAATCACTGATTACTATGGGACATGACAGGGGTGCTACTAGTTTTATTTCTTTACTGACTCTATCATGAGAGGTGTCAGGTTAGAACATCATTAATTTACTCTACAGCAGTGGCTCAAAATGTGGGATTGGGCAGGTTGACCACTTTTTTTGGTCCTAAAAAGCTATAGGTGGAACTAATGCTGAAACATGTTTGAGAGTTTTGATTTTGTGTTGCATAACCCGTGTTTTGGTGGCAAATGAACAGCCTGTGTGAGACTGATTCCACTCCATATTAGAGACCTGGAAACAAGCGGAGATAAAGGAGAGAGTTTTATCTCTCGTACATAGAAGAAAACTTTGTCTCTGATGTGACACCTTCTTCATCCTGCAAACTGTCAGAGTGATGTTGGTTGAGGTGCGCAAATCGGAATGGGGCGTTTGGCGTATGAACCAGCTGATATGTTGCTTAAAATGGTGCAGAGATTCTGCCGACTCTCGACTCGGGCTAGAGAGTAAATGTGAACCCACTCAAAACAATAATAAATAATATTATTGGTAAAACCAAGAAAGACAGATGATAGCTTGTTGGAATTACAGGGAAGAGCAAGAAATTAAACTGAATTAAACTGTCAGCTAGCAGAAAGAAGTTTAAAAATTAATAACACACGCTGAAATCTTACACCCCAGTCAGATTAGTAAACCACTCAAGTTTTGATGATTGATGGTTATCACAAGCAGAAAATCTCTTTTAAAAAAGAGTCTTGGTGAAAATTAGAAAGTAATAAGATGACATCAGATCTAACTAATGAGGATATTCAATATTTTAATTAATACCGGCACATGCTTTTTCTTTCCTTAATTTTCATTTTTTTAACACAATCTGAATTGTATTGTTGCTCTTTTTTAAAAATAAAAATAAATGTTTTGCAGCCCTCAATACAGTGAAAATATCAAGCTCCTAATTTTATTTTGTTTGGTTTCTGTGCACAGATTAGACTATTTGGGAGTTCTCAAAATGATTGCACATTTTGTTTTATTTCTACTATTTTTGAATAATCAGAGGCTGATTGAGTGGTCGGTTTTTAATGTTCTAAATCAAGTAAATCTTGAGGTTATCATTTTAATTCTTTAAAGGGTGGGGGTTGCATGAAGAGCTTGAGGACCACAACTCTACAGAAATTAAATTCTGGTGGAAACTCAGAAAGTTAAAAATAAATTCCTGAGCAAAGCCCCCCAAAACCTTAAAGCTACATTATTTTATTTAAAGAATAATTCATGATGCTACAGCTAATTCTCACTTGATTTGCCACATTGCAAACGGTATGTTTTGAAGCATTACCTGTATTGTTTAATGACACTGGTTATTTTACATCCTACACTCTTTTATTGTTGTGAAGGTGGAATCGTTTTCTGCTAATGGTGAAAAAAGCCTTGAGTCCTATAGTCTCCATTTAATAATTGTCAGTGTTACAATACAGGACTTCCTTTCAACTAAGGCAATTTCCTGCAGCTATGAAAGAGTGCCAGTTTTCATCAACGAAAAGCTTCCAACTTCGTTTATAAGTTCAGAAACAGAAAATTCACCTTATTCTCCCCACAGCTGGTCCCATCCACAGCTCCATCCAGCTTTGAGTGGCAGGTTGTTCCCACAGTGCACCACAGAGTTCTGCAGACATTCTGGGAAAACACAGTAATTAATACCTCACTGCCTAAACATGATGTTTAATTAGTTTCTCTGAATATAAATGAGACTGGGTCACAAGCCACAAAACAGATTACCAAAGTGTTAAAAGGGCAAATAATGCAAAATAACACTTAACTCATTGTGCCGTGTTGTATAATAGATATTGATATTAAGTGGTACATTTCTGATCAAAAGTCTTGTATTTGCTTCTGCAAGGTCTGTAGGAACGCAGTTACACAAGCAAAGATATTTCATAAATAACTCACGTCCAAAAACACTAAGATCCTACTGTGAGTGGAAGATGACAGATTTTATAGGTTAAGCAAAAGTTCAAGTAGCAATTGTCAGCCTGGCTGCTGAGATTGTCTCTTAAATGTACTCACAGGTTGTATTTATCCAGGCTCTAAGTCTTTAAATGCAGGCCTTCTCACGTATTTATTTTGCACACAGTGGTTGCTGAACAAAACAAGTACGAACAGCCTTGAAGATGGTGTCCTCAGTTCCATCTTTAGTAATCACCAATTAGTTTTCTAAATGACAACACTCAGCTTTTATAAACCAGCGTCTTGTTTCTGAAAAATGAGCTCTTTTATGGAGTATTAGAAAAGAAGACGCTCAACACTTGAATATGTTTGCTCAGACAGTAAACGGAAACTGTGACTTGATGCAGAGTAATTAAAAACAACGACTGCTTATACAATGTTTGTGTGACTTTTGCCAAACTCAAGATGTTAGAGAACAACATATTGTGGCTTTACAGCACAATACTGTGAGAATTTTGTTTGGCAAACTAAATTTCAGAAGGTTCATCTAAGGAATCCTCAGAAAGGCTTTAAACTGTGTGATATCACGTTTTACAGCTCATACAGCTAAATACTGATTAAAAAAATCTTGTGTAAAATTTTGAAGAACATTGTTAACCCCATGTTAGAGTTTCAGAAAGCTTTAATGCTTATAACCAAATTACTTTCAAGTTCCAGCATCTTAATTGTTTTACAGAACAGATAATCACCTTTCATCTAACTTTTCACGAGAGAATGAATAAATCTTCATTCTTAAATTATCGCCTGTTTTCTAAACTTATTCAGTGGTTTAAATCCCAAGAGTCTGAGGACAAGTTACCATGAAAACAGTTGAAAGTTGAAGCTTTTGGGGAGCTTTAAAACTCACGGGTAACATTTCAAATCTTGACAAAACACACCAAAGAATGCAGAATGCATGCACCCTGCAGGTTTCCACTAGTGGCTTATTTATGGTAAATGGTAAATGGCTTGCACTTGTATAGCGCTTTATTTAGTCCAAGAACCCCAAAGCGCTTCACACTACAGTCAGTCATTCACCCATTCATCCTCACATTCACACACTGATGGTGGTGAGCTACACTGTAGCCACAGCTGCCAGTGAGGCTGCCATTACACCGGCACCACCGAACACTCTGACCACCACCAGTAGGCAAGGCAGGTGAAGTGTCTTGCCCAAGGACACAATGGCTGAAACAGACGGAACTGGGGCTCGAACCGGCAACCCTCCGGTTACAGGACGAACCCCTACCTCCTGAGCCACTGCAGTTATAAGTTTTTATTTGTAACCCATCAGTGGAATCCAGCTGGGTGTGGATCTTTTTTAGTGTTTGTCACATATTTGCTGTGGTCTTGCACCTAATGTCTTTATTGGTTGTAAATTTGTCTTGTTGCGGTTTGTAAAATTTTAATTCACACACAGAAATTCAGACGCTATAATAATGTAAACAAACTGAAAATGTAAAATGGTTTTGTGGAAAACAAAAACCCAGGTTTGACATAAGACTGATTCAAAAAGCCAGTGAGGAAACACTGTTTTTTATACAAAGGTTGTATAAAAATTTTGTGACTGGTTATAGCAAAAGGACAAATACTGCATGTTTATTTTCCTGGCTGATTCATGCAACTTCCCATTCTTTTTAACTTTGCCTTTTACATGTAATGACTATAAAGACATTTTGTATTTTGATAAAAAATCATCATAATTAAAAACTTAATTTTCAAACATAAAAGACTACATTAATTAAACTTTAGCACAGTTACAATTAACAGTGACAGATTTACACTAATCTGCTTATTTTCTTATTAATTATCCTTAACATCTGTCACTGATAAAAATAAATAAAGAAACTAATAGATTTAAGTTAAAGTGTACAAACTTAACAGTTTTATTCCACAAGAACAATAAACAGAACAATTAAAAACAGATAACCTTTCAAATAGTTTAATAATTAACAATGAAGATGATTCAATATGTAAAGCAGGTTTAACGTATATAAAAACCTATTGTTCAGTAAGTGATGAAGAACGAAAATGTATGATGCAGTTTAGTCTCAAGGACAAGAAGCACTCACTGTGCTGCAATTTGTTTTATGTAACAATATTTTTATAAGGAATACAAAAAAAGTGAAGTGTTAATTAATCTAGGAGCTAACTATATAAGTAAAACTTTTAGTTTATCTGTGTAATGATGCTATAAATCTGTCAGCACCTTCTATTTTTTTTTATAGAGATACTCCATGCTGTTCAATTACATGCTGTAGCTAATAGACAAATACTCATGTGTGGTCTCAGTTAGTTCATCGTCTGTTGTCCTGGCCACATGTCCTGTGTGTGATTTATTCAATGCTTCTCACAGCCATAAACTGCAGCAGTCTTGGGGACATTTGAGACGCTTCCAGAGAGGAGGGGATTTAATATGATTCACACGAATGAGCTCAAAGCACAAAACTACAACTCAAAAAACAACCCCCTCCACACACACACACACACACACCCGAAGGAGTTCAACTATAGAAATCCTCTGACTTTATGTCAAATAGTCCATGTAATTCCTGCACTGTAATCGCTTCATGTCAAGAATGATTCATGTAACATGTGAGGTCAACTTCCAGTGTGAGTTTAAATGAGTTTAAATTTGCATGATTTATAAAGGAGTTAGGGGTTTGTGTCAGTCCACGGCTGAAGTCATTACAGATGCAGGATGGCAACAAAACCAAAGCTCTGGGCTGTTTTTAAATCCACGGGGACTTTCAGACTAGTAGATCCTCTTGTCAGATGGTCAGAGAGCTTCAGAAACTCCTATCAATTATACCTTTTAGGAAATGTGGAGGGGGGATTAAAAAAAAAAAAAGTACCTTCAATGACCTTAGGTCATGGTTAAAAGGAAGAAAAAGGAGCTAGGGTTTGAACTTTTAATCATAGTCTCAGTTAATTCTTGGCACATCTGTCAGTGGCTGAAAGCAACACAGAATCTGTCTGACACAGCCTGACATCCTCATATTTAAGGTTCCTCCTCACAACCAACCAATTTGTGTGTGTTGGTTCTGCTCCTCAGGCTCTGAACA
Organism: Kryptolebias brasiliensis; assembly: GCA_028566095.1. NCBI lineage: Eukaryota > Metazoa > Chordata > Actinopteri > Cyprinodontiformes > Rivulidae > Kryptolebias > Kryptolebias brasiliensis. The sequence goes on along the minus strand of JAOXNZ010000044.1, from coordinate 24,373,348 downwards.
TTTCTGACTTGAAGGAATTGAAGGGCCAGAGATTAAAGTGAAAGATGGTGTTCTGCCCACATCTATCTCACATTAATATCTCTCAAGCGTACGTGGTCAGAATAACCTCACTATGTTTCAGTTGTGCGACAGGAATCTGCTCACATTCGAGGCTGATTCATGGATGGCTGGTTGCTGTATAAGAAATAGTCTGACAGACATTTATGCTGGGTGACACATTCAGGGACTTTATCTTTTTTTTCCTCCCCCAAACATGACAAGTTTTAGCTTTGTCATTGTGGTTGATCGGAAAATAGAAGCATGTAAAACATACTTGTGAAGTAACATCTTTTGGGCTCATTTTGAAGTTTTGGTTCCCTTTTATAGCATTTATGCTTTGTTTGGTTAAGTAACTTGTCAAAAAAAGTAAAGCACATTTTAGTTAAAAAATATAAACATGATCTCTTATAACAATATTGAAAACAACATTATATAGTTTGTTTTCCCTTGCTTTGAGATTGATTATTAAAATGTATTTTTTATGGTTTTATTTCAAATTGTTTTGTTTTTATCTGAGCACATTGAAGGCTGAAGGAAAAGATCCAAACGTTGTGTCTGGTCCTCAAGTCAGCTTTTGTGTTCTTATGTTTAGCACTGAATTACTGATAAGTTTATGCTTCTTGTGGAACATTGTTGTACTTAAGCAAAAGGACCAAAACAAGTAATATGTTTAAAAATAAGACAACAATGTCTCCACAGGAAGTTGTATTCGGCCATTTTAAAACTGCTGGTCTCATTATGAACATGTCTGCTTTGCAATTGTGAGTGAGTTCACAACATGTCAGCTGATTCTTTTTTGAAAAGTATTTAATTTAAAAGGTCACAGTGTCACATCAGACAATGTGAATATTAAATAAAGGTACTTTTCACTACTTTAGAAATCAGATTTTGTCATTGATAAAGCCATGGTGTCTTACTGATAGAGACTGTGTTCTGCTTTGACACAGGGTGTTTTCCATACCAGGAAGAAGGGTCTTCAGGGAACGACACTGGTTATTATAATAGTCCGTTTATCTGACTTAATCCACAACAAACAAGCACAAACAGCCTGCAGCTTGGAGCTGTGTGGGGGTGTTGCTGCAAGACCTAACTCACACATGAAAGTTAACATTTAAAATAAAAAGAAAAAAGAAAAGAAGAAAAGGACAGAATCAATTGAGGTTTACTCTTGTCGGAAACTTTTGTTAATGCGATGCCACCTCCGACCAGACAATAAAGGCAGCAAAAACCAATGATCACAGCAGGACAGCGCATTCCTCTGGATGATTCGGTTTGGTACTGATGGATGTGACAAAAAACAGACAAAGGCATGATCATACAGAGATAGGTCTGTGTAAAAAAGTGATCTTGAGTCTCCTCCCTCATTAAGACAAAAGGCTTTCACTTTATTAGACAGAACAATTATGTACTTGTGTAATCAACACTCACTGTGTTTGAAGATTAGAGGGTGGCAACAAAGAGGACAATCACAGTGCAATTATGACGGCAAAGTTTACTTTATACATCCTGTCTTAGAGTAGGTACTCTCAGGAAGAATCATCTCTTACACCAGGGTGGGGGGGGGGAGCTTGTTTGGGGATTTTGTTGCAGCCCAATTACTCCAAGAACATCCTTAGAAGACTTTGGTCTAAAAAGATGTTGAACACAATATATGTTGTTGTAGTTGTATTTGACTCACTTATTTGTGCACAAATGTGTTGCACTTTATACATCGTAGAGCCTTGATGTCACATAAAACCCAAGGTTTCTTTCTTTTTTATTGTATAATTTAGTCTTCATCATTAACGTGGTTATATTCAGTGGTGTTCAGACAGATGCCTACGTTTGAAGTCCAGGATAAGCCTTAAACCTTTGAAATGCTAATTTCTTACTGGTACCTACATTTATTGGTGCTTCTAAAATCCTTCAAACTCTAAATCATGGCCTCTCTGTTAGGGTCAGTAAAAACTAAAACATTGTTATAGTTTCACTGCCGATGTTGGAGCTCCAATCATAATTGACAGATTTGTCTTCAGAGATAATAATAAAAGTGACACAAAAAGTGAGCACTTTGATGAATTGCTAAAAGTATGAAGCTACGATGGATGAAAGTCACAGCTGAATCTGTAGGTCTCATGTCGGATTTGCCATAACTAAATATAAATACCTGGGTTTGTTTACATACAAGCTCAAACCAACAAAACATGAATCAGTTGATTGTCAGTACTGACAAACGTATATTGAAGAGCAAAGCTTTGTGGAAGCTGCACGACCCAAACACTACCACCGACTGGGAAGCAAATCAACTCCAATATCATTTATCCACAATAGGAAATACACCCTCAGTCCCAGAGCATATCAAATGTTCTGTTGTATACACACAAGAGAATATGCCACGCATGAAGGAGCCTAGCTGAATAAAAGTGAAGTTTGGGATGAAACTTGGGAAATCCTTGAGGATATTAAAAACTGTTGCAAACTCAATAACAGTAACTCACTTGGATCATTCCTTCAGATTGTTTTTTGGCTCATCAAAATTGTTTGATAGATAGTACTAGTTTACTCAAGTGCAGAAAACCTACACACTGTTATGATTGTCCACTCACAGCAAGGACAATCCTCTACCGTGTGTAAAGGTAGGAACTATTCTTTTGTACGAAATTAATTCACAGTGCATTTGGTTTTAAAAGGAGATAAAATATTTAGAAATATGACAATAAAACAAAGGCAATGAGAAGCCTAAAGCAGCCTCTATGTGAAAAAACACTTTAATAACAAATTAACCAATGCTTAAAGGTCTACTATTCCCTGTCAAAATGCAAATTACCATGTTTTTGGGTTACTGTAAAGCAAACATGATTAAGAAATTTCACATTATCACAAATTTCTATGGCTGAACAAATTTGTACGTACATCGCTCATTTTAGTGTCGGCCATCTCTAATCGGGTGGACACCAAAATTTGATCAAATGTAGTCCTATATCCAGTGTTTATTTTCAAGTGGTTTTGTTGAAGTCTTTCCAGTGGTTAATGAGATACTTTGCTTACAGACAGACAGGATTGACTCCAACTGTTAATGTCAAAGTTTAAAAGAAAGATCTTGCGTATGTTAGCGCTCAGAGTGTGTGAGATGTAAGCTCTCAGCTACTACCACATCAAGTTTTAGCCCAATATCTAATTTGACTGAGGTAAAGTCATTTTTGTGTTTGCTAAGGTTGATAAGCTGTGGAAGCCAACTAATAGACAAACACCCACACGTACACACACACACACACCCACACAGAGTTGATTACATTATTGCCTGCTGCCAAAAGTCAAGTAATAAAAAGACTACTTAGTGTAGGAAAGTGAGAAATATATGCTAGTTGGGATAAAAAAAAATGGTTTAGCTGTTGCAGTAATATATAAGAAATTGGAAGAGAAGTCAACTTGAAAACTAGTGTGTGTGCAGTCTTACATCCACGTCATTACAAAGACGAGACCAGGATCCATACTGCAGGTGACACTGATGCACGGCGCTGTACAGAACTCCAGGAAGCACCGACGTCAGAGAAAGCTTGTCCTTCACAGGGGCATCATCAAGGCACCAGCCCCAGCCACGACTGACGGGGTAAAAAGAGGAAAAGGGTAAGTTTTTCAACAGTTCATACAGGTCTCTTTCTTATGAATTTAGCTTTACACTGGAGCGCTTTTGTATTCCTCTTCTTTTCGATGCAGGTGCCTTTTTAAACATGAAGACATTCACAAAATGCAACATCAGTTAAAAACAACAGATGGTAAAAATTTAACAGGAACTTTTACAGAAAGCAATACAGAGTCCTCACCGGAGAAAACTAAATTTAAATTAATTAATTAGGACAATAAAGAAGTTCCTGGACTATTTGTGGAAGCTGTGAAAACTGCCAAAGTATACTGACTTTCTTTTTAATTAACAAAAACTTTAAAAAAAAAAACAAACATTTTTTTGGCACCTTTTCTGTTAACTTTGCTGCACTGAAATGTATTAAACTAATCTAAATTTGATAACCTTGACCTGAAATCGTTTGTGCACATTAGACTGAATTATAATTGCGCCATTATTGAAACAGAATGGATTAGTGTGTATATACTGTATATATTTGCATTTAAATTAGACTTGTTTGCTTGCTCTGTAAAGTGTCCTGAGATTACTTTGGTTGTCAATCTGCGCAACAAAAATAAATGGAATTTAACTGAAATGCAAAAAAAAAAAAAAATTTTTTCAGTACGGCTTTTTCACCCACAATATATGTGTGAAGGTTGTTTAAACGATGATGCATTCAGGCGTCATATACAGCTTAACTCACAGGACCAATATGGTGACTGTTCCTGCTACTGGTTTCGTGTTATTCCAGTTACAGAAGTAATGGGGCAAGAAACACAGCAAAGTGCCTTAAACAGCAGGGAAGAGCAGACTCATACGTGGCAACTACACACTAATGAAGCAGAAAAATCTTTAACAGCAATTTCTGAAATGTATAATGAGGGAGGTAATGCAGCTGGTATTATTATTATTAGATATGAAAATATCTAACACCCTTGGTGAGGAACATTAAATATAAACAGAGACTCTAAGGCACTTGCAAGAGAAAAATACAGAAAATGATGAGCCACTTTACACGAAATAGAAGAGAACAATGTAATTTTGTCGCTGCAAGCCAGGCTAATAAAAATAATGAAGATATCACGTTCCAGTGTCTGAATAAATGACAGCTTTAGAACAGGTGGTTGAAAGTTCTGATATGACAGGAATCACAAACATTTCATTAGTTTGATGATTAATTTTTGTATAAAGTTCAAAATTTCCCATTTTAGTAAGCCATAACTAATAGTTGTTTTTAAGGTGCTCAAAGTGCCATATGCTCAGAGAAAAAGTCCTCCAACTCTTCTGACTATCTGATTAATCAAACACAGGCTGTGTGTAACGTGTTTGTTTGTAGGACCAATTCTCATTGTCTTCACTCCCTGCATCCATAACCTGGTGATCATTATGCAAGTCTGGGTGTTTTCAATTATGTCAATAACCAGCTGAATACTTCTTTATCACAGTGAGGTCTTCCAGGAAAATTTATTGCAACTATCAGACAGGTGTAAAAACACACTTATCAGCATATTCAGCATATTGACAAGGAATGAGGATATAAATTTCTTTCAGTATGTTGTGGTCTATACTGATAGTAAACAATACACAGCTATAGTGGGGCATTGGCCAGTGCCTTCCAATCTGTTTCTCTTTCACCACTAACCTCATACAGCAGGTCTTATTAGATTTTTGCACTTTATATATGTATGTTTTCTTTACAATCATACGCTTTCAAGAGCAAACCAGTGGTTCACTGACTACTAACTGAGAATCAAACCACCATTCTACTAACAGTGACACAACCCCAATTAAATCAATATTCATTAATTCATCCACTTATTTGTTGTGAAACTTACATTTATGACTCTCGACAACCAAACAAAGACTGCACAACTTGAATAAAGAACTTTTACAAATAGTAGTTATGCATGCTCAAAATCTTTGGCTTGAACAAATTTCTTGTTAAGAACAGAAAGTCAGACATAACTTCAATAAACAAACTAAATGTTTAAACTCAGAGTCAGTAACATACTGAGATGTCATACTTGACATACTGACATGACATACTTTCAACTCTTCATTCTGCTGAAAAGTTAAATTTGCAAAATATTCATCCATCCATCTTCTACCGCTTAGTCGTAGTCGGGTCGCGGAGGCAACAGGTTCAGGAGACAAACTCAAACATCCCTCTCCCCAGCAACACTCTTCAGCTCCTCCTGGGGGATCCCAAGGTGTCAAATCAAACCTATTGATCACAGCTTGTATGGGCAAAATCCTTATCTTTAAATTGTAACACGGAGCAGAAAGCTGAGGTTGTTTCTCCCTACATCCAGTGGGCGGCGCAGAAACAGCAGGTGCTACAATCGACTGTAGCCACACAGGCACACCCACTAGAAGGAAACAAGAGGAGTCTCCCACCGCCCAGTATAACACATTCATTCTATTGGCTGGGATGGTTGCCAGGTGACGGTACTCCTTGTTCCGTGAGAGAGCAGAAAAGAATTTGCAAGCAAGCAGAGGTTTGCGAGCGGAGATTTGATCCGTGCAGAGAGAATGTTTTGTGCGCGAGCAGAAAATCTGAGAGAGCACAGACAATATTCGAAAGAGAGCAAGTTTTGAGTGCAAGCATTACAAGTTTTGAGAACAAAGAGATGAATTCCTGCTTTCAAATTGAAAATGTGTGCTCTTGACTAATGACAGGAAAATTCTTCCATATACATGCATGCTTTTCAGTCTGTAGGAGAAAATCTGGAGTAACCAGAGAAAATCCAAGCACAGCAAGAACCAGATTGTGCTCCTGCAACCTTCTTGCTGTGAGGCGCCTGCTCTAAGCACTGCTCCACCATGCTGCAAAATTATATACATAGTGAGACAAATTTTAGTGTGGTAGCAGCTGAGAGTCATTCCCAAGACATGCTTTGAGCACTACACATGATAAAAGATCTTTGCTTAAAACTTTGCTACTAACTGTTGGAGTCAACCCTGATTGTCTGATAGCAATATATCTCACAAACCACTGGATGGATTTTATCCCAACTCCCAAAAAGTAATCCCTTGATGTGCCTCTGCAACTGATTAACTTTTGGAGTCAGCCCACTTCAAGATGACAGCCAAAGCCAAATGACCTTTGAAAACACAAAAATGACTATAACTGAGCCTATTTTACAGATACTGAGCTAATATTTTGTGTGATATTAGCTGAGAGTCAAGCCCAACACCTACTCTGAGTAATCACAGATTGCAACACCTTTGCTTCAAACTTTGGCAATAATTGTTGGTGTCAACATAAATTGTCCTTTTGCAAAACATCTCAACAACAGTTTTTTTTCAAGCACACACACCACACAAACAAACAAACAAAGAACAGCAAATTAGGCAAGTGGAAGGCAAAGGAAAAGGATCAGGTCTAAAAATGTTTCTACAGCAGATGAACAGTATCTGAAAGTCATGTTTTTAGGAATTTTTTAGGAAAAAATACTTGGCAGAGACGTATCATCCTTCTGTTGATTATAGACTGCAGTTGTTTCCAACCTGGAGAAGGATGTTAGAGACGCAGCTGCCAAGAAAAGACAAAGAGGTAGGCCAAAGAGAAGTTATACGGATGCAGTTTGATAGGACATGGATGTAGTTGGAGTGAGGACAGAGGACGCAGAAGACAGAGTTAGATGGAGGAGGATGACTCGCTGTGGCGACCCCTGAAAAGGGAAAAGCCGAAAGAAAAAGAAGATTTTAAATTACGAGTGATCTACTTTTTTTAGCTGGACTGATCTATAACTGTCACAGAAAAGCTGTAAGTGGTTACAAACTGCAATGAAAAACCGTGCTTCTCCCTCATCACTTAAATAAATTGAGATGCTCTGCATCACCTGTGGTTGCACCTCACACTACTACCCATGGTGAAATCAGATTACAACAATAAATAGCTCCTGCACATATATACCTCAAGTGTAAGGAACTCACCTGCCTTCCATCTGATTCAGATGAAAATAATGTAAACCCTTTAAGCACCACTGGGAGAAAATACTGTAATTTCAGGTTGTCCTGGGTTTACCCATACTCTGCCTATGAAAGGAATCATCAGTGATACACTTTTATATTTCAATCATAGTGGGCATGCTGTAGTGAAAATTTAATTTATTCAGTCAGCTTGGTAAGGGAGGAGAGCTGGCTGCACCCATTAAATCTGAAGCATCCCACATTTCCTGCCACGGAGAATTCAGATTACAAAGAATAAATGGCTCCTACACTTAGAATACCTCAGGTGTGAGGAACTCACCTGTCTTCAAGTTGATTCAGAGGGAAAGAAAAAAATCTGTGAGACAAGTTTGGGATCATGAAAAGATAATCTGTTAAACACAGATTGACCAAACACAGTTTCAGGTCTCATCAGTGCCATGTGGACTACATGTAGGAGTCTTCCACTCCCTAACACAATTTTAAAAAATGAAACAAACAAAAAAGAGCCTATAACCAGCCGCAACAAACCTCTTCTCATTTACCAAAGTATGCGAGATTGAGGCACTGCCTGTACTTTTTTTCCATCCATCCATCCATTTTCTTTACCCGCTTTTTCCATTCTGGGTCGCGGGGAGCCGGTGCCTATCTCCAGCAGTC
>JAOXNZ010000044.1:24341253-24355530 GCA_028566095.1 Kryptolebias brasiliensis | reverse complement strand
TTGTTTCACTCTACTGTACATGTGTGAATACTATCAAACTTTGCTCCGTATTCAACAAGTCATAACAAAACACATTTAAACAGCCAAATATCTCTTGCAATGACTTTGGAAAGCAAAAATTCCTATACTCTACTTTTAAAATATTACTGGCATTTTCTTAAAATGCCAAAACAGCGACCGGTCCCGCCATGTTGGATGTCGCCGCGCAGAGGCGCAAGTCGATGACGTAACCTGTACTGTCCCAATTCTCCAGTTTTTGCATGCTTGTAACCTGCGCACACAAACCCTTATGTGCACTTCGACTGCACTGTTTGAAACATACTTTACCTGTTTCATTCACTGTTAAATTATAGTAAATTATTAAAGCATGTCTTAAGAAACTAGTTAAATATTTAAAGTTAAATGAGCTTATTGTTGTGATGTTTAATGTTTCTCTCATCTGTTTGTAGGTTATCAACCTACTCATGTTGCCTGCTCATAGTGGCTGCTCTTGTTGCACTGCTGTTGAGATTCATCTAAAAGAAAAGAAAAGAAAAGATGAATAAAGAAATGTCACTGAGTTGAGTTGTTCCTGCGTCTCTTTGGAGGAAGCACGCCTTGTCAAGTTTGGGCAGAAGCTGAAGTGGCTTAAGAGAGAAGAAAACTTGACAATAATAATAATAAACTGGGTACAAAGCAACAGTGCTGGAGAAAAACCATGTGAACAAAAAACACCAATCAATGTCACAGTTTGTGTTTCTTTTAAGATTAATGTTTTTAATTTAAGAATAAAGATATTATAGACTGTAACTATATAAGGGGCACCAGAATAGTTTACTTGGGGTTGACACCTCTTTGCGTAATTCAAGGGACAATGATTATCTCCGCAAATTCTTTTCACAATTGCATAACAAAATCACTACAGCTGGTTTAAATTTGACCCTCTAAGGACAGATCACTGGCTGGATCTAGAGAAATATACTCTATGAAAAAAGTGGCTTGTTTTTAAGAATTGATGCAGCGACTGATTTAAATATGTCCTTGGACCAAATGAATAATCTATAAGTTAAGAAATGGATCAAGGACCTAACTTGTCGCCTCATTTGAAACGTAAGCCCCTGTTACATTTAGATTCTGAATTTTTATGTTTTGCATAATGAGCTGAACAGATTAACTGAAGGTGAAACGAAAATCCAAGCTAAATGAGACCCAAGTATGTGAGAGAATATCTCTGGCATGTACACATTCCACTTTAGAAAAGACTTCTTGTTTTATTGTACTTCAAACTTGTGAAAAACACCCTCAGTCTAAGAGCCCACTGGAGAATTAACGAATACACTTTCTCCTTTTAAGAAAGCCTGGTATTCACAAAGGGCTCCTGTCAATCCAAGGCTTGTTAATGCATTCCCACTAACCATACAGATACAGAGGAGGAAAGACTCGTTTTAACCTGCAATCAAGGGTAAACTGCTGAAGTTGACTTTATAGAAGTAACTCAGACTCCGCTGGACTTCTGCACAACAATCAAACTTAAAAGGTTAATCTACTGACCACATGATATTTTCATTGACTCCAGGTCAGGAAAATGTATATAAAACACTTATAAAATGCACAAAGTATTACATTACAGCTCAGTTTCAATTGACCAGACTGAGAGACAAAGACACAATGAAATAATGTGTGATAAAGTCTAATAAAAAGAGCAAACCATTAAAGAATCATGAAAGAAAAAATTGAGGAGTCACATGAGTTCAGGAGGAACTTGAGACAAAAATTGTGTATCATCATCATCACAAATATGAAACAAAAACATTTCACTGACTTTTCAGTTGTTTTCGTTACAAAATTAAGCTTCAGTTTCAAACATTCTGAAGGCCAATTTACTGTAAAAAAAGGAAAATTAAGCTCCAGAAGAAGAAAAGAGATTTGCTGAGCTTCTCTCCATTGGCTCCCTGTAAAATTCAGAATAGAATTTAAAATCTTACTCCTAACATACAAAGCTCTCAACAACCAGTCTCCATCTTAAAGATCTTATTGTTCCATATTTTCCTAACAGAGCACTTCACTCTCTGTCTGCAGGTTTACTTGTGGTTCCTAGAGTTTCCAAAAGTAGAACAGGAGGCAGAGCTTTCAGTTCTCAGGCTCCTCTCTTGTGGAACCAACTTCCAGTTTCTGTCTGAGAGGCTGACACCCTGTCTACTTTTAAGACTTAAGACTTTCTGTTTTGATAAATCCTATAGTTAGGGTTGGCTTGGGTTTCCTGAGCTATCCCTTAGTTCTGCTGCTAAAGGCTCAGACTGCTGGAGGACAAACTGACCACATTTCCTCCCTCTGCTGCTGTCTTTACTTGCTCTACTCTCCATGTTTGTATTTGTAATTATTTCTATCATTAACCCATGTTTCTGTTTGTTTTCCTTTCCATAGAAACTCCACCTGGACCAGTCATTCTGTGTTTGTCTGTGTCTCTTTCCTGTCCTCTCAAACCCCAGCCCGTTGAGGCAGAAAGCTGCCCATCTCGATCCTGGTTCTGGTTCTGCTGGGGGTTTCATTCTGTTAAAAGGGAGTCGTTCCTTTCCACTGTTACAAATGTGCTGCTCAGGATGGGGGATTGCACTGAAGTAAAAATTTGGTGCAATCTGTTCCTTAGATAGATAACTTTACTAATTGGTATTTCATAACGTACTGTATATGATGTACTGCATTATAATAAGAATGAATTGACTGTAATTGGATCTGAATTAAATTTATGATTTGGACTTGTTCATTTTGTTTGTATAGTGCCCTGAGGAGACTATTGTGAATTGGTGCTATAAAAACCTGAATTGAATAACATTAGCTTTTTAAAGACTTTATAAGATAAACAGTGATATAAATGATGCTCTGACTGATTTTCTACAGACAACTTTTTGGGCTGATTATGACTCCCACATAACGAAACCTTACTTGTGTCCCAGCTCATGTGCCACAGTGAAGGCCATCGGGAGGCCCGTGTCTTCATTAATGCTGCAACTGCGATGTGGCTGACAGATCCCTGCCACATGAGACAGTCCCAGAGTCTCACACGGCATGTTGACGGCCCCACATATGTCCTTCCTGTGAGAGGCAGAGAGTTTTAGTCAGATACTTTACCTTCTGCCAGTTGGGATCATTCATTCAGTCAGATCACATGATAAATAACTACTTTGCTTTAATCAATTTTAGATGCAAACAGGATATTTTGTGCAGATAAAATGAAAAAGGCAACATTGTAATTTCCAGTCCTCTTGCTGAAAAACTACAAGTGTCAGAATAGAAAAATGGTGAGGAGGCATTTAGGTACATAAAACAGGAAGGAAGAGAGAACAGTGTTAGCATGAAGGATATCTGGGGTGATATGAACTTCAAAAAAAAAAAAGGAAAACTTGAATTACATCAACTCAGAGCTGAAGAATCAGATGAAAGAAGTACATCAAAAGGAAGAGAGAGGAGAGTTAGATGGCAAATTATTTATTTGTGCTTAACTTTCATCTTTCACCAAATCTCCCCAGCTACCTCTGCATCAATGTTTTGTCACCTTTGAGTCAAAAAAAAAAAAGTCACTGACTTTTTCCCACCTGTTCATGCTGTCGTTTTCTGCCTTATTCACCAAACAACCTTGCTTTTAGACAGTTTTCCTTCCAGCAATTATTCATCATTTTATCTTCAACTCCATTTCCGCCTGCTTGTCTGTCCCAAAATGAAATAATTTTCCTCGACTGTTGATATCTCTTCACTTCACCGGTAAATTGGTCTTCTTTATACCGTGGTAAGAAGTCAAAAATGAAGTTTTATCTGCAATTATACCTGCATCTGTGTCTGAGTCACTAGATGTGAATTTATTGATGCATCTGGTCACATCCTTCATTCACCCGTGAAATTATCAGCTATATTTAGACTACCTCCAGCTCAAGTAGTTTAGTCCACGTTACATAATGTTTATCTCACGCGAGTGTGCATCCGATTTAATTTATGCATCATTTAAGATGGACAACTGAAGTCTGTAAATCATGGAAAATTTCAGAGAGCATAGTTGGATATTTTTTTAATGATTGGTCAATTTAGGAGCTGGACATCCAGATTTTTGTTTTTGAATGAACCTTTATACTCACAAAAGTGTGGTTGAAACAACACTTATACTGGAGAACATTTAATTTGTGCAGTAGTTGGAAGTTGCAATTTCTAAATCCTGTAAAGTCAGGACTGTTTTTCTTTCTTCTATTTAACAGCTTGGTTATGAAGTCCCAGAAGAACCTTGTTTGGCAGCAAACACTAAAAGGTAAACAAATTTAAATTATGTCTGTGTGAAACACATTTTATTCTCGTTAGTTAACTAGAAAATTAGACTCTTGAGATTAAAATTTAAAAAAGAGGGTTTTGTCCAAGACAGATGACAGTTCATAGCAGCAATATTTATACGTGAAATCAGAAGATGCATATATTTAGACACAAAACTATTTTATTACTGTTGGTCTCATTTTGTTCCGTTTTGCTTTATTTTACTTTCTAGCCAATTTTATTCCTTATTCTTGCAATTTTGCACGGAGAAATGCTAAACTGTGTTTTGTTTCTGAAACAATGACACTAAAGTTCTATTCTGTTCTATTCTATTTTATTTTAAGATCAGCAACTATCAAAATTGAAAATATTGCAAACTAAAAAAGCACAAAGCTGTACACTTCTTAAGTAATCAAAGCAGAAATCAAACGGTGACAGCAGTGATCAGTCAAAACATACAGCCAGATATGTAAACATCTTGAATAAATTAAAAATTGTTCTTTTAATTTTATTTTGGGAGACTGGCTCATTCACATTCAAGTATGGAGGGATAACATGGTAAAAAAAACAAAAACTAATTTTGCAGTAAAAACAATCATGTTCCAAACTTTTGAAGGGTGTTGGTATTTGGTGAAAGAATAGTTCTGCAAATGAGACATAAATGATACTAAAAGTAAATTTGATTTCAAGAGTGAAAATATACCATAAAGTAATTAAAATGAGCATTAAGGTTTATAATGAGCATCAGTGCCTCACAGTAGACTTTACCAAAAGCTAGAAGGATTACTGAACTATGTGTTTAAATAACATCACTATAATATCCAGCATAGAAATAACAGTGACAGAAACAAGTCAAGTTTTGGCCTAAAAAACAAAAAACAAAGCTTGATTCTAAAGAACAAACCAAGCTTATTTATTTATTTGCCCAATTCCTGGATGTGAGACTTCTTTTACTGCAAAAACAACTTTTAAAAAGAAATATGTGCATAAATCAATATTATCTACTACAAAGCAGTTATCCCAGCATTTATTTTCTCTTTCTTTGTTCTGATATGCATCTTCTTTGGGAAAAAACACACACTTTATTGTTTTTTCCTTGTTTAGTTTGCAAGCTGTCTGAAGCTGTCTTATTATTACTGCCCTTTCTGCATTGGCGATCTCAGTAGTAAGTATTGTGGAAATCTTTGTTGCATCATGTTAGCTAATTACACTTTAGATACTAAAACTGTGCTCTACAGCATCTTAATGTGCATGTTTCTCAAAGCAAATCTCATCTTTAATTCTTTCTTAGGGTTCAGTTCAGGCAGAGGTCAGCAGTGACTGGCTGTGGAAAAGATGCGTGAAAGCTTTTTCTTCCACTCTAATGTGATTTTGTGTTTATATAAAATTTCATAGTGTTCACAGATCAGCAGGTGATAACGGCCAATGACAGCAGGGATCTGAAACAAAGAAAACTGCAGCAGAAAGAATATTTTTTCAGCATGTTTAATGTTTTTTGTACTGTTTCAAAGGACAGGAAGTTTATCTCTGAGATGCAATGAACTGCAGAGTTTAAACTCTTATTTGCAGAACTAATTGACCAACGCAAGAGATTTCCTTTCAGTTCCACTTTATTGTGTCTGCCGCACCTGACTCACAAGTAAGCAACAAATTAAATTAAATAGAAAACAGAGATGCATGTTGCCTTTTAACACACATGGAAGATGGCTTTCTTTATCTGCAATTTGTTTGGCAGCAGAACTTTAACTGAAGTGTTTTAAACCTGCTGTCTTGTTTTATGACCATATGAATTAAAACTATAGTAAAAGGTCAACTTAAGTACCAAAGAGTTTTTCCAAACCTTTTCTTTCTAAAAAAATGAGATATAAGACAGAAGCTCTGTAAAAATCAACGTAATTTTGCTTTGTAAGCCTATGAAAGTACAATAATAGATAAAGAAGGTTTTTTATGGGACTGTTCACAACATATTTAGTTTAAATTGTCCAGGACAAAAAGGGGGGAAAATAAATCCCAAACCTTGAGCTATAATTTAAAATTTATAAACTCCTCTTTTTATGTTTGCATCAGTTTTTCAGTCACTGATGCATCAGACTTGAAATGTAGATTTATCCATACATCACTTCATGTCTGAAAGGGAGAGAGATGCACACCATTTCACCAGGTCTAAAAAGGTTAAAGAAAAAAGATTTGCAAGGAACATCTGAACTGTCAAGATATTTCACTGAGATTGTTCTTTTATCTCAAGTGTTTCAGAGAAATACACACAGAGTTTCAAGATCCCTAGCATTGGAAATTGAAAAATAAAAAGATTTTTCCGTTTCAGATTACTGTTTTGTGAACTACTATGATTAATTCACTGCAGATTATATGATAAAGAGCAAAAACCACAAATATAAGAAAGCTTGTGATAGCAGTAATGCACCTCTTCTTCCCTGCAACAATCTAATTATATACCTGCTCTAAAATAGCCTGACAAACACACTGCAAATTGCCTTTGCTGTGGGATGTAATTGTGTGTGAGTATGAGAGAGAGAGAGAGAGAGAGAGAGAGAGAGAGAGAGAGTGAGAGAGAGAGAGAGAGAGAGAGAGAGCTTTGGTGGATTGAGTCGATTTACCTGGTGAGAAGAACGGCTACATCGTGATGCAGAGGGTGTTCGTCTCCTCTCATGTTGAGTTTCTTCTGCCACTTGCAAAAGCTGTTCAAGCTGTTGTCAGCGTGGTGTGTAATCTTTAAGTCATCCTGTTAGCCATTCATCACAAACAGACCAAAAAGGAAATAAAAAATTAAAAAAACGATTAGTAAATATATCCATCAATAGAAGGTAATGGCTGAGGGAAGCAACAAGAAAAACACAACTAGAATGAAAGGTCGGCTCAGAGACAGATGGTGTGATAAAACTCATGTTGGGGCTCTGAGTTTGCAGCTGCAGCCAGTTAAATTCATTCAACAGGACTTTGCTTTACCTGTAAATCAGCTACATCTAGAATCTCTAAAGTTATTATTTTTTTTATTGTCGGTCTATTCAAAGCAAATAACAGGTTACAAGAACTTAAAGCACTTTTAGAATCTCTTGATGTTTCCTGGCATCGGTGTTGGCAATGATGAAACTGAAGGAGAATAAACAAGTTGGCAAGAAACACTTTGGCCCGTATCCCTCCTTGGCTCCAAAAGAAAAAAAACAAATGTGACAAACTTTCCAGGTGCCAGTGAATTTTGTTAGCTTTGGAAAGAGTCAGCACAGCTGTTTTCTGATACAAAGGTTTCCATGCCAAGTTGTGGAAACTGGACACTTGTTTTATCATAATGAATGAGGATAAAGAAAAAATACTGTTACAGAACTTGTGTATTTGTGTAGTTCTTGGCCAAGATGCAGCTAAGTGAATTTGATAAATAATGACTGATTACATATTCTGCATCTCACCGTAAACTATTTTATCTTTTAATTTTATTCACATTTCTATGACAACATGCAACAGGTTGTACTGGTCCATTAAATTAAAAAAATACGATGTTCAGCACTGTATTTGATAGTTGTGGCATCAAACTCTCTAAGGATCAATTTATGAAACAAACGCTGAATTTTACAGTCAAGATGGAAAAAACTGAATGAAGGCGCTGATTTGTTTACTCCATGTTCACTTTTCATTCACTTAAGGCAACAAAGGCCATTAAAAAAAAACATAATTTCAGTGTAAAATCTTTAAATTAGGCTGAGAAATTAATTTAAATTAACTACCTGTCACTGTGATTGGCCTGCCTTTAAAAAAAAAAACCACAATCCATATTTTAACCTTTCTGTAATCTAAGTTTTGCAATACTTCATCAATGCACAAATAAGGTTTTACCTCATCCTGCTCCAGTAAGATGAGACGAACAATCACGATGTTGATTGCATTTCCGATACTGGCATCTTTGAACAGACCTGCTACCTGAAAGACAAAGGAAATAAAACATTAACCTGAAACCAGGACATACAGTAGGTACGATCCAGCCAATCCCAGTTCATCTTGAAGAAGGTCACAGGTCACATGATTCTTGCTCAAGTGGGGACACAAAGACAAACATGATTTTGGGGTGAAGAAGGAAACTGGGAGAAAATTCATGAGAAAACAGGAACAAGAAAAATCCCACTGGCAGCAGGCTCTATAAACACAGCTTGTATGTTTTAAAGGCTGTTATACAGTATATCTAATATAAACAAAACAGAAACCAGGGCCAGCCAGTAACTATAGATAAAAAATATGTAATTTACAAAAAATATCATAAACTAAAAAATAATATACATTAAAAACACACAAAAGTTTCAGTTCTTTGACATTTAACTTTAGCAGTTATTTGAGTTTTGCCTTTCTACATCATGGTTAAGACTTCGATTAAACACAAAACTTTTTTACCCATTCAAAGACATATTGTCCTCTGTTTGGAAAAGTTCATTTACTTCCCTTATCCTTTTCATGCATCAAACATTTAAGAAGATCACTTGAATCAGAAGAACTTCTGTCTTGGGAACATAGTCAGTGAACAGCAGATGTTTATGCTGTTGCAGATATATTGTTGTTTTCTCTAAATGTTAAAAGCCAAAGTGATCAAACCCTTGATTGATTGTGATCATGATCTGTAATAACATAATATAAAAGCAGACCAAAAGACACTGCACACATTTCAACTTAAGTTTCACAACTTACTCTTTATTGAGTTTATTTTGAGTTGGATCTTATGTGATATTAATGATTTAAATCCGTCCCTTTAAAACAAATTCCTCACTTTAAAATGCCAAAGTGCTGAGATGTTTTTGTCTTTTCTTACACAAGCCATCAGAAACAAAGAGTAGTTAGAATAAAACATAAAAACTGCTTGATATGCAGCTTTGACGGGGACTTCTTGTCTAGATTCAAGGCTGCATGTCTCAGTTCCGGCAACCGTTTCAGCAAGAGAAAGTGGTAAAGGGAGGTTAACGGATGAGGAAAAGAGATTATCTTATTTAAATCAAATTTAAAACCAGAAGTGAGAAGCACTGAAAACACTCCGAGTGCGAGGGGACACAAGAATGTGAGCATCAGTGTCAACAGAGCGACGCACCATCTGCCAATCAGATATCAAATTCTTGAAATTTCCTTGGAGATTGTTGGCATATTTAACATGTCGCTGCAGAAAACTTGACCTTAGCAGAGAGTTCTGTCTTGAGTGGATATTAGTTTCCACAAAAGTTGAAAAGAAAAAAAACTTTAAACAAAAAACTTTTCTGTGAGACAAAGTCTGAAACTCCACTTCCAAGAGGTCAGACAGCTGACTAAATATTTTTCTACCTCAACAACAGATCAAATGTGTAGGAGTAAAATGATGTATTTACCTCTTGTCTTGCTTTATTTTTTCTTTCATGGTCTTATTTTTCAGACTTTTTATACACACGGCCAACTGGAACTCTGTGAATTAAAAGCTTTCTTAAAATGAATGCACATCACCTGCTGCCTGTCATGCCAGAGTTTTAAACTAAGATCGTCTTATGTTGAGAAATGAAGCTGTAGCCCTTTAGGTCAAACCTTGAAAATATTAATTTGTTCTATATAAGACGATTCTGCACAATCAGTTAGCACTTAGACTATATGTTGGCTACTACAACATCAAATGTTAGCACAATATACAACAAATGGACTGACTTATAGCCGTTTGGGTTTACTAAGTTTAATCAGCTATGGCAATCATCTTCAATTGGGCTGACTCCAAAAGTTAATCTTTGTAGGTGTACATTCGATGACTTTTTGAGAGCTTATTAAAGCTCTTCAAGTGGTTTATGAGGTATTTTACTAGCACCAAACAAACACATGCACATATACACACACACACACACACACACAAATACAATAATGCCTTCCTTTCGCCCTTTGGTGTCAGGCAATAATAAAGCTGCCTTGAATCCAGGAAAAAAAACCCACATGTACAACAAATAAAAAATGAATAATTTAGGGTTTTCTGATTCCTTGAGGCCTTTATGTTTATGGCACAGTATGGTAGAATCATCTTTGCAGAATATTGTTTTGTTCCACTGTCAAATAAAGACAAAGACAAACAGAGCCCTGTCTGTCCTACAGATCTCACAACTTTAGTTTTATTTTTCATGAAACTCCAGCTTGTACACATTCAGAGCAACAAAAGCACTAAGCAGATTTCACAGCTTGGCTAAAACTACATTTGACTGCAAGTCCAAACAAGCAACTCCAACAACTCTTATCAGAAAGAATAGATATTGTTCATGTAATCTATCTTTATCCATTTATCTCCATTGTTTCTATTGTGTATGTTGTGCTATTTTGGGCCCATTGATTTTATTTTCTTCCTGCAATCGTGCTACTAAAGTCACTGTGCATGTTTCTGCTTTGCTGACTGTGTGTTTGCACTAAGTCATAAAGGCTAAATTGTGCCTCTATGGTCTTATAAATTAATCCTATATTAAAACAAACTGTAAATATTTCTCAGCGGTCACAGTGATTTTTAAGCATCATGTCACAAAGTGTAGGAAGGCTGAGGGAAATACTTTGTGTTTACACAGAACAGCACAACATAAAAAAATATGCAGCTATTGTCAAGCTGCAGGCAGCATCAGTGATGAGACAATGGAGCAACTGGTGTCTGAGGAAGATGATGACTTTATTGTTTGGACACATTCCGGTTTCCAGTGAAGCTCTGTGATATTGTTTTCACAAAACACAAGACTTTGGAGCTTTAAAGTTCAAAACTTGAAAGGCCTAAGACGAGCTCCATGAGAGGAAGTATGGAATAATGGCTGCTTCCTCTGTGTATTATTGTCTGCTCAGTCAGTTAAAATATCTCCTTCTCTGGCAGCAGGTTTCCTCTCCTGATTCTCAAAGGACAGCACATCAAAACATCTGGAAGTATTCTTGACTTCATGTTTTAGTTCTCCCTGTAACTATCCAGCAATAATATTTATCACCTGAGCAATAAAAGCGCGGTATGAAATGTAAGAATGTGGGTTTTATTTAAATCTCTAAAAACTTAATGGTTTTCCAGCTATTTTTTAATGGGTTATAACTAAAACCTACTAAAGAAGTCAAAATGTTTCTTATAAAGGGCATGTGCTGGTATTGTAATCACAATAATAATATAATAATAATCACAAAAACTTACGTTGTGCAAGTACTCTACATCTTTTTGTCTCTTCCTGTACTTTTATATACAGGAATTTATTCCACCCAAAATGCAGATCAACTTGTTTTTCTCACATATCTATCAGCAGCCTAAGAGGCTGAAATAAACGATCCTTCAAGAGCTCAAGATTTAGGATTTAACCATGTATATGATTAATATTAAAGGAATGAATGAAGTGACTGTATAAAGCTGCCCTTGCTGTAGGTTTCCATTTGTTCTGAAGTGATCCTCTGACTGGCAGCCTTGATAGATAAATCATATCAACCATACAGAAGTAAAAGTTAAACACCACTTGAGTGTGGAGGATTTGCACAGGTCAGATGGATTATGAGGATTACAAATGTAACTCCAACTTTAGTTTCCTGAATCATTTTATGAAGGAGCACTAAGCTGAATACTTTAGCGTCTAACTTTCTTTTTTTTTTTTTTTTTTTAATCTTTCTCAATGAGCATTGATCAATAATGTATTTTTCTACGTCCAACTGTTTAAGTTGTTCAGTATCTTTTCTATTAGATTTTATCAGCTGTCAGCCAGAACCACCCAAACCAAGAGCAGAGCCTGTTAGTGGACTCATCTCTGCATTTCTTCCTGTGACAGGAGCCGTTTGACTTTTTATGTCCAAAACAGCTGTGCGCTTCAACCCCTCCCCCACTCACCTTCTTCCTCTCTCTTTCTGTAGCGAGCTGGTAACATCTGACAGTTTGGTTTTCTTGGATGTTAAAAGGACATACAGTAGGAGGCAAAATTCTCATGATGTTCAAAGTTTTTCACGGCTGAAGTCGACCCCAGCAGTCATCAGCTGAGTGTCAGAGAAGGCCTTAGACGAGGGGTGTCCAACCCTTCAGAAATGAAGGGGTTTGACAAAATATAATAAAAAAAAATTATAATCCAAGATCATGTTAAAGAATTACAAGAAGTCTGGCTCCCCAGAACCAAATTAAAAGAGAAAAGGGGGGAAAAAAGGAAAAATGACTCTGCGTGTCTTTGCATTTTTTTTAATCTTGATGCCGTAATAATTTGTCTTAAGATTTTTTCGTTCAAGCAGTTCAACAACAATCATATTGAGCTACTCAATTTCAACAGAACATTCTTGGCTTAGTTTAAATTCACCATGTTACTGAGCTGTTCTTTGTACTGCTGTACAAGTACATATATAAAGCACCCGTGTTAGTTCATTAAAGAACAGTTTTTCCTTGTCTGCCTGAATTCCTGTCATTAAATGATATTATTGCTGCTCGTCGCTCCTGTTTTCCCACGCAGTAAAACTCCTCACATTCTTGGTTTTACTGTCACAACTGCACAACAACCTTCTTCTCCGTACTTGTAAACGCCAGCTGGATGTCTAAGAAAATGTCTTACTATTATTTAGTCTGCTTTTCAGCAGCCCTCCCCCTCCTTCCCCTCTTCACCTCATCCTGGTTGCTTTGGCTGAATCAGCCAAATATCTGTCTCCTGATCCTTCTTCACATCAACACCAGCCTCTAGACCCTGCGGTCATTCATTTTGGAAATATAACTTGACATCAGGTTTCAATAAAAAATATTTTTTCTTGCAAATGACATCTTCTGAACTATCTATTTTCTTCGGTTCAACTTAGTTTTAGCTCTACCACACCAATCCACAACAGAAGTCGGTTTAAAAAGAAGTAAACATGTTTATTCAAGTATTTGTTGTTTTACTGTTTCTATATTACAGGATATATAAAACACTACACCCTGTGGTTTATAGGCTAATAATGACAGTATGCTACCATACCATACTGTACTACGCTGCTGTACCTCTTACATTTTTAGGCTCAAAATTATAGCGACAAATTCTCATGATGATGATGAAAGCAGAATGAACAAAACCCACCGCCATAAAAAAACTGCCTGCGTCACCTGAGCCTGTTTTTGTGTGTGAGATCTTTGTTCAAAACTTTGGCTTTAACTATTGGAGTCAACCATGTTTGTCTGTTAGCAAAATAACTCATCAACTACCAGATGAACTTGATGATATATAACTCAAAGTAATCATTAAATATACATCTACAATAGATTAACTTTAAGAGTCAACCTTACATGAAATGTCCGCTGCAGCTAGCTAACCTTTGCAAACACAAAACTTGCTACAACTTTGTCAGTTTTACAAATATTAAGCTAAAATTTGGTATGCTAGTAACTGAGAGTCATCCTCATCACACACTCTGAGGGCTTAGTGATCATGCAAGGTCTTTATTTAAAACTGTGGCGTGCAATGAGGCATGCAGTCCTTCAAGAAATGCCAGTTTCACTTTGATTTGTATTTTAGAATAATTTATTATTATTATTATTATTACTATTATTATTATTATTGTCTAATATTTGTGTAAAAAAATTTAACTATAACTTAAAAGTGGACATACTAACATGCTGCTGGCTAAAGTTGTTGTTGTGGCAGAAAATATACAACACAAGTCTGAGACATGAATAACCAGATGCATGTGTGTGTCATTTATCAGAGGAAGAAATCACAGCAGGTTGCATTGTGGGATAATAGTGAGCCAGCAAAAAGCAGCAAATATCTGTCTCCTGATCCAGCAAAAAGCTGTGAGTCATATTCTGCTGAGAAACACTGGGTCACAACATTCATCAGGATGTTATTTAACATAAAATAATTACCTAAAAATAGCTACCACCAAGAGATCTCGTTCAAATCCCAACCTAACTCTAACCCACCTTAGAGAACTTTTTTTTTTTTTAATTTGTGTTTAATTGTTTATTAACAGGGGTGGCACAGCGGCGTAGTGCTTAGAGCTGTCGCCTCCCAGCAAGAAGGTTGCAGGATCTCATCCCGGCCTGGGGCCTTTCTGGGTGGAGTT
>JAOXNZ010000044.1:24299376-24312480 GCA_028566095.1 Kryptolebias brasiliensis | reverse complement strand
GGCCCCAGGCCGGGATGAGATCCTGCAACCTTCTTGCTGGGAGGCGACAGCTCTAACCACTACACCGCTGTGCCACCACAGCTTAACAGCAAATCTCAAATCACAAACTTAGTGACCACTGTAAGGTACTGCAGGCTGTTAAACATTTTTAAATGCTCATCAAAATCAAAGATACTAAACTTAAAGTGTAAAAAATGGATCAAACAACTAAAATAGGAGGGAAACTTTAGGATATGCTACAAACAGCTCTAAATAGTGACACGTTAGCCAAGTTTCAAAGTCGAGGACCATAAATATACCCATAAACCTTATGAGACATACATTCGTACAATTTAATTATAGTGTGCCAATTTATTTCTTCCTAGAGTCCTAGATTATTTAGGGTTTGGATTATGTTCATTTTTTTAAGCCTTTTAGTGACACCATAACCCCGTTCTTGCCAGATTTGGACAAGTGTTACAGCAGAGAAAGGACTCAAATACAGGAGGCATGTTGAGGATTCAAAAGAGGAGTATTTAATAACCAAAAAGAATCCAAAATGTAAAATGAGTGTTGAAAGAAAACACAACAAGTAGTGAGCAGGAATAAGCAGGGGGATCTGAGAACTTGAGCAAGAAACCAAGGCTAATATACAGAATCCACTGGCAGGGGTGGTTGTTGAGGGCAAACAGGTCAGGGATTCAAAGCAAGTGGTGAGATAAGGAGCGAGAACAAAGACAATTGAGGAAATCAATAGGCTGACAAAAGCGACAAAAATACTAAACCCTAAACTTTAATACATGTTGAACAAAGAGTAAACAAGAAACTGAAACAAAGCCTACATCCAAAACAAGACAAACTATAACAGCAATCCACTAACTTTCAACAGTATACTTTAATTTCTGTGTCTTTTGCATGGATCATAAGCTTGTGTTTGACATGCAGATCAGACCTTTTTGTGTGACGTTATAATATGCCACTGTTGAGCTAGGTTTCTGGTTTCTGAAATTTAATGTTAAATCCCACCACTGTCATTTAAACTCACAAGGTTAGTTTTCTGGTTTCAAACTCACCCGGTCAACATGGAAGTCAAATATCTCCAGGAGCCGGTTCCCATTTTTTGTCATTTCTGGGATCTCAATGTTCAGCTGTAAATTTTTTACTGGAAAGTATCCAAGGTTCTGGATCTGAGACACAGCGAGGAATAGATTGTGTAAATTATTCCTAAGCAGTGTTTTTTTTTCTGTATTAAGGGCAGAGATGATAAAATGTACTCTCACCTGGAAAGTGAAGTTAAAAGGAGGGCCAACAACTCCAGGCTCCTCCAGTGAGAGATCTGACTTGATTTCATACCGAGTTGGATCTGAATCCCTTTCAGAGTTAAATATATAAAAACAAACACCAGAGTAGCACACATTGTGACTTCAAGTTTAAATTCCAGCTTTACTTTCTGGAATTTATTCTCCCTTTAATGAAATCCAGTATTTTCAGTTTATGGCAACTAAAATCATAACAAGAGCTTCAAAAAAAACAATCACTGTTTGGTAAGAGGTTATAAAGAATCAACAAACCTTGTAAACAGAAGATCTCCTTCATATTTCAGCGAGTAATAGAGATCATTGAAATTATCTGCTGTGTTTATTTCCTCACCATCACTGTTGACAGGCCAAAAATATTCATTGATCACGAATGAGAAAATTACAGCTGTTGTCATTAGGATGTTTTGGTTCAGTATATGGACACAAAGAGGAAATATATTTGAAAATGCCCTTAAGCATATAAAATGATGTTCGAACCTGCTGGCTTTAAGGATAACTCTGAGGTGATCCAGGAGGATAGTACGACTGAACTCAAACTCCAGGCGAAATGATACCTGTATAAAGGAGGACATATAGATTAGAAGTATACCAGTTTTATAATTAAATAAACAATAAAAGCATGTGTGTTTCAAAGCTATTGTATACATACTATATGCTCTCCGGCAGTAAAGGCCCTGAATTATTATTATAAAGGAGTAAAGTCTGCAATAACCTGCTGTCTTCCCAGCATTTAACCTCAGGCACTTTATTATACAGTTGGTTTTGCTCAAAGAAATCCAGAGGTTTCCCATCTAAATGAGGACAATGCTATCTACACACACATACAGACCTTCAGAGGAAGGTGGATTTAGAGAGAAATACAAAGAAAGCGGTTAGAGGGCAAAGCTGAAGATGAGTGTGTGAATAATTGGAATATGATCAACAAATCCTCAGCAAAAACAGAAGGAGAATCCAGGTCTGACGAGAAGAGGAGGAGGAGGTTTGATTGGCAACAGAATGTACATAAAGAAGAGCAGAGTATTGTTTACGCTCCTCCAGGACGTAATGAAGTCCTGATGGGTCCTGTCTGACCACAGAGGAACGCATAACAAGGTTACTGTAGCTTCTCTCCTCCACAGAGACAGACTCATACTTGACTAACCACAGATACAAGATGGTGACCTCCTTATGTAACCAAGAGCTATCAAGTTTCATGAGTATCCTAAAATAGAGAATATTTTGAAAATAACTGAGTAATGTTTCTTTAAAAAAATGTTAAATGAAGCACACAAAAGAATGCAAAAGCAAACATACACAGTTCATATGGGTTTGGAAGACATGATCTTTCTGTGGGAAGAAGATGATCACGTGCCAGATTGTGCATCACGTTACGCTCCTCTGAACTGATGCAGTTTGGCTGCCTCCCTAATCCAGACTGCATAAATCCAGCCAAATTACACGCTGATTGGCAGCTGTCAAACAGCTACACAAAGTAATTAGTTTGCTCTTGTCTGTTTTCGCTAAGAAATTCCAGTCTCCATCTCAAGACCACATTTATCACCAATTACAAATGCCAGATCTTGAGAAAAAGCAGCTCAACAAACATTTCTTTGGGTTTGGACAGAGACCCAAATGAATCCAATACACCTCAGAAACATGAGCAGAAACCCATGACCACCAACATCTGTAAACAAACAAAAAACCCAAGGCGTAAGAAGCTCACCATGCATGTCAGTAACATGTACATGGCATATCATTTCCAGACCTCCCTGCTCTGCAGCGTTCATAAAGTTTACAGCTTTGTTTTACATTGAACAAGAGCTACCAAAAAAATGATAACTATCTGTTTTTCTTCCTCTTTTCCTCCAGCTGAGGAGTGTTTGGGCTGGTTTGCCAGTGACCAAAGTGCACAAGTCAGCCTTGTTTAAAATTTGCCACATTTCTAAAAGGCTCTTGACCAGGCGCAGTTCAGCTCTGTGGCTCTGGATGCTGTTCAGGCTGAATGGGTGGGTATGAATCACTTTAAAGGGTGACCGGATTAGTTGTCGGAGAGCACCACAGAGAAATGCGGGGATGTTTTTGTTGCCCAGGCGATGAGTATTGTGTTTGATAATTACATGGTTAGAACAATTCATGAACCCCTTCAGGTCAGTCCTTTTTTTCTACAGCATTTGTCTGCTAACTTTGTATGAGCATGAAAAGCAAAACAGATCATCAACATCACTGGAAACTTGGCTTACATAAAAACAGTGTAGCTGCTTTTATTTGCTAAATGTGATGTACGGTCAGCGTCATCCCTATCAAGGCTTATTTAAGCATCACCTTCTTAAAGATAGACCATAATGACATCCCTTAAAGTACACTGGAAAGTACAAAGCACCATAAATATTGCTGACGTTACAAGCTTGTGGAAAAGCTAAGAAGCAGCAGAATCTAATGTGAGAACCTGAAACAGATGAGAGATAAAGGGCAGGAGTATTTTCCACTCACACTCACCTGGTGCATTAAAGAGAAAGAAAAGAGAGGAGGAAGATTTTTTCACTCTGTTCACATCCTGCAACTACCTAATAATTAAATTACAAATAAATGACTTGGTTTTAAAATGTTTTTTACGTTAAGAGCAAGATGAAGATCTTGCTTAACTGATTTCATGGTAATAATAATAATAAAAAGGCCGTACGTACAAAACAAGTTTCTTTTAGTGTAGGTGTGGCAGCAGGACTTGCAAAGAATGTGAAATATGTTTCAAAACTCTGTATGAAAGGTTTTCAGGTTTTCAGGGTGTTCCAAGATAGCATTTGTTTTCTTACAGAGTTAAGTTTGAGTTAAGTTTGTGTTCTTGACATATACACATCAAATAACACTACATAAACACCACAAAATGGGCCTACAGGAGGCACTTTGATCAAAATATATCAGAATATACTGCATCAGAAGTAACAGTCAGATATCGAATAACTTGCATATACTGATAGAAGGTCACTTAAATGAGATTCATAGCAAGTTTTATTTGTTAATTAACAACATTCTCCTTTTAGGTGAATGTTACTCATCGTCTTGATAATTACTAATTAGGTGATTGCACTTTTGTAGTGGCTGCTCCTGATCTGTAGAATAATTTGCTTCTCTGTATACGATCTGCTCAGACTTTAGAAAACTTTAAGGTGCTCTTAAAGACCACTTCTTATTCAAGTAGTCAATTTGATTTATCTTTACATTTATAGTGGTTTTATTTATTTTAAGGAATTATTTTACTATCTTCTTTTTAATACTTTCTATCTTTTGAGATTGTTAGTATTTTTATTTCACTTCTACAGCACTTTGGTGCAGCTTTATTGTTTGTAATTTGCTATACAAATACATTTTTTAGCTACAAAAGGTTTCTGGCTAAGGCAGCTAAATTCCCTAAGTGGAGAAAATGGATCGGTACATCTCTGAACCACATCAAATAGCAAACGTTATGATAATGGGGGCTCCCCAAAATCTGGAGGCTTCTTCTGGATTAAACATGTTGCCAGTAATTTTACCTGATTCTGAAGTTATCTCAACATCCTGTGTGTGGTAATTTTCTTTTGTTTTATTCCATACTATACTAAGCCCCACACAGACTCATAGTTTTTGTAATAAAAATAGTTTTTTTATAAAAAAAAAAAAAAGTCAAATTGAATGAGTCAAAATAAAAAGGATCTTCTCACCTGTGTTTTGGCTCGCATAAATGGTGCACTGACGTTGCAGATCTTCTCATTCTTTATCTTGTCCTCTGTGTAACAATCAATTTTGATATCAGATGTATCCTGATTTAAAAAAGAAAAAAGAATTGATTTCTATTTGTAGCACATATGTATCATCTCATAGTTAAGACTGAACAGAATCCCTCAGTTTGAGAAAATGTCCTTAGTAAGAAAATGAATGGTTTAGGATAAAGATAGCATACTTTGACAATGATGCTAGAGAAGCGTAGATTGGGTGTGAAGGTGATATTGAGTTGAGCATTGTAGGCGTTCTCGCCCTTATTTTCTAGTTTGATGTCCACCAACATCCTCCTCGTGTTTCCCTCGAGCACTCGCAGCAAACTCTCCATTCCTCCGTCACTTTGATGGCGGCAGAAAGCACCACGAAACCGAACAGAACGTGCACAGAACTGACTGGGAGACAGCAAGAGTAAATCCAAGAGAGAGATTACTTAGCGTCAATGTGTAAATATCCCTGCCTTGTCTTATATGTGATAATGTGTGTGCACATACTTTCGAGTCATCAGGTCGGTCCCACTCTGCAGTGACAGGTCCGGCATGCAGTGGTCGTCCTCGTCACAACCATTCCAGAAGGGCAGCTGGGCAGAAAGAAAGTTTTCTATTAGTTAAAATATTAATGGACCTCTTTTGTTTGAATTTATACTCTGACTCAGTTTGATCATTATCTATAAAGGTGTATTTTAATAACATGAGCTCAGAAGGTTTCTTACCTCAGTTTTCACCAGAGCAGGCCAGCTATCGTCCAGAACTGGTCCCTGGTCTGGATCTTGAAGCGCCACTTGAACTGCAAACACTATGGGCCTCGCATAGTCTGTGGTCTCCTAAAATAAAACATGAAGTTCAAAGATTAGCCAGTGGATTTACTCTGTTGTGTTGAATTTATCTGGCAAGGGGGATATTTTAGTTTGAGGAATCTGACTGAAGGTGTCTTTGTAGAAATTCAATAGCACAAATTGGACTCTGTTTACCAAAATTACAAATATTAATTTATTCTATCAGAACTGAACTTATAAGTGTATTAAACAAAATTAAGTGGTCACAACAAGCGTGCATTTTGAAACCAATGGTTGCACACTTGTATGTGACCTTTGCACCCTTCACTGTGAGCCTCACCATGACGTGAAAAAAGAAGTGTTTGCAGGCCTCTTTCCCCGGAAGGAGTGTCTGGTTTTGAGGCTGCAGCTTATGTGGGTCATCAAATATGGCTCGAGGATTGAAACGTCTCTCCAAAATGGACACATTATATCTGATCCCTGTTGGGGCAGTAGAGAGGATTAATTATTAACACAGCCATGTAAAAATGTGAGTAAATCTTTTTTTTTTTTTTATTCACTTGAGATTAATGGGCCTCAGTTGTTCCATGGGTTATTAAATTCTCAGTGAGAAAATAAACATCTATAAATGATCTCACTGCAGACTCTGAACATATGTTAATGTCAGACTATCGAATAGAAGAATCCAAACTTTAAGGCTTCAGAAAAAGCCTTTTTCAAACCAGAATTTTCAGATTATTTACAGCCTTGTGTTGTCATGACATATGGAAACATCTACTAAATGAAATAATACATGCAAATATTTGAGGTCAAGAAGAGAATTAGAAAATTGCAGAAATCGTAATATGTTATGCAAGCAGATGTGGGGAGAAAAACTGGCATTCTCACCATAACATTAACAATCATCAATATCAGTTCTAAAACATTTTGTTCTTTTTAATGTTGCAGCTGTATAGGACTCATGGAGCTAGACGGCAATTTGTTGCTAGTGAAATAACTTCAAAACCTATAAAAGAGCACCAAAAAAACAACTGGCCTATTTCTTCACTTCTCAAGCACTTCTTAGAAATATTGTAAACAGACGTTTATATAAATGAGATTCACTTCATCAAGACAGAAGGCCACAAAAGCCTCACAATCACCAGCACATCTGTCGTGCATTACTACCAGACATGACGACAAGAAAATCAAATAAATGAGTTCCACAGGATCCAGCCATCGAAGACAAGATAACTCCCTCTGTTCTGCCTCTCATTCTGTTTTGGCACAGATAATAGATTTGTTAAAGATGTCAGAGGGTGAAGAGGTTAACTCAGAACACACTCCCCCTGATAAACAGTGAAACCGGACCCTGTCCTTACAGCTTTTAAAAAGGAATTGTGAGAGGATGAGCCTGTGCTTAAGAGTGGGTCACTTTTGGTGGCACAGAACCCATCTGTATGCTTGATTTGTCCGTGAGCTGTCACCACACGCAACAGCAGGCCAAAAAAAATAAAATAAAACAGACGCAAACCGTATATGCTACTCCTACACACCAAAAAAGACATTTAATAGCAGCAAAATAGTGCAGTTGTACCAGTTTTCAAGGCTGCAGCTTTAGCTTTGGCAGAGAAAAAGCAGTGAGATCAGAATCTCTTACAGCTAGTAAAGAAACCTTATTTTTCTTTGTCGCCACTCCAAATAAAAGTAGCCATCACAGTTTTTACAGGCATTTGTATGTTGAAAAGTTTTGCAGGACTTGAAGGATATGTGTTAAGATGAGGGAATGCCTTTTCTCACTTAAAATGTAGACATGTTCATGCTGTCATGTACTACTTCAAACATCCAATGGTCATACAAGACTGTTGCCAATGAAAATACACATGTTATTTCGTTGGTTAGAGTTTGTTTTCTTTTTATAGGTTGTAAAATATGCAAAATGCTCTTCTTCTTTCACAGTTGAAATATGGTTTGTTCAGCTTGGGCAGAGTTAAAAACTAAAACTTTACTCAGATGCTTCCACTGCAGCTGATTATTTATACTGGCTTACCAATTTCCTCTGTGGGTGGAATGGCTGTCCTGGCAGTGATGTTGAAACATACAATGGCTGACATGCAGGTCACATTTTTGCCACCTCTCTGACAGTCTTTCACAAAGATGTTGACCTTATTGGGCTCAAACCTGACAGTGGTATAAATCCGCACGACACTCTTTGACCTGTGAGGGCACAAAGGTGAGACAGACCAGGCCAATCCATCAGCTGTGGGACTACAGAGTTGTTTACATGTGTACACAAATGTTTCTGTTACCAAAACCAGTTATTTAAAATGAAACAATGAGCTACTTACATCAAAAATAGAACTAAAATCTTTTAAATCAGTCGTGGCATTCATTTGCAGATAGTCACTTTACTATTTAAAATACAGATGCAGCAATACGTAATGGGTGATGTACAAACCAGAGGAGGACAGCCGCACCAAGCGAACCCACTGCCAGGTCCACCAAACCATCATCATTCATGTCCATTGTGCCGTGAATACTGCGGCCGAAGTACTGCAGGCCTGCAGCCAAATCTACAGCTGCTATCCTCTGAAAAACAGAAGAAAACTGAGAACACCATCTTCACAAAGACAGTAAGCACAGTTTACACTGACATGGATCAGGTCACTACTAAAATCTTGTAAATATAGCAGTGGGAAACATTGTTAACATTTATTGTAATTTGTTTGATACATTTTGCTGCTATTGTGTTTTCTAACATGTTGCTATCATTCCAGTAGAAATCTATGCACAATTTTAAGAGAACATACTTTAAAAATGACTGTTTTTAAATATTTTACTTATTTACTGCTAATATTATATTTTAACCAAATACCAACTATTTTTTGAAGCATATCATCATGTTGTTAATCTAAACTGCTTGAACCACACAATGGTAACCAAGGTTTTCCTCCTCACCAGTCCCTGAATGGATTGTTTTCTGTCTTTTTTGTTTTATTGTTTGTTTTTATTCTAATCCTCTATGTAAAGTGTTATAGAGTCTCAAGAAAGGTGCTATACAGATTCAAGTTATTATGAATAATAACAAAGTTTTCTTTATTTTACACTTTCGGCTGCTCCCTTCTGCAGGGGTCGCCACAGCGAGCAAAGTTGCATGACAGATTTGGCAATTTTTTTTACGCCGGATGTCCTTCCTGACACAACCTGGATTAAAACTGCAGCCTCCAGATTACGAGACCACAGCAATGACCACAGAGCCTTCGTAGCCCCCCATTCATGCCAACGGTCCAACACAAAAAAACATGCTAATTTAGGGTCTAAACGGAAATTTCTTTACCCAATTCTCAAAGGGTGAAAATCTGGTTATATAATCAATAAATCAGTTTTTAATATAAAAATATGAACTGAAAAAGTTAAGAAATTATAGATCATATTGGCTCATTTCAAGATACAGCATCTCTTCAAAATCCTATTTGCCAGGTTAATAAAATGTGTTTAAGACAAGAAGTAATTTATTATAAATCGCTCACAGTAAATTATCACAAAAATGAAACTTTAGATTATATTAGTTACAACAAATATAAACATATAAACAAGTTTCTGCAACAATGTGGAAATGGGACTTTATTGCATAGATGCAAAAATCAAACACTAAGTTTTAGTTATTTATTTATTTGCTCTTGCAACATGCAGACACATGCAAGTATAAAGGCGTTAGAACTTTTCCATCTGCCAGGAGAGTCATTTTTATAGGTACAAATGATGCAATGATGTTTATTCATCCCATTTTGGTTCAAGCATACGGCTGACACATTCAGGTTCAGAACTGCTTTGTGTAGGAAGACTTATCAGAACAATTATTTAAAAATAAGACTGACATAAAACAGTGTATAGACTGGCTGGAAGATTCTTAATCCCTGCTGCGTATGAAAATGATAAGTAATCCTCTGCATTTGTGTGTAGATTAGATGTGGTCAGAAGGCATGAAACACACAGATGTGTTCACTTTTCACATACCCTACCTGTTTATATTTGCGCAGTATTCTGTTGTGCTGGCTAAAGAAAACATAAATGGCTCCTTTGTGGTCATCTTCCAGCGGAGCTCCCACCACCAAGTCGTTAAAGCCATCACCATTGAGATCAGGGACGGGAGCGAGGGACGAGCCAAAGCGAGCATTCTGCCCACCGTTATGAATTTCCAACACCCCTTCGTGGATGAAACGATTCTGAAGAATGAGGGGGGGAAACAAAGATATTACAAGTTGTTTGCATGTGCAAGAAACGACTTGCTGCTTCAAAATTCTGAAAATAAAATTGCTGCCATGATTCCCTGAGCCCCCACTTTTGTTATCATACTGCATACTTTGAAACATTTAGCTATAAATAGATGTTGGAAACAGTGAAGATTTACAAAGTTGGAGTTCTGGTGGCTCATGTTTAAAAAAATAAATAAATTCCTCAAAAAACTCTAAGCTAAAAGATCAGTTACTAATAGACCAATAACTCATCCAACCACAGTCTGCTCTAAATAAAAAGCAAATATTTTCATTAGTTTTTGAGTTTTTTTCTACCAATTTCTTTTGTCTGTCTTGTTCATTTATTGTATAAAATACACTGATCAGCATCAATTTTAGATCCAGCAGTCTGAGCTTTTCTGGGTCTCCTTCAGTTTGGACCAGTTGAAGCATCGAGTCCAAAGGACCTCTGATGACGTCTTGCTGTATCAGATACAAAGACGTCAGCAGCAGATCCTTTAAGTCCTGTACAATGTGAGGATGTGGGGCCTCCTTGGACTGGATCTTTTTATCCAGAACAGACCCCAGATATTTGATGACTGTAAGATTTTGGGAATTAGGATGCCGGCTCAACACCTCGGACTGGTTTTGATGTTCCACAAAAGATTGACAAACAGTTTTAAGCTTCAAGGCAAAGGAGTATTATGCAGCTGAACAAAGCCTCTGATGTTAGAGACTACTGTCAACTTCACTTTAACTGTGAGGGAGTCTACAGGGTTGTTTTTGCACATGCTTGCAGATCGTGGTCAGCACAGCCTCCTTTGGTTTGCCTTTTCCCATAATGCATCTTAATTCTGTTTCCTCCCAAGGTGAACATGATTCATCTAAGCAGACTACTGTCTTCAGCTGCTCGGCAGTCCAGTTCTGACGCGTCTTTTCCCAATGAAAGCACTTAAAGCTGTGGGAAAGATTCTGATACAAGAGAAGCTGAACTACACATTTTTACCTAAACAATATAATTTAGTTATTTTTCTCCAGTAGTATTTTTATGTGTCCCACCACCTTATGATCTTCTCTTGAATCAATGAGCCAAGCAAAGCCAGGTATACCTAATTAGATCTTGTTTTTAAAAGGTACTAGTTGCTGTTGCCACAATTAGATTGATCTTGTTTTCAACAAATCAACTCCAAGAACTAAAAATGTTGTTATTGTCCTGAGTGTTAAATGACTACATAAGTACTACAGTAATAGAATATGATCAATCAGTCTTTAATTAGTGTGGAATTTTAATTTAATTTATTTAAAAAATGTTTTTCTGTCTCATAATAAAAAGACCTAGACAAGAACCCAGATGTTCCAGAAATAACATTTACAATAAAACCCACAGTTTGAGCTAATGTGAGTCAAGGTAATCCACTATCAGCATTAAGTATTAAAATTTAATCTCCAAAATACTGATTTCATCTTTATGGGCTGACATTGAACAGAATATCTTATCTAGCCACTTGCACAGACAAAATAAAGAAAGCCTTTACAAAATGCACTTTAATATAGTGTTAAGAATAAAGGTAAATCACATTAAAGATTTGACATTAGTTGAAAACAAAACAAATTTAAATTCAGTGGCACAGAAGCCTGTTTCGAAACAGAAGCTTGTGCCAAAAAGATGTTTCAATATACCCTTATTTGCTGTTTGTTTTTCAAAGAGAGTTCATCTCCAGCTCATGTCCTGTTTACATGAGATAACTATCCCCTCCGGTATGGTTGAGTCTTTCAGTGACTGAATTCTGCCAGATGTCCTTCCATCCATTTATTTAGACGTCTTATAACAAGACCAAGTCAGTTATTGTCTTCTCTGCCCCACATTCAGCTGGGTTTGTTGTACCAATTATCTTTAAAACCATGTCATCTTCGGATGTCATGCTGTATTTTACACAGAAAAAAAAACTTAAACCATTTTCCCCTTTCTTTGTCTAATCAAACAGGCGAACAAGTCTGAACTCATTATTTCTTCCTGTTTGAACGCAAACATCTGGCAATGAAACAAAGGAACTTTAACACCAGGCTCAGGAAAGGTCTAAAAAATGCCTTAAAGCTAAGTTCATTTGTTTGAAGTTCTATTCTTACCAAGTGCTAAGTCAAGTGGAAGATAACTGTGTCTTTGAAAGCAGCAAACCTTCTGAAACATTTTTCAGACAACCATCTGAAACACAGAAAGACTACCGCATCCTTCAGTAGTCATGAAGATTGTTTCTCTACTTGGCATCAAACAGTAAGAAAACTCAGGGCTGCCAGATAAAATATGAGATCACTTGTTTTTTCAGTCGTATAAAGGGAGTTTATATAAAAAGTAGCTTGTACTTCTCTGCTACCTGACATGTGCATGTGTGACAAAGTGGGCGATTTACAGAGAAACAGGGAAATCCATAAAAGCTGTTTAAATTTGAAACACATGGTTCCTGAGGAGGCAACAAAGGGTCACAATAGGACATCTATGCCATATATGTCAGGCAATGAAAAGAATTTCATTTCTCATCAGCTGCTGGATTTTAGGACATGTTGTTCAGCATTGAACTTTTCTTTTTGTTTGTTTTATCTCTCAGGTTTTGGTCAGAACCATCTGCTGTACTTTTACTCAAATATATTTTTCACCTGCTTCCCATCTATAGAAACCACAAATTTTAATAAAGCGAGACGTTCTCCTCATATAGAGCTGAGCCAATGAAAAAATAATCTGTCTCTAAGACAAAACCCCAGCATCACCACTCGCCCCCCACAGTAACTGGTTCTAAACACTTTCCGTTCAGCTCAGTTTTAGATAATATTTAAATAGGGTCACTGAAGATATAAATTGAAAAGTATTTGTGCAGCAGGGAATGAACAGATGCAAATATCTTAATGGTTACACACAGATGCACACATTTTACAATTCTAGTGAATTATTGTAGAATTGGCTGCTAACCTGCCAACAACATGCACATTGTTTGTTTGTTTGTTTGCTCTGTATTTTTTTTTCAACAATAATCTTAATACTTGGACTTCTTGAAGTTAAAAATATTTAATGCTTTGCTTTGAAATAATCCTCTAG
>JAOXNZ010000044.1:24283577-24297512 GCA_028566095.1 Kryptolebias brasiliensis | reverse complement strand
TGAGACTCTGAAAACAAGCACCTTTTATGACTTTTTTATTTATTTATGCTAGTTTCAAAACACTTTTCATTTCACCTTTAATTAAACCCTTTACAATGAAAACAAAAACAAGGAGAGACAAAAAAGAAACACAGAGCTATAAAAATCCACAAAGCTAAACTGAAACTAACTAAACTAAACTAAAACTAAATTGTACTTTATTAACTCTTTACAAGCTAACAGATGTAAACTGGGCATCATCTGTTCTTGTTTGTTTGTTTTCTTTTTACTGCTAACGCCCTTTTCCTCAAAAACACAATTAGCACAATCAGAACGCCCAGTTAGCAGATCACCCTGTGATCTTTTGCAAAATGAAACACTTTTGTGAAAAATACATCAATTTATAAAAACTGTATTTTGTCACCATATCAAACACACATTACTCATATATTTAGATCTGTTTATAACCCATTTACACACTAATGTGTAGTGCATTTTTATTTTTAAAGCACCTTTAGATTACAAAGTTCTCTCCAAAGTATAGGTGAGGTATAGAGGGAACCCTTGAGTTTACTGTGTTTTTCACATGTGATCACAAAAGCGAAAACTACGCAATTTTTAAAAAGAAACTCAAGCATTAGTTTAAAGCAAACCACTTATGTACCCATTCATAATGTCTTCCACTGCTTATAGCGGAGGGTCTTTTATCCTAATTTTATACAGTTTTTGTTTGTTTGTATTTTTTTTTTTTTAGCTTCTTTTGCTAGAACTATGTGCACTGTGTTCTGTCCTGTGAATTGTATAGGAAGGTGTTTGTGTTTACTTGTCTTAGGACAAAGGATGAAATTTAGCTATTTTGCTAGTTCCTGCATATTTACACTGCCATGAATTGTGGTAATGTTGATTAATGCGCACTGCCCTAATCAAATAAAGGATTATACATATATATGTACTGCTACATCCTTGAAAGCCAGTGTTATTCACCAAACCCAGTGTTTTGAAAGGAAGTGACATCATGGTATTTTTCTGTTTAAAGCAGGTAAAAGTGTTTAGTGTTTTGCTAAAAGTGACTTTTTGCTTATAGGTGTGCAGAGCTGGTATTTTTCACTCGAGTGTAAGGTTTTGCTAATTGTTGATTGTTTTTTTATTTTAGTGTGTAAGAAGTCATAAAAAACTGCCTTGATCATTTAGTGTGTATTAAAACTTCACAGCAGAAAATATAAAAAGACACAACAAATATGTAAGGGCACATTTTTTTGTTAAATCTCTAGATTCCCAGAGTGCAGCTAAAGTATTCAGTGTGACCACAGGGAATCATTTAACTATTTTTCCAGAACCACAACAAGACGTTTTCACCTGAGTCAACCACATAATTATCATTAATCGTCCCAAACATGCGGCATTGCTGTCTTGCTGATGACACATATTGTTAAGCAGTGATTTGTTTGTGTTTTGTTTTTAGGTTGAGACTGCCACCTGTGATGTGGTTTTGGCCACGCCAGACATTTAAATACCTCATCTGCCCCTGCTTGGTGGATTCAAAACATCTGAAGACATTCATTATCCCAACGAGCCAGACAGACCTGGAACCGGTAAATTTCCTCCTATTAAAAGGCCGTTCTCTCCTCCAAAAGGTTTGCTGGAACTGGGTTTAGATGGGGCAGAATTCTTTCCTTTTGAGTTCATTATACGCATCTAATAAAGTCGGCGCACTGGCATGGCACAGCTCTCTCATTTCATCTGCACATTTAATCTGGAAAAGGTCATTCCATCAGCAGAAACAAAACACTTGTGATGAGGTGTGTCTAAAATTAAGTTGGGAACATCAGGTGTTGACCCAGTTTTGTGTTAAGTGGTTTGTTCGTGTGTCACCTCTGTGTACTTAAAGAGTTTTTACCTACCAGCTCTGTTATTCTGTAGATGTAGACCTTTCCTTTCTCTAAACCTGCGCTGAAGAACATTGGTGCCGCTACCAAAAGATTGTCAGTTATTCCGTCTCCATCAATATCCACAGGTGCAATCTCACTGCCATAATAGGAGCCAATCTGAAAGAAATAGCATACAATTATGCAGCTTAACCCTAAAAATAGTAGTTCAGCTATTCGATTACACTGCCATCTGGAAAAGTGCTTTGCTGTAATATAAAGTCCACTCTGTGCTAAAACGACAGTTTTCTTTCCTGCTGCCTCTTGAACTATGCCTTATTTGTGTTTGATTTATTGATGAGGTTAAGGGGCTTTTGAACTTGAATAT
Source organism: Kryptolebias brasiliensis (assembly GCA_028566095.1). NCBI lineage: Eukaryota > Metazoa > Chordata > Actinopteri > Cyprinodontiformes > Rivulidae > Kryptolebias > Kryptolebias brasiliensis. Next base: position 24,295,280 of record JAOXNZ010000044.1, on the reverse strand, counting down.
CATAAGCAAACATCGGCTCTTACTGAGTCACAGCAAATCCTGATGCTTTCATTGATGCTCGAGCTGTGACAGCTTTACTGAGAGAGTTTGGACTAGACAGTGGAATAAACGAGACGTCTATTGGTTTGAAACAGATTTGAAACATCTGCCTATAAAAAAAAAAAAAAAGCTTTCTGATCAAAGTGGGTTTTCAGGAGACAAAAAAAAACTGTTGTTCTGGATGACTTGTTGTTGACAAGGTACAGCGTAACAGTCTGTGAATTGTTGCCAGGTTTCAGTGTAGTGGTCATTAACGTAAAGAACCTCATTCCTTTAAAATGACTCTATATATAAAACTGAAGTGCTTTGGACACTGGGATTCAACTCCAACAAATCATCTGCCAATAACTCTGATTAAACAACAAAAAAATCACTGAACCATTTGGTTCTTACATCGGCCTGCACCACCATAAAGTTTAACATGTTTTTGTCATTTGCACTGCAGATAACAAACAGATACTCATTTTATCGAGCTTCAAATCCAAAATTACATTTCCATCTGGACATTCGCCTTTTATAGGCTACAAGAAACCCTACGGGTAAATTCCACTTCTCCTCTTAACCCTTGCACTTAGCCCTACCCCTATGCTTTGCATGTTCATGCTAAGGGCTAGGGGTGTTCTAATTCTTTGTGTGATGTAGGGGGAGGGTGAAGGTGTAGGGCACTTCAAACAAATGGTGACAAACTAGCTGTTAAAACAAGAACCATTTTATTGTCTCCAGTCTTTTATGTTTGCTGTTATTGACAATATTTCTAATAAATCATAAAGAAGTCTTGAATGCTGATGTCTGTTTCAAACTTAGTAACAATTTAAACAGCATGAAACATGGCATGTCTGTTTATATAAAATGACCATCATCGGCATGTTTGCTTCTTGAGGAGCTCCTTATCTCATGGTGACCTCAAATTAAGGGCTTGGAAAACACTCAAAATGTATCTCTTGGTAATAATCAGACACAAGTTCATGTATTAAATGCTAAATACAGTACCTGGATATTTATCCTCCGTTACATATAGAGAGTCACTGGATTGTTTACTAATTCATTCTTAAATCTTAAATAAAATTTCAAAACAAACAAAAAAAAATAACCTTCCTAGGAGCTGGAATAAGCAATGTGGCTGCCAGCAGAAAGTGTTGCTTTAAAACACAATCCCATACAGATTTTTAAAACTAACCTGCATGCTTTTTTGACAGGCTACTATAATAATGACCTTATTCAGCCTAATTATTTGTTTTTCTTCCTTTCAGACATTGGTATCTCTTTATATGAACTCTAATTTTCTACATATTTCTTGGTTAAGTTGTGGTTGCAACTGTACCTGGTGACCTTTGAGTGCATTCAGGATGGTCAGGTTGCCTGAATTATTTAAAGTGAAGATGATGACTTTGCCGGTGTGGTTAAATCGTGGAGCTCCTGCTACGAACAAACGACCATTTCTCGACGACACCACAGATGTTACAGTGTAACCTGGTGATGTGACACACACACACAAACACACGCATTACAGCTCCACTCACTGGCAACAAACCTTCTCAAGATGTGACCATTTGTGGCCTGAGTGGGTTATTCTCTGTGATGGCAGTTTCAACAGCACTGACAACATAGATTAAGATGATTATTTGCTTCACAGTGAAACTTTAGTTTGATTATCAGGCACTGCAGTTTGCTCCAGTCTTTGCTTAAGCACAGCAATAGACTGATGTGGTTGAATTTCATAAAACCAATCTCTACGACTCAAGGAAAATTAGCAAAAAGTTGCAACTTGAGAACTGCAAACTCTGAGCCATATGTTGTTCTGCAGAGCTTTATGTCCTGGTTTTTGATTTATGTAATGTCTTCTTTTCCAAATGAACATTTAGTCATTCTTTTCCACAGTCATGCCATTTTCATACCTCTTTGATTCCAGGTTTAATATTCTCTGTGTTTCTCCAAAATTATGCATCCACCTCTATTGCTTTTGAGCTTAGATTGGCTTTTATTGGCAGCCTGCTGGACAAGCTCAAATGCAAACCACTGATGGTAAAAGCAGAGGTCTGTGGTGTTGAAATGAGATGAGGGTGGTTATGTTGAAGAGCATGCAAGCAATGGGTACACTTTAGAGAGGAGGGCTGCAGCGAGGACAAGTGGCATTAAATCACAAATCCTGTATGTGACTCCTTTAAAAAAACAAACACAAAACAAAAAACAGAAACCTAAGACTGATGTCTCTGGGAACTAATGTAAAATTTTACCCGCATTTCATCCCTGTTCTTAAACTTTTCTCGTCAACTTTTTACAGTTTTTGTAAAACCTGACGCTACTCACCTAAGTAGGCACCGTGATTTTTGAGCTCTTCGGGAAACTCCTGCAGGTAGGATGACTTAGGAGGAATCACCTTCCCCTGCCGTGTGTCCTTTAGCACTGCTCCGTTCCAGTCGTAAGCACCAACAGCACCCACCAAAATCCCATCCTGTAGGAGATTGCAAATAAAGTGCTTAATAGAGAAGAATTTGAGTGTAGTGCTGGTGCAACAATCACACGTGGTAATTATTGTCTACCATAAACCTGAAGTAGCCTGTTATTTACTATCTACCACTTGGGAGCACAGTGAGTGGCTCATCTTAGATTCTGACAAATTTTTGATGATTTGATTCAACTTGTAGGGATAAACACAAACCTATTAGCTGTTAGTAAGTTTAGTTTATTATTTTCTTAAAAAGTCTAACTTGGTGCCAAGTCTGAAAATTAATATTTGGCAAGAAGGCCAATGAACAGGGAAATGGTCCTTTTTTAAACACGGTAACAATGTTTTGATGTACTGTCCCTGTTTAAATAAATAGACAAATACTAAACATTTCTTTTACTTTATATAGACATATGAAAAATTGTATTTTATGTACTTTCTAGATTACTATTATAATGTAACCTAGATAAAGTGAATTTTATCAAAGTACCCTGTCATGAATGGCTGAACTTATTAACTAAAACTAGTGACAAGGCAGTAAGGGAGAGTTATTTCTATAAAAGCCAAAACTGTTCTTTGATGTTGTATCAATATAATAAGTTACACAATTCATCCTTTAGTAAGTTATTATGCTTTATCTCAAAAACACCTTTGTGTTCCCTTGAATTGAGGTGTTTCTTGTTTATTTCATCACACCTGGTTTTGGTTTTCAACATTCTTGTAATTTTTGTCAAGGTGAGTCCTTACTGTAAGTAAGCCATAAATTGAGACATAAATGGGTAATTTTGTAGGCTGCAGTTAAGTTAGTGGATCTCAAACCTCAGGAATGTCTCATTTGACTGATTAACCTATGTAACAGCCACAACAAGCACAGAACCCTACTGTGATGCTAACCACATACATTTTGCTACAACAAAAGCAGGAAACAAAGCAATTCAGTGGGACTTTTTCTCATATTATTAAGCAACAACAAAGAAAATGACCAAATCAACTGCAAAATCTGCTATTAAAACACTACTAAGTCTTTAATAGTCTGTTCTTTGACTTAAAATCCAAAAAAGGAAATAAAACAGCAACTGTAACACAGAAAGGGTGGAGGAAGGGCTTTCTATAATCTGTGGTTCCACATACTTTGTGTTTCTGATGCTGTGATTGTAGGGTTTCTCTGCATAATAATTTCCTCTTTTCTTTCCCTTGTTGTACACAAAATTGTCTACAACACATTTTCCATCTTATTAGAATGGTCTGGAAAACCTGCGATTGTCTTCCTGAAAAACGGATTTGAACGCTCACCACATTTGCACTACGTCACTCTTTAGCAGCAACATTACGCCACTGTGGTTTATCGGTTTTGGCCAAAATGATCGCCATGGCAAATGGGAGAAGTCCAAAAACAGTTCAGCCTCATAAACCAGTGACCCATTTCTGCTGCAGTTACATGTAACGACATATCCGTCTCTTTGGTTTGAATGTCAACTCTTTGTTGTACTGAAAAGCCTGGTTCTGTGGTTCTAAAAAAAAAAAAATATATATATATATACAGCTTTAGATAGGGAATATGACAAAAGACAGAAAATTGTGCAATGTATATAAATGCACAAGACATCTGCACAGTATATGACATGAGCTTCATTCAAAGTTGACTCTAATTACAGTCAGTAAAACCATCTGGACCCTCAGGACTGTTTTTCTCTTTTAAAGCACCAACATTCCTTCCAAAACGTTATCCTAGTCTCAACACTCATGCTGCTGTTGTCAAGAATCTCTGGAATCCAGCCTAATAGACAAAATTTCCAGCCATTCCAGTCACCCAGCTGCAAACTCTGATGTATATTTATTTTTCTCATAAATTGGACTTATGTTTCCCTTGACAAGCTCAAGAGCGAAAGGAATCTGAATTATTAAAGCAACTGCATCTTCAAATGTATCTTAAAACGTCGGGAGGCGAGGAATGAAAATAGGTATGAACAGCAGGTACAGTAGAAGAGATGTGTCTTATCTTCATCTTCCAGCTGTGTAGCACCAAAGCCAGCACACCTGCCACTTAGAGACAAGCAAAAACTCCTAGGAAGTTAAAGAAAAATAATCATTCTTAGTAAAACTCTCAATCCTGTCTAGGCCCTTCACTAATATGTTTCACTGGGGGACAAGTGGTGTCTTAGTTCCCACCGCTGTATGGTTGAAATGGAAAAAAACCTGTCTGTGTGTCAGTGGCTCCTAAATCAGGGTGACCTAAACCTCTGGGGCCACGCAGCAGAACTCTCAGGGGGAAAAAAGAGTGATAAACGCCCTATTGTGGGAAGGCATTACAAAGCGGCAGAAGTTGAGACATTGTGTGTTGTTTTACCCACTGACAGATGGTGTGAGACAGCGGGATAGCAAAAGTCAGACTCACCTCCACATTATGCGCGGAAAAACCTGCCTGTGACATCTGGAGGCCAAACGCTGTCCCGTTCTTACTGGTTCCTGTATAAACAAGCCAGACTTTAAAGTTTGAAGCATTCCAGAAGCAGAAAAACTGCACTGTCAAGCCACAGTTAATTTATAGGAAGAAAAACATTCAAGTCTTAAAATAAGCGTTTCAAATTCATTAATATTTTAAGACACTAATGGGAGAGACAAGGCTACAACTTTTGGGGACTAATTGGAGACACAAAATTGCAAATAAATGCTACCGTAGTTTTAGCTTGGAATCACACACAATGACACATTTACACAAATTCCACATGAAATTTGAGCCAAAATAAGCAGGGAGTTTACATGCATATTGACAAAAAAAAGCTTTAGAATAAAAGAAACTAAATTAGGAAGAGTTTAAGACTGCAATGACTTTGTGACTACTTTTAGATCAAATTTGTATTTTAAATTTTTCACATTTGATCAAAGTTCCTGCAACTAAAGAGTATGGCTCTGAAACACTCGCAAATATTTCAGGAGACAATTTAAATTACCTCACAAATGTTGTCGCAGCTCATTGAGATACTACTTTAATATGCAAGTCTGATTGTCAGGCATGCAATAAAGTATCCATTTTATTTTCAGAAACTTGTTAAAATGTATAAATCTCTGTTGAAATAGGAACAAAATGCTGATTTTGACAATACAAACTCAAATTTTTAGTCATACATCAGAGATTTAGAAGCTTTTACCAAGCATTTATTTGCATTATTGTTGCTAAATTGTTCATGCAGCTATTATAAAAAAAATAAAAGTCTGTATTACCTATGCTGAAAAGCAAATAACTTTTACAGCACATTTAACAACTGAATCTTAGTGCTTCACTGTTAAGTTCAACACTGTTATAACTGATAAAAAAAATAAGCAATTTTTACAACTTATGTTTTTGCAATCCATCTTGAAGGTTTTCATGCAGATAAAGCACAACCTTCCAGGCTGAAGATGCGTTCCCCAAGAGCATCCACGATATCTTTCAGTGCCGCCTCGTCTGTCACATTAAAGAAGTGTTTGTCATCAGGGTCACTGGCAATGTACTTGATTTCATTGAGGAAGGTCTCGGGATTGATTCCTCTGCGGTTGTAATAGCCAAGCACCTGTGAAGGTGAGATTCAGACATTCTGTCACTGCGTATTTGAAGAACATGAAGATTGTCAAGCAATGTAAGTAATCACACAGAACTATGACAGGCTAAAGGTAGCCCTCTGCGTAGGGTTCAGGATTTTGGTTTCCTATTAAAATGCCAGTGTTGTCACCATTTCCAACTGGGTTTAGACCAAATGATGTCAGAGGTTTTGCTCAGATGGTTGCCAAAGGCTTAGACACACTAAAGAAATCAAGTCTGCCATTAACTCCACCAACAGTGGCAAAGACCAGTGAGCTCTGTGGTCTGGAGGAGATCATTTACACCTTTAGCTCTGCTTCCACATAAAAAAGTTTGGAGCTCTGAGAGATTCTGAATAGTTTCTGGAGAGACTTCTGGAAAGACCTGTTTCAGCTGAATACCATGAGGTTGCCTCAATAGTATTTATGGTGTCTCAAAGCTGTGCAGAAAATTTATTAGCCACCAGAAAACCCAGTAAAACCTAAAATAATATACCATAAATCATGTTAAGAACTGGTCTGGTAGACTCACAGCTATGGCGTAACGGGTGATGCCATCCTTCTCACAGTCTTCGATAGCTTGTTGGAGATCGGCGCTGTCATGTGACTCACCATCAGTTATCACTATCATCACCTTCTTGGCACCACGCCGACCTCCCTGTTTGAAAGCTTGTGAGCTGTGAGAACAGGTTTGATATCTTCAGTCAAATAAACTACAGAAAGGAAGACTAGCGAAGAAATGGAGATACTGTACCGTGCCGTGCTGATGCCAAGAGCCGTGTTGGTCTCCTCTCCACCTCGCTGGTCGATGCTGCGGGCCCTTTTCACCACCTCCTCCACTGATTTATAATCACTGAGTTTGAATTCATGGACCACCTTCTCGCCATACTGAACAACTCCAACCTTTCCAAGAATAGATTACATCAACTTAATAACAAGAAAGACTTTGGCTGCTTAAGTTGACTTGTCATTCTATTGACATACAAAAAAAAGAAAATACGAAAAACAAAAGAAAACAATAAAAAAAATGTAGCTATTTCTGAAGAAATTGTGATGAGAATCTGGAAACTGTTTGTTTCTTGTCTCCTGCTGGCTAAAGAACCATATTTTGTGAAAGAAAACTAGTTTTTCATCATTTTGATGCAAAAATTATGTCTGTTGAAGTAAACTGTGGGCAGTGCAATTTACTCATTTTCATTAGACAGTACAACAATTTATTTGGAAACAGTGCAACAAAAGCCAATAAAAGTTAGAACCATCACACAAATAAGCCTGATGTTTTGGTGTTTGAAATGGATTTTTATTTCTAAGGGTGCACAAGTAAAAAAAAAAAAAAGGGGGACCAGAGGGTGTGTTCCAACTACAGAGGGATCACCCTCTCAAGCCTCCCTGGTAAGGTCTCTTCGGGGGTTCTGGAGAGGAGGGTCTGTCGGATAGTCGAACCTCAGATTCAGGAAGAGCAGTGTGGTTTTCGTCCTGGTCGTGGAACACTGAACCAGCTCTATACCCTCAGCAGGGTCCTGGAGGGTGCGTGGGAGTTCGCCCAACCAGTCTACATGTGCTTTGTGGACTTGGAGAAGGTGTTCTGGGAATCCTGTGGGGGGTACTCCATGAGTATGGGGTACCAGGCCCTTTGATACGGGTTGTTACGTCGCTATATGACCGGTGTCAGAGCTTAGTCTGCATTGCCGGCAGTAAGTCGGGCTCATTTCCGGTGAGAGTTGGACTCCGACAAGGTTGCCCTTTGTCACCGATTCTGTTCCTAACTTTTATAGACAAAGTTTCTAGGTGCAGCCAAGGTGTTGAGGGGATTCGTTTTGGTGGCCTTAGGATCGCGTCTCTGCTTTTTGCAAATGATGTGGTCCTATTGGCTTCATCAGGCCGTGATCTACAGCTCTCACTGGAGCGGTTCGCAGTTGAGTGTGAAGCGGCTGGGATGAGGATCAGTGCCTCCAAACCCAAGGCCATGGTCTTGAGCCGGAAAAGGGTAGAGTGCCTTCTCTATGTCAGGGAAGATGTCCTTTCCCAAGTGGAGGAGTTTATGTATCTTGGGGTTTTGTTCACGAATGAGGGAAAAATGGAGCGGGAGATCAAAAGGTGGATTGGTGCAGCGTCTGCTGTACCGATCTGTCGTGGTGAAGAGAGAGCTGAGTCAAAAGGCAAAGCTCTTAATTTACCAGTTGGTCTACATTCCTACCCTCATCTATGGTCATGAGCTGTGGGTAGTGACCGAAATAACGAGATCATGGATACAAGTGGCCCAATTGAGTTTTCTCCGCAGGGTGTCTGGGCTCTTCCTTAGAGATAGGGTGAGAAGCTCGGTCATCTGGAGGGACTCAGAGTAGAGCCACTGCTTCTCTGCGTCGAGAGGAGCCAGTTGAGGTGGCTCGGGCATCTGGTTAGGAAGCCTCCTGGACGCCTCCCTGGTGAGGTGTTCCAGGCACATCCCACCAGGAGGAGGCCCAGAGAAAGACCCAGGACGCGCTGGAGGGACTATGTTTCTTGGCTGGCCTGGGAACGCCTTGGGATTCCCCTGGAGGAGCTGGCCCAAGTGGCTTGGGAGAGGGAAGTCTGGGTCTCCCTGCTTAGGCTGATGCCCCTGCGACCCGACCCCAGATAAGCGGAAGAAGATGGATGTATGGATGGAGGGTGCACAAGTAGTTAGTGGTTGAAAAATGGGGAAGTCCATTAACAACACATACTAGAATTTCATTTGCATAGCAATCCCACCAGAAAAATTAAAGAACGTACCGGACACAGCTTGTAAATGAAATAGAAGTAAAGACAATTTTAAAAATGAAACCCTCTCTTTGTTCTGTTCATACACACCTGGATTTGACCCGGTCCAACATGGAACTTCTGAAGAATGTTAATAAGAAAATGCTGCACTTCATACCAGGGATAAATGGAGTTTGACCCATCAAGAACGATCACTATGTCCATAAAGGTTTCACATCCTGAAAATTTTTTAAAAAGACACATAAGCACACACAAAAAAACAGATGTTTGTTATATATATATATATATATATATAACATAATTCTCTGTTGAGTCAGCAGAGTTTCATCAACTCTACAAATCTTTTTTAAGCATACTTTGAAAGGCGGGCATAATTGTCCTGGAGAATTTGAAGCTTGAATTAACTTTGGAGCATATTCCAGTGCTGTAGTAGGAGCTGCCACACTCATACGACCACAGCGGCCCACAAGCCTGAAACATAAAAGAAAGTGTTTACACAAGCAACAGCTCAGCATATAACAAAATTCTGCAGGGAGATGTAGAAGTATAAAAACCTTGACATGAAAAGACAATCTAATTAAACATGCTTTTATTCTCTCAAAAAAAGTTTCTGTCTTTCAAAAGTCTCACCACAAAGCTGTTGTCTTTAGGGTTAGACGTGAGTGTCATTCCCAGCCTCATCTTGTCCTTTCGCTCTGACACGTTGGTCAGGGATATCTTTCCTTGAAGGAAAAGGAATTTCACTGAGAAGATCTCAGATGCACAGTTCCATGCATGCACAGAACCATCTGGGACTTTGGTTTGTTATTGCTGTCTGGCCAGTCAGCTCAGGAACAACATCCTCAGATCTGAATGTTTACTCGACTAAACTTCAAGTGAGTACCTAACCAACATAACACATGCAGCCCTTTTGAGGAGGCAAGCAGTAAAATGTGTGGTAAAACACACACGAAGAAATGTACATAAACCATTAAAAAATGTGGAATGATTGGTATGGTACCCACACTTCTGTCTTACACATGTCACCATAATGTTTACTTACAAATGCCTAAAGAACCAACATATATTAACATATATACAACACTACAAGGCCTCTGTTATATGTACTGTAGTACTGTATATTTTGCAGAAATGTAGTAAAAGTTTGAGTGGTGTTCTGTAGTACTATACCTAAATTGAGCTTCAAGCAACCATTGCCGTTGGTTCGTTTGCTCAGTGAACATTTATAAACATCCCCTGTTTGATAAGGTCCAGTCGTTTCATAAGGGGCCCCAACTAATAGCCTGCAAAAAAAAGAAGAGTTTTAAAAAGTTAAAATGGCTGATCAGTGTTTAATTAGCTTTAGTCTTCAGCTAATGCCTATAAACAGTTAACTGTGAACAACTTCACTTATTCTCTCCTCTCTTGAGCACACTGCTATCCAACTCTCTGAGGGGATATGATCGTGACTTTTAACATTAGTGACCCACAAAAAACACCTGGGCTGACTGACAAGACTTTAAACTTTATATTTTTTCAAGGAAGTAGCTGTGTTTATTCACTTCCAGCAGCACCAGCTTCATCCTCAACAACACTTTCACACAGTCACACCGAGAAGCTGGTTAGTGCAGTCATTCTTTATGTGAGTCCAGCTGTCATTTCATAATAAAATTGCCCTAAAAAGTTTCATAATGGAAATGGAAATTGTCTGAACTACATCAGATACACTATGTTTCTGCACCCCTTCAAGAATGCTAAAGGTGTGCAGCAGCTGCATTTCCATGTGGGAGTTCTTTTTCTGTATGGAACTGGTTCCCCTTTTGCAGCTCTAACAGATTTCACTCCTCTTGGAGGGCTTTCCACAAGATTTTGGAGTGTTTCTGTTGGAGTGTGTGCCCATTCATTCAAACAGTAGGTTGTAGAATCAATACCTTGATGGTACAGACTTAAATTAATGAAGACAGAAGTGGCAACTACTGACTAAACTGAAAGTTTAAAACATTGGAAATCAGAAACTTCACAAATCTGGACGTTTTATCCAGAGGTGGCACAAACACATATTCATCAAATAGCTAGTAGTTGAGAGCAACAGAAAAAAAGTTGTCACCAAAACACTGCTTATCCTCTGGAGTAAAGATGCTTGTTTTTATCTAATATTTAATCTAGAGTTTTACACCTGAAACCTAAAATATGTTCGAAACTAGTCAAGGAGAAATCTTGGTGCCACTTACTGTAGACCAGGAGTTTTTGTTGTCTGAAAAGCATGAATGTCTACATAATATTTCTTGGTAATTCATCTGATATTAGACAGATTCTAGTCTATTACAAATAAAAGTGCTTTAGTCACGAAGTAAAAACCGTATCTAATGTAATGAATGAAAATAATTTTGACTTGTATGACTACTATGGTTTTAGATCCAGTTCTCAAATTCTATGGTGAGCAAACCTCCAGTCAGTGAAGATTAGTCATGGACATTTTCATAGGAATGTTTAAACTATTTCAGCTATTTATGAACGAGTTATGATAGTTATGTAAAACCTTGAAAAAAAGTGACATTCTAACCTATCATTTGGAAATGCATTCTTACTCAGTGATATCACAGTGACAATACAGCTCAAATGGATGGCAGTCATTTAAAGGGAATCACAACTTTTCAATAAACAATGACATATTAAATTGTAGCATTGTTTTCTTTCTTTTTTTAAATTTCAGAAACGTGTTTGAGTCAAACAAACAAACATGGCAAAATCTTCCTAAATAAATCTCATTTTTGAAATAACTTTCTTAAATACAGAAGTCTAGCTGGAATTTTAAATTTAAATGCTTTAAGTGAAAATTAAAGCAAACTAGCAGCAACACAGCAGCTCTGTTTTATTAACATGTCAAAAGAAAGAGATTTGACACCACTTTGTAGCAAAAGTAGATCGTGACCACTCGTTTG
>JAOXNZ010000044.1:24271278-24283477 GCA_028566095.1 Kryptolebias brasiliensis | reverse complement strand
AATCCAAGATTTTCAGAAAAGATTATTTAAAGAAATCAATTTTTTTTTAATTGATTAAAGCCATAATATGCTGTTCGAGAAAAAGTAAGAGAATTTCTGTACGCTTTGTTGTATTCTGACAGTTTTTACCGACCATTGCAGGTAAAAACTAGAAGCACTCGAGAGGGCATACCTTTGCTAAGGCCTTAGAGTCATAAAAAAACAATAAATCACTTGTTTTTGTGACAACCTCAACAATTGCTGAAAGTTTCACCAAAATCTGTTTATTAGTTTTTAAGTAATATTGCTAACAGACTGACGCTACAGAAAACCTTGGGGTAGGTAATTAACAATTAAAATAGAAACTGTTCTTCCATTTTGCGACAAATTCATTATCTTTTGCTCTAAAAGATAATCTTGAGTTGAGTTAAAGACTGAGTTTTACTTTTATCATGTTAAAAGTTTAAAAACTCTCAGACTTCAGGAGTATTGCACTAAACCTACACAAATACAGCAGTTTTGTGACGTAAAATCCAGAGAATGTTTAAAGAAGCAGGAATGAACTTTTTCAGCATGGGGGCCCCTTCACACAGGCACTTCACAGTGGGAAATTTTCCGTGTGAGATGCATTTTTACAGCTCAAAATACTCAGGAGAGACATCTGGCCGGAGCATGCAGGGCACAGTGCATGTTGTCTAACGTATGCTTGGGAAATCTGAGTGTTTTGTTTAGGCTGTAGCAGCGTGCATGAGACTGGATGATCTTCCTGATTTATACTGACTGTCCTGAGATCGTACAAAAACAATGTGTAAATAAACTAGACGTAATACACATGCAGTAACACATGCATACTGTGGATGATTTCCTAATGTGTTCACATGTTGTGTCATTCAATTTCCTGGAGTTATCACATGGGAGTTGACTGGAACAAGTCCAGACCGGAGGTTGCAGATATTTGCCCTGTCAGATGCAACCACTTAGGAAAATATATTGAACATATATTTGCTTAACATACATGATTCTTTGCTTTATACATTTGGATTGGGAAACAATAAAACTTAGCCCCAGAATCAGATATTGTTATGGATAATTTTGATCTTTTATTGTGAGTTTCTTCTGCAGTGGCTCTACGTGTGACAAAAGTTTCCAGAAACTTTAGCACCAGTTATGGCTTGATATATTACAACAACAACAACCAGAGGAAGTGATCAAACAGTCTGTCACTGCACATCAAAGAGTGACTCATATGGAAGTAAGCATGTTATTGCTCTTGAAGCCAGCTTTTAGCTTCTCACAGAATCTGGAAATCATTTCTCCACAGTGGCTCCAGCAGCGCTCATATTTTTATTGCTATTAATATCACGATTATTACCTCAGTTATTGCTGTGCCTTGGCAGGAGGAAACACTGCATGTTAAGTTCAGGTCAGGACACATCCACCTTGATGAAAAGAGACTATTGTTGTCTGTTACTCGGGAGATTATAAACTTTACCAAAAGAAAAAGATAAAATAAGAATTGTTGGGGTGAATGCATCATCACAGCAAGAAAAGGGGGGAAAAAAACACTCAAAAATGTAACTTGACCCCAAGAGAATGCTCAGACATTTTCTACCATGGTTACAAGGGAATACAGTATTTTGGGGTTTGAGGAAGTGCCATCCCAAAGCCCAGGCTGTCATTAGCTTGGTAATGTTTTTCATACATGGAAAAAGGAGATGTGTACGCTGTGAAACCACATCCATGCCCCAAACACAAAGCATGCTGCTTCAGTGTCACGCTTGTTCATGACATTTCATCCATCTACATCAGCAAGATGAGTGTACTTCTGTTAATGCTGTCTCATAAATCAAGTGAATTGTAATAGTCACATAATTCTTTTTCAAAGTCATTTATTTTGCCCGGGACCATCAAACTAACAGTGACATGAAAATCAGAAGACTCATGTGGCATTTGAAAGAACGTGCTAGTTATTGTAATTTGTTTCAGTTTTACAAACCTCCATTTTGTCTCATGAATTTAATTTATGGTCATGTTAGTCAAGTCATTAGAGATGTTGCTCTTCTAAAATGCATTGCAGAACTTTTCTCCAGCCTGAACTACCGTATCTTCACAGCTCTTGGATTAATTGGGCTGGCACACACAGTTATGGTCCCAACAGGAAGAATCTTACTTCTAATATTAATTATCAATCTTTTATTTTCGCACATTCAGCATGTCAAAAAAAGGATACCCCTTCAGTGACTAACATATAATGGCCAGATTCACTAATAGCTTCAACAATTAAAAATAATTATTTTGCATTAAGGTTGTTAAAACAAGTTTTGCAGACGGCCTTAAAGTAAAACTGTGGAAGTAGTCAGTATGATGTGGTTTACAAATTGAAATGATGCTAGAATGTCATCATGCTGACTTTAGCTTTTAGCTCACTTTGATGCTCCAGTTCATCTTTGCACTTCATTCATCCATTCACTACTTCCACCATGTCTAAATAAGGGATGATCAACATACATAACATTCATGTTTTTTGGACTGAAGCATGGGAGGAAACCTTAGAACCTGAAAAAAAAACTCAAGCAGAAAAGGAGAGGACATACAAGCTCCACGCTGTAAGGGATGGGATTCAAACCTGGAACCTTACCGTGTGGTTACAGTGCTAACCACAGCCCTACTGTGCTGCTCATATATGACCTCATATGCAGAAATGTTGTAATCACAAACTCAGTTCCAGCCGAAGGTAGCATTTATACAAAGATTAGGCCGAAGAGATCCCCAGATGGATTGTGGGCTGTATTTTCAAGCCTGGAGTTTTGTACTTAGCTAATTCTGGTCTTGTTTATTCAGGATTCAGAAAGAATATTTTTGAACAAGAAAAATAGTGATAGTTGAAGTTAACACTAAGTCCTTTTGGAACAACGAAGTTTTATTTTCCTGAAGCCAGCATCTTATAAAGACCTTCAGCAGTATTACAGCATAAAGTACTCCTGCTTTAGCATTGCATTTTATACCCAGCAATAAACCTATTCATTTTTGCAGTAAATGTTTTAGACACAAGATTTTGTTCCCTTTATTTGGTTTCTAAAGTTTTAAAATCCATTGTATCCCTCTGCTTTAAATACCGAATTTGAAGCAGATAATTTAAGTATGGATGCAAAGTTGTGTTTTAACTAATAGTTGTTGGATTGGATTCTGTTTCCTGCTTTGTTCAGGAGATGTAAAAAGATGTTAGTTTGTAGTTCTTCAAATAAGACGTATACAGGAGACACAATTTAAGAGCAGTGGTGAAAAACATAATAGATTTCCTGTTGTTCTCAGTGTTGTGCAACTAATGAGAAGAGATCAAGTCTCAGCTGAGAAGATCTGGTAAAACTGTAGAAAAATAAACACTGGAATAGTGAGTGGGAGGCTTTTATAGAGCATGACTTAAGTAGGTTCAAGTATCCCACCAGCTTTAAAAAGCCAAACTCTTTGCAATTTGGAGGCCTCTTCTCAGCTCCCCAAAGAAACTCTGTTATAATAAAGTGCTTAAAATGCCATAATATTGTGTAGACATGAGAAAATGGCCCATTTTGTTCATGGTGACCTTTCTGTAACTTAGCAGCTCCAGCAGTTGTCATGGGCATAAGCTATCAATCTACCAAGATGTCTAAACTATTTGATTAAGTTTACACTCAAAATTAGTAAAAAATAGTCAGATAGTCCACTTTTGTAGAAAATTATTGCCAGAGGTAAAATTATCTGACTCTGATAGATAAAACATTTGGCACACACAGTAATTTCCATTAGCATAAAACGTTATTAGATGTCATTGAATACTTGAGTTATTTGGCCCACAGAGACACCTTCCTAAATGCAGCAGCATGACTGCCTTTCTTCAGGTTAAACTCATAACAAACGTTCTTCCTAATAGAGTCACTTTCCAGCTGGGATCCTGCTCCTATTCAAATACACAACTGAGTCTTTTTAGACATCAGACAACTAGGAAAACTTGACAGCGCTGCAGTTTGGCTCAGATGCTCTCTGGCTACGTTAGAAAGTGTAACAATCTCAATTCTTCTCAAAGCTCATTTAAGGTTGAACCACTTCAGGGGAAACTGAAGCTTAGAAAGTTAAAAGGTATAAATCATCAAGATTTACAGTGGGAACAACTTTTCCAATCAGTCTGGAGTCATATGTGTAAATAGAGTGAATAAAAGCAGCTGCTCATGCTATCAGATAATACAAAACACAAAATCAGCAGGTGAAGTACTGAGATTTGAAGTTCAGCTGCAGTCGGCATCTTCTCGAAACACAAGAATATACTAATTTTGTTTTTTTAAGCAGAAGAAACTCTTTTTTTTCCAAGTAAAAATTAAACATTTTTTCCACTGTCTGCATTTGACACAAATAAGAAAATGAAGACCATGAAGAGTTGTCTTTGTTACTGGAAAAAATAATGTATTACCAGAGGAAACAAACTTTAAATTTTAGAACAAACGTGCATTTTTTAGTTTCTATCTTATTTCTAACTTAACACCTTCATTTTGACCTTACATTTGTTTTTGTCAAATTAAGCAAAACAACCTCTTACCTCTGGTTAACTTGTTTCTAAACAGACCTGTCTCCATAAATTAATAAAATACAAAGTTTGTTCAATAGATCCACATTATAGTACTTAAGTTAAGCAGACACATACATTAGAGAGAGACAAAAGTATTGGGAATTGTTGGCTTCAGGTGTTTCAATCAGAGCCATTGTTGCAGTACCTAGTCATGCAGTCTCCAGTTGCAAAAATTAGTGATACAATATGGGTCATTCTGAAGAGCTCAGTGACTTCAAGTGTGGTACTGTCATAGGATGTCCTCTTTGCAATAAGACGGTTTGTGAAATTATATCCCTGCTGGGTATTCCATGGTTTTCTGTAAGTGATAATTTTAGAAAGTGGAAGCAACAGCAACTCAGCCAAGAAGTGGAAGACCATGTAAAATCACAGAGCAGGGTCAACGACTCAGAAGGCACATGGTGCGTAAAAGTTGCCTATTCTCTGCTGAAGAATTCCAAACTTTCATTGGCATTAATGTAAGTACATAAACTGTGTGGCGGGAACTTGATGGAGTGGGTTTCCATGGCCCAGCAGCTGGATTCAAACCTCACATAACCAAGTGCAATACCATGTGGAGTGGTGTGAAGCGCACCAACACTGTTCTGTGGAGCAGTGGAAATGTGTTCTGTCAAATTACAAATCCTGCTTCTCTGTTTGGAGGTCAAATGAGAGAGTCTGGGTCTGGCAAATACCAGGAGAAAGTTACTTTGCATTATGCCAACTGTGAAGTTGAAGGGATAATGGTATGAGGCTGTTTTTCAGGAGTTGGGCTAGGCCCTTTATCTCCAATGATGGGCAATCCAAATGCTTCAGCACACCAAGACATTTTGGACATTATGCTTCCAACTTTCTGGCAACTCTTTGAGGAAAGCCCTTTTCTGTCTCAACGTGACTGTGCCCCAGTGCAAAAAGCAAAGACCGTAAAGACATAGCTTGATGAGTTTGGTCTGGAAGAACCTGACTGGACCACACAGAGCCCTGACTTCATCCTCCTCGATTGAAAAATTGTATGCTCCACAAAGTAGTCTCAGTTTTTTTTGTCAGTAGATTTAACATATCTCCTGTCGGCAGTGATCGGGACTGCAGAGCAGCTCCAATAGAGTCTCATGGGGCATAAAATATTCCACCCTGTGGACAAATTCTGCTGGTTTTAGCTCAGCGGTACAACCACTACAAATGTTACACCACATGTAATCATATTTAACGCAGGAATAGTTGCAGCAAAACCTGTTGTCTCCAACAGTGGAGATTTTCTGTTTAAAAATCCATTTGGTTATTCAAAAACCATCAATCTCTCTTTAGTTGTACCACCTCCAGGTGGTTAATATGCTCATTAAACACTTTGCTGCATTTACCTTTATTGAACTAACTGTGAAGAAAGCAGAGATAACATTTCTTTGTAGCCCTTTTTGTTGATCCTTTCAAAATCTTCCCCTTGAGCCACATCATGAAAGACTCCTTACTCCAGCTGAGAACTGTCACACACTGTGCAGCACACACCCACAGACATGTAAGCAAATAGAAAGGCTTGCTTAAGTGAATATGCAGCTGTTGCTGCATTGACTGAATTGTCTCGTTAGTCCTGAAATCCATAAAATGGCTTAATCACCAGCCTGAGAGAAAACCAAGTAATAACCAAAGTGTAAACCCCTCTAACTTCATTATATTCAGAAGAGCAACAAAACAAGGACTTACATAAAGGTAAACCAATCATTTAGAAAAAGACATACACAAAGACTACATTTGTTATTTTCCACTCCATTTTTTTGGGTTTATGAATAAAGTCATTTCTCTTTAGGTGTTGAAACAATTAATAACTAACAACATTCCAATTCGTCTATTTTGACCTGGCTACATTGGGTACATGCTGTTTGAACAGCCTGTACAGATCTACTCTTCCACTAAAAATGTTTCCATCTCATTCTCAGACATTTACCTCAGCCGAGGCTGCGTCTCTGGTGACCTTCATTCCACATACGTCTGCCTCATCAGATCAGTTTTAGGTTTGCCTACTGTTTGCTCAGAATGGTTAAAAAAAATAAAAAACAAATTGGATTTTGCAGTGCAATGGATATTGTCTCTCATACTGAGCTGGCAGCTCTTTTTATTTTTCACCTCGTCCCTTTGTGAGTCCTGAGGACAGTGTGGCTTTTCTCAGGCCTCAAACTGAGTGTTAAGCACTTGAATCTTAATCTGTACTCAATTCTAGTATCAACAATTACCCCAGGTCATAACAAACTTCCTAAAACTCTCATGGCCCACAGATCTGACTTGGAATTCAAAAAATTCCAAGACTGTAAAGCTCTCTCTCACTTTCTGCCTGTGATCTGTCCTTATTGGGATCGGACTTTTAAAGGCGACAGAATCTTTTTCGTTTACAGCTACAATATTCTGATTTTCACACGCTTACTCACATACGGTAATACAGACCTCCTCCTGGCAGCCTGGGGGGGTCAAGCAGGATAACTTGCTAAGAGGAGCACTAATCCACTCACAAGGAAAAACAAGCCAAACACAGGATTTACTGACACATTGCTGGGGATGTATTAATGGTTTTTAACTACGTGTTCCTAGAAAGTAATTGTGAATCATTTTCTAAAATGTGGCTCCACACTGTTGCAACAGCAATTAGAAAAGAATAACTAAACTTGTGATTCACTTATAGTTTAACTTAGCCTTACAGTTGTTATTATAAGGTAAAACTGATAAACTAGTACACTTTATTATGAGTGTAGTAAAATTGACTAGAAGTGGCAATCAGCTGTAGTACTGATTTGCTTTAAGGTGAAACTATCATATCACTGCAATTCTCCTATGAAAAAAGACAAGTTGGATACCTTGGATAGTTTTTGTTGTTGCTGTTTGTTTTATTTTATTTTTTGTGATGTCATATTTATGTGAATTTCATTTACAAACTGGGCTTGAATAAACAGGCCTCAGAGAACCATTCAAAAATCAAACATAGCAACAAATTGTGTTTGACTTAATCTGTAACTGAGAAGATTTCTATGAAAATGAAGTAAAATATAAAAGTTTATGCAGGTGTGAGATTCAGTACTTGTATGTAAGGTACTTTTGTAGGCTAGTAAGTAAGATATGGATAAGGAAAGATTTTAATTATTAGAGGTAGTTAGGAGACAATCTGAACACTGAAACACTGAAACACTGAAGACGACTTTTTAGTCATTAAAACTGCAGGAGTTTGCCTGTCAGAAAATTGACTAATAAAGATTGTTTGAAACAGTTAAACCCAGAAACACAGAAGCATTTGTAGTCCAAGTTAGAAAAGAAAAAGGAAATATGATAAATGAAGACTGAAAGCTGACACAGTGCCAGTACAGTGCTTGCCAGTAGACATTTTGGGGATGCCAGAATCTAATTTTGACAATCGCAGGAAGCCAGTCGACCTATTAATATAATGCATTGGGAATCAGCATCAGTTATGAGGTCATATGATGAATTGGAGATATTTGGTTCAAAACTACAGCTTATTTTGCACATTCAGGTTAATGGGAGGAAACTTTGCTCACATCAGGAGAGGTATAGTAGATCACTATCTTTCCAGAGAAAAAAATAAATAAAACAACTGTCCTTCTGCCAAGTCAACAGTAAATCAGTGCTGCTTTACCGTCATAAAGTTCTTCATCTCTATAGCATTAATAACTGAGGTCAGTTCAGACAGTTGAACAAAAGCTGGAAATAAAGTATTGCCTGAACGGGTGCAAATACTATTACTGCATCCTAAAAAGGTTAATGCATCTAATATAATTCAAAGGAATGTTGTAAAGTCATATACTTATATGTGATTAGGTAAGAAACCTACATAATGAATCTAACTTAAAGTCGAGACCGTCTGTGATGGACTACTTAGGAACAGTAGCTCAACAATAGTTTAATTTGAACGAACATATGGGGTTGCAAAACTGATCAACAGAAATTAATGTGAAGTTGCGGCTGGACAGAAGTGCAAAATGTTAAGCTGTTGAACTTTATATAATATAGTGCAGAATCTCTTACCATTTTTCTCCCCCTGCAGCCACATGTTGTTGAACAGTGTATCCAAACTGGACTTGTTTAGGACCTTTGATGATCCGGGGTTTCTTTGTGTCAATGTTGAAGCAGTCATGGAGCCCTTCAGAGAAAATAAGACTTTATATCAGGAGACGTATAAAAAACCTGACATGCAGGAGTTCACATTTGACTGACATGCTTTTCCATTAGGAATTGTGTAGAAATAAATGTGAATTTCTGAAATAGCTTTGTGTCAAAATGACCACCTACATGTCGACTGTTTTTACTTCCAAAAGATGCCTGACAAACCCCTATTAACACACAAGAGGTTAAAAAAAAAGAACTTTATGTCCACTCAAAAGCAAATAACTTCAGTTCTTTGGTTTCTAATATCTTGAGACGAAATAGACTCAGTACTGAGCTCTGTTTTGATACAGTAGTTAGTAGACGGTGAAATGTGACCTGATGTTGTAGGAGGGGAAAAAGTAATATTTGCCATGGAACTTGATCAAAGCGAACTCAGTTTCCCAAATGTGAACTTGAGTTTCTCTCACCTTTGAAGACATCTTGCAGAGCTGGTAAAAAACGAGCTGTGAGCATCTGTTTTTAATTAGAATGCCAATCAAAGAAGCTCAATTTTTTTTTGGACTCTGCATGTCACCAAGTCACACCTTATTAATGGTGATGGCAGCTTTTGCCTTTTAAATTTCCTTGGATGAGGATGGGAAGAAACAGATTTATAATTTTAGCTATAAATGTGGTTAAATCATTTCCCTCTGGTCATTTGTTTTCAACACAAACTCAACCAGATCTTACAAAAACTGTCAGACTTATTATCAAGTGTTGATTTAGGTTAATGTCTCATCTACTGTAAGTTGAAAGATCTCACGACAATCTATTAACATTCAAAATGCCACAATAGTCAGAGTTTCTGAGCCAAATACTCACTTGAGGAAAAGAAAACTGAAGGGAAATTGATTGACATTTGTTGCTTAATGATGTGCAGAGATCTATTCTCAAGATGAAGTTTGAAATAAAGCACACAGTTTGAGCTGCGCAGTGTGAATGAGAGCAGAAAAGCTTCAGCTTTCAGCTTCCACAAACTTCCCCACTGCTTTTATCTCTGAGGTTCTTGGCCACATTCTGTTGGGTTTATTCAATCTCTTGGCGTAACGCTAAACATCCCCACTCACAGGCAATTCCCCATCTGGGAGAATTCAGTAATGTTAAGTCAAGTGAGTGTTTTTCCCCCTGATAGGGGAAACTCAGTTGAATGTAAGCCATGAGGTTGAGGTTTGCCAAATAAAATTGGACACATGTCACAAATAAATCTACAAACAGAAAAAGATGAGTTTCAGTTCAAGTCAGTAGTACCCGGTGCAGCCCAATTACCAACCATGACAATGAAGCAGGCATGTTTTTCACAATAAAAGCCAGTTTTTCTCTTTATTCGTGTGTTTGCATTATGGCAAAATGAGCTTGGGATGATTACCTACTTAAGCATGAACCACCACAAATTGTTCTTTAAAATCTGTTTGTCTGCAGCCAAATATGGTCAATATGAAGGCAACACAATCAATAAATCAATAAATGTAGACTGAGCCATTGTTACAGAAACATTTCACTTCCCACTTTACCCACAAAAGACTCTTTCTTTTAACATTATAATGTTGTTACAACTCCTCATCTGTCTGTGTCTGGTGTCCAAGTATTGCCCAAGGAGTTCTTGGCATCGGAGTTAGTGTGACTTCAATTCAATGTAGTGATGTGAATAAGAAATAAAATACAAGTTATCATTGATTTACAAAAGTTATAATTTGATTATGTCAAGGTGGTATTCATTAATCAATTTCAAATGTTCTAATGTTTTGATTAGAACTTGAGACAAATATTTTGTGGTATTGATGACTGTGTTTTTTTCTTTTGAAGCACACCAGATATTTCTGCTTATTACATGCCCCTTTATTAAATCTTATTATTTCACTATATTTGAAAAAATACTCAAAGGTTCGCCCCTTACTGCAGTTCTTCTGTAGAGAAGGATCTGTTCACAATGATGAACAGACCAGAAAAAAAGTTTATATTAAATTTTATATGTGATGAAATATGTATTTTTTTTATTGTAAATTACATTTAGTTGCATTGACAGCTTAACCCTTATAGGGTCTTTGTTTTTTTGTTACACAAGGAGTCCTGCTGGATCTGGTGGACCCATTGCATTTTGGGGCTTTTAATTTAACATAATCAAATCTTTTTTACTTAATATACTCAGCATATGTTTACTTCATCCCAGTTGCAAGCATTTTAAACAACACATATGTTAATTTTGTTTCCTTTACCTTTGTTAAATCACATTGATGAATAGAAATGCCACTCGTTTTCATTTTTTAAATTAAAATGTAACATAATAAGCAAATGCATAATAAAACAGGCATAACAGAAAAATAACAACAACAAATGTACAAATTAAACACGTTTTTTCCTAAACTAAAATGGATTATTTATTTGAATTTAACCTTTTACCATACTTGGAGGGCTTAGATGGGCTATACTGATGGCTATACTGATGTTGGGCCTAGGGTTGTAAAACAGGGGGAGACAGGCCACCCACTTGTCCCACACTGTCCTGATGGCAGCTAGCTTGTCTCTCTGCCGTCAAGCTGGTCTATCATCATGGTCAAAACGTATGTTCCTGGAAATTATTTTGAAAGTTATCAGAGACATTGTTGACCGGAAAAGTTCTCTGCCAGTTTCTTCATCCCACAGAAATTCTGTGGACTCCCCTTTAGACCTGAAAACACCAGCAAGGATAAGAACCTCAAAGTAAGCATCCAAATTTGTTTCATCCATAAACTTCCACTTCTCTCCAAAAACTCTGCTTCCTTCTAAATTTGTGCAATCTAGGATGAATTTCTTGATAGTATGTGGCATGAAAACGTCAGAAGAAGACTTGATGTCTTGTGCATGATGATGCCAGGTCCTGGTATCATCCAAATCACATTGGCACCCTTGCAGGGGGGTTCATTTCTTGAGCAGGAAGACCCTTCAATTCTGCCATTTTTTGACATTCTAATGTCATCTGCAAGCTTCTGACAGTCTGGTCTTGGGGCTGGCTGCTGAAGGGGTGGTCCTGAGTCTCTTTATGCTTTGGAGCTGCCTGATGCTCATCCTCCTCTTCAAACTCAGTGTCAGACTCTGAATTTTCAGAAATGTGATCCTTGTATTCTGAAACTTCTTCTTCTGCATCATTATCAAAACCTTCTCTCTCCTCCAATATGAACTGTAAGGCAGTGTGAACAGTGAATTGCTTTGCCATCTTGATCAGTTGTGGTATAGAACCACAGTGACAGAGCTATTTATAGTGTTAGGATTGGTTCCCACAAGACAGAAGGTGAAATGTGTGGGAATGTGGGTGCAGACAATGTTCGGTGCAACCATGTTGCAACCTTGTGAGGGAACAGTGGGTGCACACTGCAGGTTCCCACCCTAAGGGCCCATCCACCAGCTTTACTTTCTACTACTCCCACGGAACCTGTGATTTCCACATTTCCACTAGCCCTGGGTCCAGAGGACCCGAAGACCCTGTATGTACTATAAATGTGAAGGGGGGGGGGGGGTTTACATGAGGGG
>JAOXNZ010000044.1:24241055-24253049 GCA_028566095.1 Kryptolebias brasiliensis | reverse complement strand
CCACCCAGAAAGGCCCCAGGCTGGGATGAGATCCTGCAACCTTCTTGCTGGGAGGCGACAGCTCTAACCACTACGCCACTGTACCACCCTCTTGCTGAATGTTTTGTTACAATTTACTTTAACTTACTATACTTGCGATTGTATACAATCTTTAAATTGTTTGCTTTATTATGTATTTCTGTCTTTTAAGCTTAAATATGTATGTAACCACAGATCTTAATACATGCTGTCCAAACAGGACACAATAATATGCAATAAAAAAATACATCATCTTTGTCACAGAATAATCCTGAGATAGAACAATTCAAACATTGATCTTATTTTGGGAGTAATTCTGTAATTCTGGTTGATTCTATCAAAGACAGATCAATAAATTAGGACCTAAAATAATAACTAACTCTAACTTTAACTGTGTCATGTTTAAGACAGTATCTCGCTTGGCTGCACATGTTGAAGAGTAATTGGCAACTAAAAACTATTGGACAATTGTAAGAAAATACGTCAATCTCACTGACTTTGCACTTACAACACGTTTGCACATGTCGCACAAATGACTTACAAATGTCTTACAAACTCCCAGCAATATTAAGATCAAAATGTGCAATGAACTTGCTATTTTGTTGCACAAATGTCTCAAGAATGTCTTGCAATAGTCTCAAAAATGCCCTGTGATAGTTAAGCAACAAAATTATTATTATCTTTTTTTTTTTTAATGGCGACTGTTGTCCAACCGTTGTGTGAATGTTGTGCCACAGTGGGGTGACAGTTATGCATTACAATTTAATATTATTGTTTGTTTTCAACCATTCGCACTGTAGTTGCTACAATCTTGCACAGTTTTTGTACAGTGCTTGCATTTTTGACCAATTTGAGATACTATTGAGAAGGGTTCGAGACAGGTACTAGATGCCCTAGATAACACAGAAACTACTTTAAAACAACACTTGTTTTGCAAAATCCATGCAACACCGATGTGTGGCCCTGCAACTTGCACAAGGAGATGGAGAACCCCCCGCAAACGTTTCCAGACTTTCCTGAAACTCCCTCACGAATGCTGTTTGTAAATTGACGCAGCACAGCAACATACTGGCTTTACGGTCATTCACCAGCCTTAGTTACATATGATCAACTAGGTAATGTTTTGGACTATGTAATGAGCTCCATACGCAGAGCATGGCTTCGCACAAAACCACAGCCTTGGCAGGTATAACAGACAAAATAATGTCAAAAATACAACAGACATCAGTTACAGTACTTAAAAATGAAACATGCCTGAAAAATGAGCTACTGTAAAACAATTGCAGAGCATTACCAAAACCCTCCAAGATAAAACTTGCTGGTATCCCAGGAATGACGTGTTTACTTGGAAATACCAACGTAGAAGTTAAAACTATTTCAAATACTCCCACTGCCGATTAATTTACAGCACAAACCCAGTGGTACACATGGTTCCTGAATGCTGAGAGTCTTTCCTCTGCTCTTCACAGGTAAATATGCCCCCCTGACTGTGCATGTCAACATCTGCAGATTACACAACTGCAATTACCCAGTTTATGAGTGCTGTGTCCATTCAGTGTCCTAAACGTCTGGCTACAAACATGACCTCACTGTCGTGCTGCTCTTTCTGCTTTAAATCCCTGGTCCCGTGCTTTTAGAGGGCTTGACTTTTCTCATCATTTATGCTTTATCAGCCCTGTGTGATCAGAGAAACACACGCGTTTAGACCATTACATGATCGTTTTTGTGCTCATCCAAGCAAGAATGTGAGCTTTGCTGTGGTTTTATTCTCTGCATGAGCTTCAAATGTTTGTTATTAACACTGTTTCCAGACAGATGGGACTTTATATGAATGTTTAGTAGCTGTATAATGAAGAATTAAAGACAGACAAACACAATGAAGAAATATTTTATTGCTGACAGATGATTTTAGTCAAGTCTCAGTAACCAAACACCCACTTCCAAAAATATGTACTTTGTCAAATATATTCTCTATTTATTGTTCAACGAGACACATTTCAAGGACTAGCATGAGTCTAGACGCTTTCACTAATTTGTAATGTTTATTCTAGGTTATAACTTACACTCGTTTAGAAAGCGTGCTCTTTATATTGTTTTGGTTTTCTTTAATAAGAGCAAAACTACACAGATTAGACTGGCTGGAGTACGGTTTTGATTGTGTAATATGTATCTATGACAGCCTTAAATCTTTCTCAGAGTTTTCAATATGATCTGGTCCTTCTAGTGTGAAGAAACGCATTCTGAACTGCTTTAAGTCACTGTGAATAAAGGGAAATGCTCATTTTGAACAACATTGTGTGACTTGTTCCATCTGGCAGATACATGCCAGTGGGTTCAGACGGCTGGCTCTAATCAGATTCTGCGTGCATACCAGCTCAATCAGAAATAATCAAGAAAGTTGGGATGCAATCAATCCCTTGCAGTAAGTCTGGTGGACAAAAAATAATGATAAATTAAAGGTCTAGTTTTGCTTGAAGAACTGCACATCACCTGCCACCGTTTATGCCAGAGGTTTAAACGAAGATCCTCTCTGGTTGCGTACTGAAGGACTTATAATAATTCTGTTCAAACCTTGATAATAACGTGATGCGCCGCCTCACAGCATTTTATGTGATCTCATGAGATCTCATGAGATCACATAAAATGCTGAGAATGGCTCTCAGCTACTACTATGTCAAATTTTAGCTCATCTTGTGTAAAACTAAAAGAGTTATAGCAATTATTGTGTTGGCTGAAGTTGATTAGTTGTGGTGGCCATCTTAAATTCAATTGACTCAAAAACGTTATCAATTGTAGATGTACATCCAATGATTGCTTTCTGAGCATTTTATTCAAATCTGGCACATGGTTTATGAGATATTTTGTTAACATACAAGCTTGGTTGTCTCCAAAAGTTAATGCCAAAGTTTTACAGAAGAATCTGATGCAATGCGTTGTGCTTTAAGTATTTGTTAGGGAAGCGTGTCAGCTATAATCACACCAAATTTTAGTTCAATATCTGTAAAATTTGTTATGTTGTAGCTATCTTTGTGTTTCCTAATTTCACTTGGCTGTGGTGGCCATCTTTAATTGGATTGACTCAAAGATTGTATCAGCTGTAGATGTCCATTCAGTGATTACTTTCTGAAAGTTTCATTAAAATCTATTCAGTGGTTTGTGAGATATTTTGCTAACAGACAGGCAGAGTTGACTCTAGCAGTAAATGGCAACGCCCTAAACAATTTTGTTAGAGCCAAAAGTACATATTGGAGTTGACTCAGCTTCTACCACACCAAACTGTACCTATCTGTAAAATGGACTGACTTATAACCATTTTTGTGTTTGCTACATTAACTTAGCTGTGGCAGCCATTTTGAACCAGGCTGACTTCAAAGCTTAATCAGTTACAGATGCATATCTAATACTGGCTTTCTGAGAGTTTCATTAAAATCTGTCCCCTGGTTTATGAGACTTTTTTACTTGCAGACTGATAAATGAGCACACACACACAACATTATCACCCATGTTTCGCCTTTTTGTAACAGGCAATCATAATAGACAAGAAAAACAACTAAAAGTCATTCCACAAACCCATAAAAAAACAAATCGGATCATGAAAAAAGTGGATCTGAGCTATCAAGTGTCTGATCTGGCTTTTTGACCCTGAAAGCAGAACCTGAAATGTGATCCAAGAGTTTTTGTTTTCGCTGTGGAGGAACTGTTGAACAGATACAGACTTCGGCAGAAGGTTCAATAGCATTCCACGGCTTTTAAAGATAAGCCATAGCCTGTCGGTGCTAAAGGCTGGGAGTCCAAACTTCAGACCAACTGAAGAAAGAGCGTTCGACTTCACACTGGACCTAAGAGCTACACGGTCCGCCCATGCTGCTTTGGAGACGGCTAGACCACACAACAGATCAACACCACTTCTGCTTTTATTTCACTAGTAGATCAAAACAACTTGTTCAGCCAACTTCTGTTGGTGGAGAGAGACAAACTAAAGTTAAGTCACCTCCTGTGTTTCTGTACCGGTGAGCAGACTAAAGGGAGATTTACCAAAGATTATAGTTTTTGAAACACAATATGTTTGTCTTATAACTAATGGGGAAAAAGTCTGTAAGAGTATTTGTACTGAAACCACAGAGCAACAGGATTGTTTACAATAAAAACTTTTCATTTAAACACATACTGTATTTTTAAATAAATCTATATGATTTACTCCTACCTGGGTTCTACATGAAGTACTGCACACGTATACCCCTCTGCTCTTTCATGGCAGAGCAAAACCCTAAGATTTAAAGAACCACGTCAGAAATCTGTCAAGTGCCAGAGTGGTATTTCTTAACTTGGCCTTGAATGGAATTAAAACGAACATAAAACACTTGAAATTCATCAGCGGGAACACAGATGACCAAAGGAATATTAAAACCCCACAAAGCCTGCCAGCTGACTGACTGGAACAGTTAAGTGAGCGCTCCTCGGTGGGATTATAAGTTTTGCTTGCGTTTCTCTTTTGCCTACTGAATTTAATGAGGCCCAAATATACAGTTGTTGGCAATTTAGAAAAAATAAATATATATATAAAATAAAATAAAATGAGTAAGCAAAAGCAGCCTTGGAGTTTCTACTTTTTTGTCTTTTTTTGTCATTTATCCAGTGCACGTTTCTATCCTTATTTGATACGAAGCAAAGGGAATCTCTTCTGTCACATTTTGACTAGAAGCGGTGCAGTTTCCAGCTATTTTCCTTTATTTTGCCTGCATAACTGCTACCACATGTTAGGCCTTTGTGCTGCTGTCCCTGACTGAATGCGTATGTGCTGTTTTCCAGACTGTGTGTGGTGAATGTGCATCTGAGAGGAGGCAGATACATAATGACAAAGAAAGAGAACTAAAGGAAGAGTAAATGTGTGCATGTTACTAATGTTTGGGGGGTCTTTTTCCAAATGGAAGCAACTCTGAACCCTAAACCACCGATTTGTCTCACGCCTTAAAGAAGCGTTATTCATTATCCTCCGATACCTTTATAAATCTAGCTACTTATAACTCAGCAGAGGGGTCGTCATAAAGGTTATTTTTAAGAAGACGAAGACAGCTAATGTGATGTTAAAATTACGAGCAGGAGTTTTAAAGC
The DNA here is from genome assembly GCA_028566095.1 of Kryptolebias brasiliensis. NCBI lineage: Eukaryota > Metazoa > Chordata > Actinopteri > Cyprinodontiformes > Rivulidae > Kryptolebias > Kryptolebias brasiliensis. Next base: position 24,247,919 of record JAOXNZ010000044.1, on the reverse strand, counting down.
ATCTCTCCTTGACACCGGCATGAATCAGCGTCAGAAAACAGCCGGTACTGGAAGGACTCTGTAAATCTGCCCCAATGACCGGCAGGTGAAAAAATAGAGAAAATGAGAGGCTCTGGGAAGGGAAAACATTCTGGAGAGGAGACTTGGATGGAATAGAAACCAGTGGAAACTGACTTAAAGGGAAGCCGAGACTGGAGCGATACATTTGTGCATTGAGGGAAGCAGTTGTGGAAATGTTTACCCGTGGCTGTGTAATGCATCAGTGGCACATACACACACACACATACACACATACACAAAGGCGCATGCTTAGTTTTGAGGAATCTGGAGTTTGTGAGGCAACTGAACACACCGCAAGGACTGATTTCAACCACAATCCCTCTCCTTTCCGCTTTCATTCTCTGCAGGCTTTTATCAGCACCTTTGCTTGTAAATACATATTTTTTCCTTCTGTGCTCCATTCTCTTTTTGTTCTTCTTTTTTTCTTTTTCCACCTTTTCTCTGACAGAGGAAGTGGTTTTTGTGCAGACTACTGCTGGCTGGAACACTGAGCCGCTCACTGGGGAAGCCGAAATATGAGCCCCCCTATATTAAAAGTTCCACTAGGGCAACAATTTCTGTGAGGAGAAATCATGTGGTTGGCTGGTGTCAGAGGACTGGATACAACGTGACCATTCTGGTGGTCGAACTGCTTTGAGTGCAGCCCATATATTGTGGATAAAAACCCTGACAACATACCTTTCATGCGTATCGCCATCCTCTTTGTCGTGCATCCTTCCTCTGCTATCAGGTGGCCTGCAAAGCAGAAAATCAAAAAGAAATACAGTAATTAGTTGTGTTTTGCAAGGCGTTACACAAAGGTAGAAGCCTGTGTTAACCCAGAAGTCTCCTGACGTGAATTATTCCGACTGAAGCTAATGACAGCAGTAGGGTTTTGTTTGCGTAAGTAGGCCGTGAAAGCAACGTTTCTGCGACTCTGAATGGAACGTTTCAATTTAACGTGTCAGCTTGCCATCAATAATGATTACACAAGAATATTTTAGAAACTGTGTGGTCTTCTGACAGCCGCTCGCATGTTTGTATAGCTTAAACGTGGACTTTGCAGCATGTGAAAGCATTTCTCTGCAGTCGCAGGAGCTTCTGGCGAGCACAAAAGGAAAAATTCCCATCGAGCGGGCAGTGACAAAGAAAAATATTCAATTCGTTCTGGCATTTTGGGGTGCACGTATTCAACTACATCAAGACATTTTTGTGTTTTTGTTGATCAATTTTTATTTCACCGAAGCAGCTGACGTCCAAGTGCTCACATACACTGCATGAACACCCGCTAACTGTTAAATTCAGGTGTTCCAGTCAAGGTTTGGGCTCCTGATCTTCAACGAAACTTAATGCTTCAACACACCAAGACATTTGGGACGATGCTGTGCTTTCCACTTCGTGGCAACAAAACCCTGTTATGTTGCTAAAAGATTGTGCCCCAGTGCACAAAGCGAGGACCCCACTCCCCTGTTATGTTTGTTCTGTTTATGACTGAGAATAAAGAAGTGCTGCATAGAAAAGGTAAAATATAAAGACTAGTAGAAATTACTGTATGAGTGTGTTTGAATGAGTTTCAGCTTGTGTTGTTTAATCTAATAGTCAGACATCTTGGGAAAAAAAATTAAAAAATAAAAGGACATCATATTTCTCCACATGTTTATGGCTGTCTTGAAAACATGCTTGTTTGAGATGTTTGCACAGATGCTAAAGTAAACTTGAACAGCATGAAAAAAAAGTCTGGCATTCTGCTGAACACATTACTAACCTGCAGTTTAAATTGTTTGAGTTTTTTCGTTCCAGCAGAGGCAAAAAGCATCCCATTTGCAGAACGTTCCTCAGATTTGACATTTTTTGTTTAATGAAGACCATTTGATACCAGTTAATGGCTGTTGAATGAATGCATGTTGTTTTTATTTACCTTCAGTTGTCTACCAGATATTTAAGAGTTGAATCCCTTTAAAATAGCAGAACTAACATCCGACCACTAATAGGTAACTTTGGCTCTTAGCTTTGTGGACGTAAACCTTGTTCACTTTTATTGTTTCTGTTAATGTAAATAAAAGCAGGAAGTTTGAAAACACAGTGATATTAATCAAAGTCTTGTGATGTTATTGTTGCACAAATTGGAATAAAAAAATAGTTGAGACAGTTTAGTCTCCTTAAACTAATGCTAAAGCTTCCCTCATTAAACACAATTGAAATTTTCCAATAAAAGTGCACTTGATAAATAATTTTGCATTGATATTACAAAATGTTTGTTTTTATTTATTTGTTCCTGAGAGACCACATAAGTTATGATTTTACTTTTGATCATTTTTATTTTAATTTAAAATCTGTTAAATATGAAAAAAACAACAAAACTGTAAAGCATTTAAACGTTTTGTACATAAACAAGAGCATAAATTAGGACTGTAAATTTAAAAAAAACACCTGCCTGCAATTTTACAATGGTACCACAAGATGGAAGCAAAGTGTAACATTAATGCTGGATTTTTATTTTATTTTTTTTGTTACTGAGGAGCCAGACAGCCTGAATAGCTACTGAGAAAAGGAAATACCTAATGTCAAACAGACATGGTGTAAATCAGTAGATCAGAAAATTGTCACGTCAAGCCATTATTTTATATATATTTATATAATACATGTTTGCTTTCACAGATTTTGACGTTTTTTTGTTTCTTTGGACAGAAACATGGAGACGTGTGGTGGAACATGCGACACATGGTGGCTCCTTCAGGTCCCCAAAGTTTCCATCTCCACCCTGCACACGAGCTCTTTGTTTCCACACCTGTTTCAAGGTGTGATTTGGAAATATTTAGTCTTTTTCCAAGATCCTTGAGCTTGATGCAGAAGTGAAGTCAGTGCCGTGGCATGAAATGTAAGTTTAACATCAGCCACCGCAGAATGTCACAGTCATGTGGTTTATAAATGGTGTATGAATGACTCAGCCTTTGTTCTCTTCATGTAAATGATCTGAAATATCTAACCTTTTTCAGCCTTTTATGACATTAATGAAAAAGGCAGTTTAACTTTAGCAATGAAACTATTTTAGCTCTTTAAACCTTCAGCCTTTATAATACCAGAACGGACAACACATTTGTACTTTTCCCCAAGTTAAGGGACAGCTTAGATTCCAGATACTTTCTTGTGCATTTCAAAGACACTTTTCCCTAACCCATGATATGCATACAGGCACAGGAAATACTATTGTTACAGACAGGAAATGCTGAGACTAGAGCCTCAAATGACAATAAGTTTGAGGAAAGGGAGCACCAAATGGTAATACGAGTAACTGTGATTTTTTTATTTTTTTTATTTTGAAGACAGAAAACTAATATATCCTGCATGGAATAAGTACATGTTGTCATATTTTTGAGTTAAGACTCCTTGGTTTCAGCAAGCTACAGGAGCTTACAGTACTCATAAAGACAGAAGTATATAGTCCACACACAAAACAAAGCCAGTCGTGTGTGTTTTAGGCACAACAGAGAAAAGTCTCACTCAACTGTGGGAAGATGAGCCACAGAAACTGAGTTTGAATCTTCCTCTGTCTCTAATGTTCTCAAGTTAAAGACGTTTCACTCTGAGGACAGATGGAGGCTTTTATTCTACTACACTTATGTCCTTCTGTGGATAAGAAGACATGATCTATCTCCAGAAATTTAGGATAAAATATAAGACATAAGCCAAATTTGCATCTAACCTTAAAGATCGAGCCTTACATTCAAACATACAGCTTGCACTGATTTAAGGTTAAGAGCAAACATTCATCATAAATAAGCAAATACAGCAAAGTTGCGCAAAATCAAATCTAAATAATGGGTAAATGTGAACTTTTCAGGTAAAATCCTGTCTTATGTGTTAAACAAAAACAGATGGAGTCAGTTTGTCCAGCTTTCTTTATTGAAATAACAGTATTTGTGGAAATGATTACAAAATTTGTCCACATGGTAGTGGATTGTTTTCAGTGAAGCTGAATAATTTTATATTTAATCATTGCTGAATAAACTGAAAGTGTCCCAGTAAGCACAACTTGACCATTTATTGGACTTCATTTATTAAAGGTTGGACTTGATGCAAAAATCTAAAATGCTTTTAATTTTTTTTCTTCTCAAAGCCAGTGTCACTCCGTTTCCCAAACAAGCCCACATTCATTCACACCAGATGACGTGTGGCTTCCTCAGTGTCTGAGTAGCAGACTGCGACACAGCATCCAACTCCCTCCCTCCCTGTGTGTTTCTGCAGTCCTCTCCTGTCCCAGGCAGCACTGCTTTTTCCTCCTCCTCCTCTTCCTGCAGCCCTGCCTGCCTGACTGCTCATCAATAAGCTGTATTAGCCCACCACTAATCATACTGCGAGCGACAGAGGCAGAGAGTAGGGCGGCCAGACTTTGAGTGCATCATCTGTGTGTGGGAGTGTTTGTGTGTGTGTGAGCAGTTGGTGAGGGAGGAGGGGTGTGTCCTAGGAGGGAGCTTTTCTCTGTTGTAGTAACCAACTGCACGCCGACTGCCAGCCATTACTTCACTGCAGCAGGAATCAGCCCCTTCGCACTGAGTGAGCCAGACACACTAACCTGTCTGTCCCCTCCTCTTTCAGCTCTCCCTCTGCATATTCAGCAGAGCTGCCCTCCTCTCCTCTTCATCACTTTGCCACTCCTGCAGCACTGCTCTTTGCTTGAGGGGGACATTGGCCTGCTCCTCACCCACTGATTCTGCATGACTGTCACAAAGGTAAGAACCACCTCAGGTCAAGAAAAAAAATATATCTCTGATCAGTTTGATTGCGGGTTACTTATGAGGGCTGGTTGTGTTTTATCAGAAGAAGAGTGAAGTTTTTAAGTCGTGTTGAAAGAGAGCCAGGATATCAGAATGTTGCTGCCTTATTTTGTGTCTTCACACTTTAGCCATGCAGTATAACTACAGTCAGTTATTTAGTGAAAACTGCATTACAGTTTATCAAATGGCAAAAAATCATCCTGAACACAATATAGTTATTATTTTATCAGTTTTGGAACTTTTTTTCAAATTTATTGCCATTAGGCCTATCAAAAAGACAAAACTGATACCGTAGTCTTGTAAAAACAACACTGTTATATTGGTGATATTTGTTTGTGGAGTTGTTTGTTTTGTTCAGTTTTTATTTCATACAACATAAAAATTCATCATCAGGCCAGTGCCTTTGGTGTTTTGCTCGCTGACAGCTGCATTCAGTTTTACTGTAGCTTTAACTTATGGTTATTTATATTGTTATGGCACACTGGCTGGGCTTTATAAAGATCCCAGCCAAATTATTGGAACTCAAACTGTATTTTGTGGTCTTTATACAGTAAACCATAAAGTCTAGATTGAAGATGTGATTTTTGATCAACTTTACATCAGGTTCCGGTTTGGGCATGTGTAATTATGGTGGATTTTAAGGTAGATCCTTTGAGAATAGGTATAACTGTCAATGCAGTGTCATTGTGGTTTGGATGTGTGTGTTTGTAAGTGTTCATGTGCACCCCTGTGTTTGTAGATTGTTGTGCTTAACCTGCAGCAGCCAGATGAATCCTCTTAACCAATTACCAGAGAGACAGAGAGGAAGATACACACAGAGAGGAAACTGGCACACCTGCTCCCATGTAGAGAATTAACCCGAATCAGAATAGATGACCTACTGCCGACACGGGACAGTGGCCTATTTAGTGTTCCTAGTCACACACCTGCAACTTCCACAATAAAAGTAAAAATGTGTTTCCAGGCTGAAATGTCTGACTCAGATTTACAGACAGCTGCTCACAAAGTAGATTTTCCTGCCTGTGTGAGAGATTGTGTGGGAGGTATGTGTGCTGCTGTGTTGGTGTACGATCTCCACTATGAGAAATGAAAGAGGAAAAGGTCAGATGCTGGTGTGTTGGTGCTGAGCCACAACCCTAATCTCTCTGTAGACAAAACCAAAAGGCACTGAGGATTTTTTTAATGGCTACATCTGTGTTTTTGTCTAAGCTGGCATTTTGATTTCCACCAGAAATTATAGAAATTAGGTGAGGAGAAAAAAGAGAATATAAAAGCTGACGTCTTTATGTAAAAAAACAAGATATGAAAGCAGATTTCCAAGTGGTTTCCAAAAGATGATGAGTGTGTAGGAGATGCAGTGAGCTCCCTCACTGGGGAGCTGTTTTCATGGCTCTGCCTGCCAACAACAGAGAAGTCACCTTGGGAGGAATACAGGATACCAGCTTCTGTGCTGACGGGGCTAAACAGTCCCCCAACCCAACCCAACCCACCCCACCCCTCTAGCTCACAAAGATGGAGTGAGGGAGAAATGACCTGCAAGGCCTACTTAGCATCACACAAGATTTGGATTGTTTTGTTAGTTATTTTTTCATAGTAATGCATTCACACTTAAATGAGCTGTAATACTCAGTACACATATGGTGTAATATGATGTAATATACAGTGTGTATTAAATTCTTTGTTATAGTTTGTCATATTTTTTGTGTTTGTTAAGGTTGATTAGCTGTGGCATCAGTCTTGACTTGGGTTGACTCCAGAAGTTATTTAGCTGTACATATACATCCACTCATTATGTTCTGAGATGTTCAGTAAAATCCATCCTCTGGTTTATGAGATGTTGTGTTAGCAAAACATTAATGCCTGCTGAAAGACGGGTGATAACTAATACATTGGTAGAATAATGCCCTGTGATTTACTGGTGTACTTGCCTCTAGCCCAGTGACCAATGGAGAATCATTCACATGATCAAATAGGTATTGATGGATGGATGGATGGATGGATGGATGGATGGATGGATGGATGGATGGATGGATGGATGGATGGATGGATG
>JAOXNZ010000044.1:24116803-24134915 GCA_028566095.1 Kryptolebias brasiliensis | reverse complement strand
TGTGTGTGTGTGTATGTATGTGTGTATATGTATGTATGTGTGTATGTGTATGTATGTGTGTGTATGTGTATGTGTGTGTGTATATGTATGTGTGTGTATATGTATATATATGTATGTGTGTGTGTGTGTATATATATATATATATATGTATAAATCTGTATGAAAAAATAAGTGATCCCTGTTTTGTTTCAAGGTTGTTGAGGTGAGACCGGTAACAATACAGTCGAGGAGAAAGGTCTGTCAGTGGATGAAACTAAAGTAATACGAAAAAGAAATTATACAGTCATGGAAGAATAAAAGCCAATTTACCTTGTCATTATTTATTTAACACAAACTAAGCTGAAACGCAGAAGCCCTGAATAAAAAAAACTGAGTTCATGCCAGGATCAATTTAAAGTTTCGCCACTTCTTTGCCACTAGATTATTGAGGCAAAGTATCCACACAGTAGTACTGTACGTGATGAATGACTTTCAGAGCCAGAGAAAGAGAAAGGTGTCAGAATTGACATGTTTACACATGTTAGTCTCTGTAAAAGTTTATTAATTGCACTGTATGACTAACTTTTTAAGTTAATAAACAGTTTATTGTAGAATGCAATATATTTATTATGTCAATAATTACAGGAACCAAACCAAAAATTAGTCTTCCCTATTCTACATAAAAGCTACAACATGGAAATGTTTCTCATAGACGTTTTCAGGTGATTGTATTTCCTGTAGAGTTATAAAATTAAAGTTTAATGTAGAGCAATAAGCCACATCTGGAGTATTGTTATTCTTGCTTATTAAGACTGCAAAAACGTTTTTGTTTTATTTAGTTTATCAAATTAAGTAATCAAAAGTTCAAAATAATTATTTCTTAAGTAGAAATTCTACCTAATTTTTAATTAATTTTTTTATGCAGGGGAAAGTGTTATGTTATGGCCCCGTGTGTCTGTTCGTCCGACTGTGGACAATTTCTTGTCCGAAAGTTGATAACCCTTTAACGTAGAAATGTCAGACTGCACAGCTGGACACCTTATGGATCAAGGGTGATCCCTATTGATTTCAATGTCACAGTGTTAAAGGTTAAAATCACATGTGGACTTTTGTAAAAAACCTTGTCTGTGCCCTAAGTCCGCAACCGTGTAACCAAGGAATTTCCAACTGCACAGCTGGACACCTCGTGTGTCAAGCATGATCCCTATTGATTTCAAGGTCATGGGGTCAAGGTCACAAGTGAACCTTTTCCAAAAACCTGGTCTGCGCTCCGACTCTAGACTCATGTATTCAGGATTGTTGTGTGATGGAATTCATGCTTTGGATTTTGATAACGATGACAATTTTCTGACTGGCGTATTATGTGTCGTTAGCGGTATTCTAGTTTAACTTGGTTTTATTGACCAGTGGTGCTAAACTAAGATAAAATGAGTTTTCTTTAAAGAAAAAAAAAAATCAAATTTTTACATTTAGGATAATGAAAATGTTTTTTTGGAACATTTCCTAAAAGAAATATCTGCATGATTAATAGTGTTTCAGAGTAGTTTCCCAATCTTTTTCTGTCAGGTATATCCTAAGCAGCTCATATACTTCCTACAACAGTTTTACCTGCACTACACTCATATACAAAGTCTTTTCTGGGTTACCGATTACGCAATGTTACCTTGCCCCACTACAGGAGAGGGTATATATAGCAGAAAATGGGTCATACAGGAATTTAAGCAAACCTTAGGGCTCAACAGTAATTCTCATCCTCTATTTACTTCATATTTCTCCTTGTAGAAATAAAAAAAGACACAGTAACATTCCGAAAAACTACAGTATCTACCAATTGGGCCCAAGGCACCTTGCTATTTAACAAGTATGCACACATCTCCTCAAGCTAATATGATTTTAGAAGTGAAAACAGCAGTTCATTAATTAACCTGTCACAAAGGTACCACTGGACTTAATTAAGGTCATGAGAACATTTCTCTCCCTGTATACATCTCCACTCATCAAATAGTTATTTAACAAGACTCTCGGCTAGATGCATAAATTTTTATAATGGTCTGTCTAGCCTCTGACCTCCATACGCCTCGTCTCGGGAGTCACAGTCTGGCCCAGATTGTACAGGTATTTTAAGCTCACTTGTTTCTTTTTAAGCATCATATTACTGAGAAGAGAATAATAATATTTTAAAATGCTGCTGATGTAACAAACAAAAGCTACCAATATAAATGTGGAGATCCTTGTTAAAACCGAAGCCTACATGTAAGTAAAGTTGGGCTCTGGTTTATGAGTTAGTGTGAAACTCACACAAGTCATGCATGTTTTCCTGGAGTCTTGCATCTACTTAACACATACTGGTTTCCAGCCCACAGCTACTAGTTGGAAGTAGCCGAACCAAAAGCAGAAATAGAAAAGGGCATGCCCTGTTGTGCTGCTAAAATACAAATATCTTTTTTTTTTTTATTTTATTTATTCAGTAGACAATGAAAGTCACTAATTAATCTGAACTACAGAACTAGAACCAATAGTTATGCTTTGACATTTTATTTCTTTTACACCATAATTCTCACTGCAGGTTAATCTAGCTGCTGTTGCTAATATTCTAGCACGGCTAGCATGGTCTTTGTCTTGTTGTGCCCTCCTGTGACAAACAAATACAGTATTATTATTTATTAATCCATTTTCATATAAATTATTATCCTTGATTTTGGCAGTGTAAGATCACCAAACTCTTGTTCCTTGATGTGTCCAGAGTCAAAAACAAAGACCCATGCCAAAAAAAAAAAGCATGGGTCAAAACCTTTCAAAGCAAGACTGCAGCATTTTGGTAGCCACATAAATTCAGCATTATTACATGAGCTCTATTTCAAGTTTCTTCAGAAATTTCTGCTCTCTAGAGTCACAGAAAATGTGAAGACTTAACAGGCAATTTCCTGTGGATTACTTGGTCTTATGCAGTACAGCTCAGCGCTACAGAGTTGGGGATTTGACAGCCATTTGAGTTTAGGTTGTTAAGGGAGATGCCAGTAACAAGATGGGAGGAGAGAGAAGTCTGGCAGTGGAACTAAATGTGTTTGTGGATGCATTAATGCATGCATTTCTGCTCGTGTGTTCTTTAGGTCTGTGATAGCTTTAGTACTTTGTTCTGTGATGGACATTTTTGTTGCACGGAAGACAGTTTATATGATGGAAGTAATCTTTACCAACCTATTAAAATATGCATAAACTATATGGCTACATCAGATCATGTATGAATTTGTTTATAAAGTGGTTGTTAATCGAGATGAAGACATTGCATTAGTTAGCGCAAATACAATTTTTGAAGCATATTTTCCCTTAGACTGTTCCCTCCCCAAATTAAATTCATCTGCTATAATTTGTACTACTAACATGTTTCATGTTTTATGAAAAACTGAGTTCACTGTGAGTATGAAAGCTGGTTTAAAAAGCAGTTAAAGGAAAAAGAAATTTGACTATGTATTCGTGCAACATGCAATGTGTGGCTGTACCCTCAATACCAAACTCCCACCTACACACCCTCCCAGCTCACTAACAGGCTGTTACACTGTCAATCACAGTGTAACATCATACCTTTCCTTGAGCTTCAAATAAGTAATCGAAACCAAGCATATTAAAAAAATGCATATTTGAGCATACAGTAGCAAGGTAAGAACTACTTGAATCAACAAGAGTCAACACCTGAAAAAATGCATCTCAAATGTATATGTATTTTTTATTCAGAAATATGTCCCATTTGTTTACATGGAGGGGCGGGACTTGAGAACTGTAGTGCAGCCAGCCACTAGGTAGTACTCGTCCTTTGTGGCTTCCTCCTTCTGGTCCTGTGTCTAGTTATAATATACACTATATTGTCAAAAGTATTAGTTTGTCTCCCTTTGCACGCCTATGAACTTGATTGACACCCCATTCTTAATCCATAGGGTTTAATATGATTCAATTCATTGATTAGAGCTCTAATTCATCATTTCATTGTTGAGGTCAGGACTCTGTGCAGGTCAGTCAAGTTCTTCCACACTAAACTCACTCATCCATGTCTTTATGGACCTTGTTTTGTGCACTGGAACATAAAGGGGCCATCTACAAACTGTTGTCACAAATTTGGGTGCATGAAATTGTCCAAAATGTCTTGGTATGCTGAAGCATTAAGAGTTCCTTTAACTGGAACTAAGCGGCCCCACACCATAATCCCCCCCTCCACCAAACTTTACACATGGCATAGTGCATTCAGACAAGTACTGTTCTCCTGCAACCGTCAAACCTAGACTTGTTCATCAGATTGCCAGACCGAAAGCGTTGGTGACCTCTGTGCTCTATGAGCCTCAGCATCCACTGAGCCCGCTCTGTAGTTTTACGTGGCTGACCACTTAGTAGCTGAGTTGCTGTCGTTCCCAATCGCTTCCACTTTGTTATAATTCCACTAACACCTGACTGTGGAATATTTAGTAGTGAGGACATTTCACGACTGGACTTATTGCACAGGTGGCATCCTATCATGGTACCACACTGGAATTCACTGAGCTCCTGAGAGCGACCCATTCTTTAACAAATGTTTGTAAAAGCATTCTGCTTGATTTTATACACCTGCGGCCGTGGAAATGATTGGAACACCTGAAATCAATATGGATGGGTGAGGGAATACTTTTGGCAACATAGTGTATCTTGATGGTCTAAACATAATTGATAATGTGGGTTGAAGTAAATGAGTGGATCTCTGCTGTGGATTCACTGGAAGTAACTTGTCAACATGACCGTCGGTCTGCAGTATAGAAGACATCTGTCTCAATATAATCTCCCACATACCAATGTAACCCCTAATACCTCATTAAATATAACTATTAACCACCTTAAGTGTATATCTAGTTCAGTAGGATTTCCTACATGGTGCACTTTTTCCGGAGCATGGGTTCAGTCCTCAGCTTTATTGCTTGCAGCTTTGGCAGGACAATGAGTGCTGATGCTGTTGTTTAGAAAAAAGACATCACAGAGATGTAAAGGCTAGTTGCCATGTTATATCTGATTGTAATCACTGGCCGTGGGTCTTGTGCAGATGGTAGATTGAGGCGGTTAGAGGGAGTTATGAAGGTCCTTACTGAAAGCTATAAAGTTATTTCATCTTTTAGGAAATTTGGTGAAAAATTGTCAGAATTATGAAATACAGCACCCCTTGTAGCTGAAATGTTCTTTACTTCACTACAAAACGAATGATTTATATGTGTTAGGTACATTTTGTGTTACAGTAAATCGTTTAGTAAACAGTTATTACATTTGCCATTTATCATTTTAAAAGCGTTTTTCTTCAGATTTATCAGTGTACTTTGATGCACATTGTTTATGTAAATACAAAATGCATCATATTTGGATTATTATCTGGTTTTTGACTTAGTAAATCTGTAAATAATAATTCCTTTTCTTCAACATACTTTGTCCCAAATAGCACAGTGTTTGTAAGTAAGGTGGCACATTTGTCATTCGAATCCAAGTAGATAACATTTTTATCAAAGGAAAGGTTTTGGGTGATGCTTGTGTCTCCTTTGTCACAAGATTTTAAAGCAAGCTATCTGTTAATCAGTAAGTTTTCTGCCTGTGCTATTTTTGTCTGCTTGAAGAGGAACAGCCTGCAGTGAAATGCAGCAAAAAAGCTAACTTCTTACCACAATATCTAATACTTACCATCTTTTACCATCACTGGTAGGTTTATTTAAACCCATTTCTGCTTCCTTTTTTCACTTTTTCTTTTATTGTTAGAATTGTGGTAATGAACTAGGTCTTAATCTTCATTTTCATTGTGGATGTTTTAAAAATTGTATGTTTGGAATCAATAATTAATTTTGAACCTTTTTTCAGGCTTGGGTTATGAGCTTTAAGTGCTGCGGTTGTTAAAAGATGATGGGCAAACAAAAAGGTTTGGCGAGACGTTTTATCTGAAAAACGAATACTTGCCCGAAATGAGCTCCATCTTTAAAAAAAAAAAAAGAAGAGTAATACAAGAACAATTTTAAATACAACCAGGCATAAAAACATGTGGGTTAACTTCTTTATAAGGTTCTTTTCAGCATCCGTTTAACATCATCCCATTGTCATTCTCCTCTTCACCACCCAGGCGTGCCTCTGTCCACTCAGTGGGGTCCTCAGGGCTACTTCTACGCCATCCAGATTGCCCAGTACGGTCTGAGTCATTACAGCAAGAACCTGACTGAGCGCGCTCCCCACGTGGAGGTTTACGACACAGCCGAGGAGCGGGACAGCAGGGCCAGCACAGCTCCCTGGAGTGTGCCGAAAGGTTGCAGCCTCAGCCGCGTCCACGACAAGACCAGATCTACCTCTGTGCGTCAGTTCAGCGCTCCGGGTATGTAAACCTTCCGTTATGGCCAATATGGCCTCGGGGCAAGCAGCTTATCTGCTGTTAACTGTGGCTGCAGCAGACTCGGTATGCAGCTGCACCCTCAGGACAGGATGATACTCCAACAGCCAGTCAGTGGCTGACAGAAAAACAACACACCCCATGATTCTTAGAAACTAATGATTTAATAATTAGCAGACTTGACGTTGCACATTTAATCCTGTTTTCTTCGTTTTTCAGTGTGAAAATTCCATCTCATGCTTTAGACAGAAATACATCTCGTTGACATTGTTCAGCCAGAACAGGAATACATGAATATGAATTTACAAAATTATGACTCCAGGGACCAGATGCATAAGACTGTGTAATCTCATGACTCAAACTGTGTATGTACAAAGGTAGAAATTGTTTTTGCGCATTTCTTTTGCCAGATTCATAAAGCTGTAAATTAGGTCCGGTTCATTCGTCTTCATCTGTGTTAAATCGTACTTGTGCCCATAGGCTTGATTTCCTCTTCCCTTTCTATCTGTAAACGCATGAGGACACTACTGTCCAACATTTAAATAACATGTTTTCAACACAACTAGACAGACAGCAGTAAGGCAGTAGTAAAAAGTACTTGACGATGTAGTTTCTGGAGAGCTTGCCGTCAGGTTGTTGAAGCTGACTCCCTCTTGTTTCTTGCTAACTGCTGAAAAATTTATACAAATCTGTCGAGGTGTTTGTAACAAGAACAGACGCGAGAAGCTGCTGATTATCAAACCAGCAGTGAGTTCAGGTTGTCATAATGAAGTTAGGTGCAGCTTTGTTTCTGACTCGGACCAGATTTACTGAAACTTTGTTCATAAAGTCATGAAAATCTATTATAGACTTAAATTTACAATACACAATTCTGTGTAAAAAAAACACACTCATCTGACAACAACCTTTTAGCGGGGTTGGGAATCTGCAGCCGTTCTTTCATCTATTATTTTTAAAATTTAATAAATTTGTAGTCCAGATGGTAAAGAAAAAAGGAAATCTTTTAATTGGTGGTTTCAGGTTTGGATTCATAAAGAGAACAAAAAAATTGTTGAATGGAAAATTGTAACTTAAGTAAAAAGCGCTGTACGTTCATACCAAAGGCCTTTAAAAAAATGTAAATTTAAAAAGAACAATTTTGGAGTACAAACAAGGCAGCTGAACACATTAGCTGACTGACAGGTAGCATCAGTGTGCTGAGCTATAGACAGATTTATGTCTTGTCAAATAGTTGGTCAATAGGTTTGTTTTGACTTACATCCATTCTTCCATTTCCTCTACCCGCTTCTCCTCTCCGGGTCGCAGGGATCTGGTGTCTATCTCCAGCTGTTACTGTGTGAGAGGTGGGGGACACCCTGGACGGGTTGCAAGGCTATCACAGGGACACAACAAGACAAACAATTTCAGAGTTACCAGTTAACCTAACATGCATGTTTTTGGTCTGTGGGAGGAAAACCGAAGTACCTGGAGTAAACCCACGTGTGCACAGGGAGAACATGTAAACTCCACCCAGAAAGGCCCCAGGCCGGGAATTGATCCTACGACCTTCTTGCTTGGAGGTGACAGCTCTAACCACTGCACCACTGTGCCCGTTTCGACTTACAGTGAAGTCTTTTACTCTCTCTAGTTTATGTAAATGTTGCTCCAGTAACTAAAAAAAGATTTAATTCTTCCTTTACTTTTGCCTTATTTAGGACTAATAATGAGAGAGAGTTTATTGAAGATATGTAGTCTGAAGTTGATGTGCTGAACATGTTCCTGTTTGTTGTGGCTGTAGAAGATCATCTGAGATTTGTGTGACATAAATTGTTAAATGGCGTTGGAATAGTTTGGACTCACAAGTATAATCATGTTATAATACTAGTGATAATGTATATGATGAAACACATTTATAGGGACTGCTTAATCACCATCTTTGTCTCCACATGCTGTCATGTTTGTTTATGTGGATCCAAACTTGTAATGTTGCTCCTTTCAGACATATGTGGTGGTTATAAACGCGGCCCCTAAACGTACCAGTTGGAACTTTAAAAATGCTTTCAGACCAATTAATATTAACAAGCCCGTAACGGTGTGCCACTGTGTAAGTGCAGCAATAATAGGTGTGCAGAAAAGAGGAGTTTCATTACTTGCAGTAAAACTGCCTGGAGTGTAGCACCGTCCTTGGTGCCATTTCAGAATGTTTCAGCCACGAGGAATCTAATTTAATTTGGCTCCTTCCCTTTATGTCCAAGGCTCATATGGAACTGAGAACACAGTATTTTTATTTAGTGTGTGCAGCCTTCTCCCTCATACGTTTTAAAAATTGATCTGCAAAGAAGTAAACTCAAAGAATAATCTGTTCTTCTCTTCATATATTTTTTTACAATACTCTAGCTGCTTTCTGGCCTCCCAACAAGTGGCGTGAATGCTGCCGAATCACTCAAATACTACATGTTTAGGTTTTTAGGTATTTCATTGTCACTAATGGACTTTGGAGCCAGTATAGCATAGCTACAGATATGCAATAATTACTTAATTAAAATGTGTATTTCAATATTTGCCTTAAAATGCTGAGGTCTTCAGAAATGGGTGTTTTTGGTTATCACAATCTTAAATAAAAAGAAAGGCAGTGTTTTGTGTTTCTCTGGGTGGTCTCAGCATCTATAAATAAGACCCGGCATCATATTTCAGGAGAGATTTGACATGTAGCCTCATTTTTTATGACTGTAACATGACCAAAACCATGAGACAGCTGACAGAGTTATTTCTGGATCTGGGAGAAAGTCGAAATCTTTTACCCAGAGCTGACTGTGAGCTGGCTTTATTCTCTTCTTATCTCCTGCTGATATTTCCACAATACTTTCTCTCTGTGTCCTCTGTCAGGCTGCTGTATCTATTGTATCCCCACCTTCCCCTTCCCCTTTCCTTCCTCCTCGTCCCTCCTAATTCTTCAGTTTTCACCCTCTCATCATCACCTGGTTCTTTTCATTTCACCAGTCTGCACCTTTTATCTCTCTCTCTCGCCTTTGCTCCCTGCTCAGCTTCCCTCCGAGGAAGTCGCCATCATGCCATTCTTTCTTCAACATCATCATGTTTTCATCACTTCTCAGCCCTCCCCCAGCTGCCTCCATTCGTCATTAATCTTCTCTGTCTACCCCAGATTTCTGTCAGTCTTCCACTGCTGTTTACTCATTTCCACCCACTTATCATCCCCCCCCGCACTCTTTCCCTCCCTTCGACATTGAAGTCATATTTGCTTGATCCGTCCTATTGCCCTTTTCTGCTCTTTCATCAAACTTTCTCATTTTCTTCATCGGTTGTCAGTTTATCTCTTTGTCTCCCTCCATTTTCCTTCCAGTTTTTGTCTTTTTTCCCCTCCTCGCTGTATCTGGGGCAATCTCTCAAAGTCTCTGACAAGTGGATCAATTGTCTGTCCCCTGATAATAACCTCCCATCTACCTTCCACACATTCCTGCACGAACACAGTCTGCAACTGAACACCTTTATTTTCTAAACCCTCTTGTGCTTGCTTGATACTTCAGAGCTACTTTTTGTACTGACCGTGATAAGGTGCATCTCTTTTACCACCTCTTCTGTATGTGGCACGTTGTGGCTGCTCTGCCCGGGTGTCCACGGTGCTCTTCAGCCAATCGACATTCGCCTCTGCTTCAAATGTGAAAAATCTGCTTTTGGCTAAATACAGCAGCAGCAAGCAGCTGCAGCTTCCAGGTTTGTTACAGAACCACAGTGTGATTCATTAAGCACAGCAATCTGTTGCTAAAAACGTAACCTTTTTAGCTGAAGTGAGCTCATTTTGTTCAGCTCCACAGATTTGGAGTGTTCAGTACCAAGAAGCCTTTTCTGTTCTCTTTATAAATACAACTTCAGATTAAAAGAGGAAGTTTAGAGTAAGACGATGCAGCAAAGTAACAGCTGCCTGCAGCTACAGGAGGTTTTAGAGGATTTATCGTCTAACTGCACCAAAGCCATGTCACTTTATTGTGGCAGTACCACAATGAGTTCACCCTTATAAAAGATTTATAAATGCTCTATAATTATCTAGGCTATAAACAAGTTATAAATTAGTAATAAACACATATAAAAGCATCTTAACGCATGTTTCATACTCATGCAGTTTTCAGTATTTGGCCAGGAAAAGTGCTGTACTTTTTTTATATCTGTAAATCTTTGTTTCTTGCTCATTTCACATATTTTCCCCCTGTTTGTTATACTCATCTATTATTGTGCTCCTAAAAAATGTTTGATATGAAAAATGGTGCATATGAAGAAAACAGTCTAATGCCCGGTTCACACAACAAGATTTTAAAATTGTCAGCCGATTTTCAAAACCTAAAAGACCACACGCGTGACAATAAAAAAATCTTGGGTGTAACAGGTTTGATCGTACAGTGTGTGGTGTCCAGCCACACGGCAGGAGCGACACACCACACACACAAACCGATTTCACTCATGGACATTCAGATTCCAGACAGGAAATCCCGTAAAACCCTGCGATACCATTTGTGAATTTAGAGTAAACAAACATGGCCGACGATTTAGAAGCAATGAAAAGTTACTGGGTACATCAGTTGCGGTAGCAAAATGTTGAACAAACATTTGCGTTGGTGCCGCATATCACCGGACTTTTGGGTGCGCCATTTTGAAATCCCCTCTGTGCTTACGTCACCACGCTTTCTGATTGGCTACCTGTCGCATTCAACAGGCTGCGTTCTCGTTCGTCCTTGTGGGAACACCACACACGCTTCGATATCGGGCCAAGACAATCCAACATGTTGAATATCCCCGATTTTAGATCGTAGCGGTCCCGACGTCCTTCAGAGCTGACCAGATCACTCTTAACACACCACACACGGCAGGAATATCACTGAAGAGTCATACCGATAATCGGTGCCTTCTGACATTGTCAGAAGGGGGAAATCAGGACAAAAATCGGCATAAAAATCTTGTTGTGTGAACTAGGCATAAATGGAAAGTAAGATTGCGGAGTAAAGGCAAACATAGGGTCACTATTTTGCAAGAAACAACTCATTGTCCTTTTTTATCCAATGCACTGTAGCGTCTTATGATGGTTGTTTAAGGTGTTTACAGACTAATTTTTCGACTGGTTTTATAATTATTTATTAATTCTTTGCAAGGGTTTTCTTACTCTAAAGCGACATCATTATGACTGTTTTGACCCAGATGAACAGAGAGTGTTTATCTGTAATATTTGAGGCCTCTCTTTACTGAACAAAGTAGATGTCAAAGTGTAGACGTTGAGTAAGTCAATAAATAGTACCCACAGTTTGAGTCCATGCTGTGTAAGTACAGCTTTTATTAGCTTGCTGAGGAGAGGTGAAGGACGTGCAGCCTCTGCACTGCCATTTTCTACACAGAGTTGCTCTTTATTCTGTTACAGAATGATGATTTTTTTTTTTCTTTTCTTTTTTGATGAACGGTTGCAGACGTTGCCCAGCCACAGTGACAAATGCATCGAATGTCCTGTGCTTTATGATAAAGGACGCGCTCTGCGTCACTTGTCGGCTGTTTGAATGTGAGGCAGCAGGAGCGTTGCGTGGCGGTAACTCTATCCAGCTCTGACAGCGCTGAAGGAAAGTGAAGCATTTACAGTGACGATGCCATCTAAAACAGTAATACTGGGTTACACGCCGTGATTCCCTCGTGCATCATTAGGCAATCTGAATCCAGCACAGGCACAGAGGACTCTGCCACTACCAATAAACGTTATTACTGTTTATCACTGAAGGAGAAATTCAGAGCATAAATAGTAGAAATTGGGTTTGATTAGGTTATAATTGTAAGACTTGTGCTTTTATGTCAAAGTGAAGAAGCTGTTTATGAATGGTAAATTTGCATTTGTCTAAATAAAATCAGATCATGCAAAACTCCTCTTAATTTAATGTAAGAATAATCAACAACTAATAGGATATTTTAAAAATATTTCTTTTCATTCTTAATAATTTGAAAGATAGGCATGAGTGCAGTCATTTCAGACTATTAAACGAGTCCTTGCTGCCTTTGTTATTTTATTTTATTCTTTCTAAATTTCCTTGATTTGGAGGCTGTTGGTTGTTTTAAACAATCTGGATTAATTACATTTGCGATCATAATTTAAATAAGTAACAAACCGATAACTAAAATGATCATTTGCAGCCTCAACAGCATATGTTTCATGGAGGAATACCTTGTAAAGAGTGTAAATTTCCTTTGTGCAAGTGTTGATGGAGCAGCCAGGGGATGAAGAATCACATGTGCCTTTCATCTTGTCATCTTGTCATTTGCAGCTTGTTTTGTGTGTGCATGTGCGCACCAGGTACCCGCTGTGCATATGTTTTTCAAGCGTTCGACTCTCATGCTCACAGATGTATACAAGCATGGTTCGTGCCGATGGCTTTCCAGCGGTGTGTCATCTTTGTTTCCAGGCTGATTGCTAAACAGCCAGAGGGCAGAGCAGTGGAGGTGGAATCTCGTCTGTATTCCCTGCCCATTCTTTATTGATGGCAGGGTAATCACAGGGCCAGAGTACAAATCCACTTACTCTCTGCTTTGCCTTAAGTAATGGATTTATGAGTGCATTAAAGAGCTGTAGTCATCCAGAGGCCCCTGCCAGACTGTCTCTGTCTTCATCCCCCCCCTCCCCTCCTGATCGACTGTCTTTGTCTCTCATTCGGGCTCATCTGCTTCGGCTCTCAGCTCATGTCATGTGAGATCTCTCTGTCTTCTGATTCCCAATCGTCTGCTCACTCTTCCCTCATCTTCACCCTCCGGTCTCAGGCTGGCTTTAGGAGCATTGGTGCGACGCATCATTCCATTACCCTTCTTTTCCTTGCCTTTAAGATCCTTTCATCTTTTATCCTTTAGGGAGCCCTGATTTGGGAAAAAAAAAAAAAAAAAAGTTTTTTTTATTATTTTTTATATTGCCTTGAAGACCAAGTAACCAAGCCAAGGGAGAGCTGACTCTTAAAGAAGTTTGTGCTTCAAGGGCTCGAGGCGTTGTCTGCAGCAACTTAACAGCCTGAACTAAACCGACATTAAAGCAACCCAGACAAGGCAGTATTAGAGGAGCAGAGGCAGTGTGAAAACTCAAGTTTCTAACTTGGAGCTTTGCGTGGAAGAAATGTTAAGATGCAAATAGAAAAGTTGCTACACTGCACTACTTCACTTTCTTTTGCTTTTTTGGCTCCTCTTGATGCTTCACAGCCCTTTTTCTCCCTTCCTTCTAATTAAGCTCAGTGTGCAGTGACACATCTGTAGAGTACATCCCATGAGAAGCTCATCTTGGGGTGTGTGTGTGTGGGTGGGTGGGTGCGTACTATGTACAAGTCTGTCTTTTATCTCTCACACACAGCAGGGCATTTCACACAGAAAATAAAGAATACAAGGCCCCCGCTAGGAAAAATGGAAGGGTTTCGACCACAAATTATTTCAAAGTTGTCTGAACTGATTGATCATTTCAGGGTGTGACAATCTTTGCCACATTAAAGAAAGACGACTATCATAATAAGTCATCACTAAAGGAGAGTTTATAAAGATACAAATACAGATTAAAAAGGCTTTGAGGGAGTTTGCTAAAAATAGTTGTCATCTAGTAATCATCAGAAGCTTCTAAAATGAGTTAAGTGAGGCTTTGACCCAATGCATGTAGATAAAATGCTGTAAAACTTTGGCTAATTAACATCTTTCACCCTGTTTATCTGTTACAACCACCCATCCATTCCCCAACATCACACACAGATTCCTCAGAAGGTGTTTCACTCCAGTTGGGCAACTCAAGAGACTTCATCCTCAGTTTAGACATCAAGTTCACCTCCAACAGCAGCTTGTCTGTGGTCCTTGAAACCACAGAGAAGGGCCCGCCCTTCACCATCCACTACGTGACCAACACGCAGCTCATCACCTTCAAAGACCACGACGTCACCTACGGCATCGGGCCTCGAACCTCCTGGAGCACGCTGACCCGAGACCTGCTGACGGACCTCAGGAAGGGCGTCGGACTGTCAAACACAAAGGCTGTCAAAGCCACAAAGGTTGGTGTCCGTCAAAGCTGAGGCGAGTCGTAAAATGTCTGTTCATCTGGGTCGAGATGAAGTGGAGACAAGTAGATGAACCATTCAGTATCCAAATGAATCTACAACAAGTTATTATTCAATAGAAAATGTAATTTATTCTTGTTTTAGCTTCTGTTCTAAAGACATGTGATCGTGTATGATGTGCCTTTTCTCCTTTAGATCATGCCTAGACGGGTGGTGCGGTTAGTTGTACACGGGCGCGGCTTCATCGACAACGTTACCATCTCCACCACCGCCCACATGGCTGCCTTCTTCGCTGCCAGCGACTGGCTGCTGCGGAACCAGGACGAACGAGGCGGCTGGCCCATCATGGTCACCCGCAAACTTGGCGAGGGCTTCCGGCCTCTAGAGCCTGGCTGGTACTCGGCCATGGCTCAGGGCCAGGCCATGTCCACCCTGGTGAGGGCCTACCTCCTCACCAAGAACCAGGCTTACCTCAACGCTGCCCTCAAGGCAGTCGGACCGTTCAAGGTGCTTTCTGCGCAGCACGGCGTCAAAGCGGTGTTCATGAACAAGCATGACTGGTATGAAGAGTACCCCACCACGCCCAGCTCGTTTGTCCTCAACGGCTTCATTTACTCCCTGCTGGGCCTCTTTGACTTGGCCGAAACAGCCGGGGAGATTCTGGGTAGAGAGGCGGGGCAGCTGTTCAGCCACGGCATGGAGTCGCTAAAGGCCATGCTGCCTCTTTTTGACACTGGGTCTGGGAGCATCTACGACCTGCGTCACTTCATGTTGGGCACTGCGCCCAACCTGGCTCGCTGGGACTATCACACCACGCACATTAACCAGCTGCAGCTGATAGCGTCCATAGACAACTCCCCCATCTTCAAGGATGTGGTCAAGCGCTGGAAAAACTACTTAAAAGGGGTTCGTGCCAAGCACAACTAGTCGAACCGTAAACCACCGTGTTAACAGCCGAGTTCAGAGGAGAATCTGTGTTGAGTGAATGATTGAGATGTGCGCTCACTTGATGTGACCGAACAAATCTTACTGGTTGAGAGATGAGCTCTTTATGCTCAAACTTAACGTGCATTGTTGCAGGTTTTATAATCTCTGCGACATTTATTGTAGCTCAAGTGGTTCTCTGTCCCCGAAGCTAGTGTTTGTAATTATGCACAGACCTAGTTTCAGCGTGAGTGTTTGCATTTCAGAAGGATGATTGTCTGTTTTGTTTAAAAAAACAAAAAAAATCTCTATATAATGTTGGAACCACATCTCTGACATTCTTTAATTTATCCACATTTGTTTTTTTTTATTTCCTTTTCAATTCATATCAGATTTTCAGAGTTTATTCAAGGAAACTGTGAATAATGAAGTCTATTATAAACTGTTTAAAGGAGAGCGTTGCCAAAAAAAAAAAAAGTAAGTAATCAATGTAAGATAATTAAACAATTTGGGTTTTATTTCTCCTCAAGCTGAGGAATCGGATGCTCTGTGTTTGCACACCAATTATCTTTGGAACCACTTTACACAGTAATTACAGTGAGGGATTGTTTTGTGTTTTTCCTGTTTTTTACTCTTGTAATCAAAATATTCAGAAATGGATTGGCTGTCTGAGCTGTTCGAAGCCAACTCTGAGGAACAAACAATCATATTTAGAGGTAGCGAAAACACAAACGTTCTTGTTGTTTCTCCTGAGATAACCCCTCCAGGTTCTCAACTGTCTTTAAACCCAAATAACCGTTCATCATAATTAGCCCTGGACTCTGAAGCTACTGGAAATCTGCTGCCGGGACGTTACTGTCAGCAGTTTTTTGGCGTGTTTGTTGCAAACGAAGCTACAAACTGCATCACTTTGAGTTCAGCTCACTGAGGACAATGACCCGTGTGAGAGACACACAGGTTAATTCAGCTGGTCATGAATCAGAAAAAACACGATTCAGTCTTTTTCTTTTTTTTATTTATCTGGCTCAGGAAATCATAAACTTAAAATAAAATTTGTTTACTTTCTTTGAAAGATGTTTTAACAGCATTTACAACTCAAACAAGAGACTACAGCTGTAAAAATCAGTTTACTGAATGTTTTGGTTTGGTTTTTTCCTTTTAATTAGTTCAGTTAAACCAATAGACCCCTAATGTAAATTCCACATAAATATTGTCCTTTACATCTTTTAGTTGTAGCTCAGTTTTTGTTCATTTTCATCCTTTTTTTTTCTGTGACTTTTTAAAATTGGAAAGTTATCCTAAAATCCTGTCTTCTGTAGCTTATAGTTGAAGCTGATTGTTGTGACATAAGTGGTGTAGATTGGACGTCTCGTCATGGACGTCTCGTCATGGTCGTCTCGTCATGGTCGTCCCGGTTTGTAGTGTCCGGTGAGTTCTGCTGGTCCCCATAGGCTCTCCTGCTCCCGGAGCGTGAACTCGGTGGGTTTTAATCTGCCCCGCCGACCTCTGAATGAGTGAGAGAGACGCTCGCAATTTGCCCGACTAAAAGGGTGAAGAGGCAAGTACAGTCCCGAGTCACGGATGAGTCTGCGATATTTTTATTTTTTCCCAAACGAAGTGAAGCCCTCGACATCAATGGGGCTCTCATCCATCTTGTTTACAGATGGACGGGATTCAGTGACTCCTCGTTCAGAGGGTGCTGACAGGGATGTTCATCAAACTGGTGTTAATCCCTGAGACCAAATTATAGTCCCGCATTGTCCACGTTAAAGTAAACGAAATCGAAGAAGTTTGTGATTCATTCAAATCCATTATTGGGCGAAGATAAATCACCTCACCAAGCCACCTGCAGTGCTTTGGTTTAAACCATTTCTGCTGATCTTAAGTCTGAATATTTGGGGGCAGGAAGTAAAAAAAAAAAACAATTGTGTAACAAAGTACATGTGTACACAAGTAATCCAAATTATTCACTAAAACAAACGTAAAAATCTTACCTTAAGCTTTATTTGTTTCTTGACTTTAAAGCTGAATTATTAAAACATCAGTTTTTTGTATTTTCGCTCATCCCTTTTCTAAAATATCTGCTTCGTTTCAGCGTTTCCATTTTGACAAGCTGAGCAGTAACGTTTATTTTTATTTATTTTTTATTTGAGGGAACATTCAGGAATAGACGTTTCGTGTGCGAGTGAAGTCTCACATTGTTTATACCAAAGTCATTGAATTTGTATATTTTTGTGCAAACCTACTTCCATTCAACACCTGGTGACGCTCTGCTCTTTTAAGGTCGTAGGTCGAGTAGATTCTAGCAGAACCGAGACGTGTAAAAACCTGCTTACTGCAAAGGGAGTTCGTGCAACTAGAGATTAGCATTTAGTGCTTATTTTATTTTGTTTTTTGAAGAGGAACGAGGTACTAGCTGCAGATTCTCCTTGGAAGCGTTTCCTTTTCTTGTTGGAATCATCCACAGGGGATCGAGTTTTGTTCGGTTAATAAAAGCACAACTGCAGTTCGTCATCACATAACTTTGTTGTATTTTCTTATCGATTCTCTTTGTGTTTACCGGACGGCGTGCAACAGCTTCATTAGGCGGCTGGAGTTCACTGTGTTATTAAACCTTCTTTCCTCTCGGTTCGGGTTTTATGATTTGATTTCAAAACAATAAACAAAACAATAACTCTTCATCAAATGGCCTCCGAGGTCAAATTGATTTATGCAATAAGACGTTTCCTGGGACCCGTGGCAGCACCTTGGCCCCCGGAGTGGTTGTACAGACTTTGCAATCGAAGCACAATGTGCAAAT
>JAOXNZ010000044.1:24092170-24113490 GCA_028566095.1 Kryptolebias brasiliensis | reverse complement strand
AACTCCACCCAGAAAGGCCCCAGGCCGGGATGAGATCCTGCAACCTTCTTGCTGGGAGGCAACAGCTCTAACCACTATGCCACTGTGCCACCCGCAGAACGGCGAATGACATGTTTAATTTTTGCTACTGTCAAATGAAATGAAATTTAAAGACTGCATTTATTACATTTTATTTCTTCTAGTTAAAGAAATAGTCTGGTTATTTGTGAAGTGATGCTCTGTCTTATAGTTATCAATAGTGTTTTATCAGCAGTGATATCAGTCATAGAGCCCGGATGGAGGAAGTGGCAAAAGCCTTTATCCAGGCTAGGCTATTTGCTAGCCATTAGCCATTGCTAACCAGTATGAAAAAAAAACTATATTAGCTAATATTAAACCTTTACACATGTCACATGTTTGCATGACAGATTTGATATTAGTTAATGACACGTTATATCATACTAGTGTGTTGTTTTTGAGAATTTGAGTTAATTTATAAGCTTGAAAAACAATTTAAAACAAAACTGGCCCTCCTTTAGCTAGCTATTAGGCTAGCCTGTTTGAAGACGTGTGCCTGATAACTATTAGACAGAACATCCCTTTAAAGGTAGTCTGGGCAACTGATTAGTTTAACACATACTGCAGTTTTCAGTCATAATAACTCTATAATTCTGCAAATGTCCTAAAAAAAATCAAAATATTTCAGTGCTGGGCGAAGTCCCCAATGTCTGAAGACACTAATGCTTGTGTATGGGTCTTTTTTTTACCGAACCTCCAGTTACAATAACATCAATTAACCAAAGTTGTACTCGTTTATAAAATTCAGATAAAAATCATTTAGGGGCCGCTGCTGAAGCAGGCATGGATCTGCTGTACCAACATGTTCTTTTGTGGCCTTTTCTGTCCAAGCTCTGAACTTCTGTGACTACGTCTCTGGGCATTTCGAAAGGTCGTTAGAGTTTTAGATTTTTCTCTCTTCGAGTGAAACGACAAAGATGTAATGATGAGCTTTGTGGAGAGGAGGCGCGGCGGAGTTGGCTGCATCACAAAAGAGGAGTTTCTAATACTAATACTTTTACGTTATGCAGTTTCTTGCAGCTGTTGGCTGTGTTTTCATATTTAGGAGACAGAACTAACCGGCGCCAGTTGTTGTTACCAAAAACACAAAGAAGAAGGAGAACAAGAGCCATTCCCAAAAGCCTGAGGAATTTCTTTAAAAGTCTGACTTCATTAGCAGCATCCTAAGCAGACTGCTGTAGTCATCTCTTTTTACCAGATCCTTTTTGTTTTTACTGCTTTTGAAATTTTGCCCCTGTCGAAATCAGCCGAATCCAGAGCTCTGAATGAACACCAAGAGACAGAGGAGCAATCTTTGAACTGAAATGAGATATGATCCTTTATTGTCTCGGCTTCTAACTTGTGTGTTTGTTGTCATTTGTGAGCAGCAGCTGGCGCACAGCGGGGGGTGGGGGGTGGGTAAAAGTCTTCACCAGACCCCATCAGCATCACTGTACAGGTGTGACGGTGGAGAACAATAAGGAGGCGGCAGCCGCAGAGGGGAGGAGAGGGAGAGCAAACGGAGAGAAAATGATGCAGGAGACAAAGAGCGTCTGTGGCGGGGGCGTTCGTGGATGCGAAAGTCTGAAAGCCAGTGAAGAAGAAGATGAAGCAGAGCCTGGAGTGGAGCGACTATTAATAATGTACCAGGGAGGCGACTGCCACGTGCACTCCTCGTTTGGAGACCCAAACTGCAGCTCATCGAGCAAAACTCCAGGGAGCCACAAGCTCCGCGAGCAGCTGCCGTCCCTTTATGAGCCCGCGGAAACGCCGGAGAAAGCCATCACTTCTCTTCTTAAACGCTGCAGTTTTATTATAGTGTCAACGATTACTGATCATGGAGCGCCTGGTATTTAGTTTTGCTGTGTCCCCTTGTTGCCGGCGTTTTCTTTACCGGAAAAAAAACCAAACTAAAACAGCTTTTAAACTCATCAAGATAATCCACTGTTCTGTTTTTTTGTTGTTGTTTTGCTGCAGCACCTTCATCAAGCATGCCTCTGTTACGTCACAGCGTGGCAGCTCATTAGGATGAGTTATGTATTATATTTCTGTTTCATAAATTAACATACTGACACAGTTACATGCATAAAGCAGGTTTCTGACCGTGTGCGTGTTAGTGTGCCTGTTAGCAAAACTCCTCATGAAACACTGAATGGATTTTAATGAAACTGTCAGACTGTAATCAATGGATGTTCATCTACAGCTGCTTGACGTTTGGAGTCAGCCTGATGCAAACTGGACCCCACAGCTCAATGAATACCTCATTTCTGAACAGAAGACGATTTTAGTTTAAACCTCTGGGCATCAAAGGCGGTGGCTGATATGCACTCCTTTCAGGATTGTTTGGCCTTTAATGTTAAGTTTGCTGTGTTGTACTCCACGTCACATTTTACAAATGCATCCAGATGTGTTTTATTGTCTGTAAAATCTAAAGCAGTCTAACTGCTTTTGAGCAGGAAAAGTAAACTATTTTATGGTGCGCAGTATTAAAGTTGTTGTTTTTTTGTTTTTTTTTTGTTAAGCACTTTCCTCTACTTACCTGAACATGTAAGACAAAATGTTTTTTCTTTTTCTCAGTTGGAGGACAAGTATAACTTTTGAGCTGTAAAGTTTGGGGGTATTTTCCAACAAAACTGAAGCCCAGCTAAAAGAACTTCATCTTCTTGGTTTTACACGAACCTTTTATCCCAGGACATTCAGTTCGGCCTGCACTGAAAGGTTTTGGGTTAAACTTGTGCTTTTTGTCTTTTTAACGTTCAATAAAAGAAACAAACGACACTTAGAGAGTTTGTAAGGCCCTTAAATTCCGCTGATGCTTGAATGTAGACCCTTAGTTCTCAAACAGCGCCTGAATGTGCAACTTCTCTTTGGAAACACTGGCGCCTGGTGGTCACATGAGGTATTACAAGTGAAAACACAATCCTGATGATTCCACAAAATTTACCTAATAATCTGATAAAAAGTCGAATAAACACTACAGAAATGTTTATTGATTTATTTTTAGTTAGGTTTCAAGCTGGTGATTCATTAATGATGGTAGTGAGAGCTGTTTCACACTTTGAACTGAGTTGTAATCTGCTTCTTGTTAATTTGAGATTTTGTATAAAGGCATTTTCCTATATTTTTTTCCCCTTTGTAATAAAATGTTCTCATGCAAGCGCACAGGACAAATGTTAGTGCTCAGTTTGTATTGAACTACTACCACACCAAATTGTAGCTCAATTTCTGTAAAATTGACTGATTTATAACCATCTATGTGTTTCTTAAGGTCAGTTGGCTGTGGCAGCCATCTTGAATTTGGTTGACTCCAAAAGTTAATGAAATGTACATCTCCACCCAATGGTTACTTTCTGAGAGTTTCATTAAAATCTGTTTCTTAGTTCATGAGATATTTTGCTAACAGACAAAGTTGACTCCAATAGTTAATAGCAAAGTCTTAAAAACAGATATTGTGTGATCATTTAGCACTCAGGATATGAGTTGTGGATGAGTATCAACTATCACCACACCAAGTTTGAGCTCAATATCTGTTCAATTGTCCAGCCTGTAACTATTTATGTGTTTCCTATGACTGATTAGCTGTGGCGGCCATCTTGAATAAGGTTAATTCTGAACAGTAATCAGCTGTAGATGTGCATCCAATGATTACTTTCTGAGAAATTCATTAAAATCTGCCCGCTGGTTTATGAGATATTTTGCTAACAGACTGACAAATGTACACACACAAACATGATCGCACTTTCTTTTAATAAAAATCCACTTTCCCCACGTGGAGCAGCATAAATTTGGTCTGATGTTGGTCACATAAAATGAAATTTTGGACTAAACTAAATTGTGTCATTTCTGGATAGAATTAGTTGGGAGCACTAAAGCTTTATTATTATTTGCCCTTTAACATATAGATTTTCATCAACGGACGGGACAGAGCAGAGAGGAGCAGCTGATCATCAGATTACCGTCAGCTGGGAGCTCGGGTTGCCATGGAGACGGCAGGCAACCCGAGCTGCGTCTTAACATCCAACCCACCTCAGAGTAAACTGTAACTCCTAATGAGGCAGCTGTAATCACCACGGGAAGACGCTCGCGTCATGTATGAGTTTCTGATGTGAAACAAAATTGAAAAAAAAGATGTACAGGTGAGTAAAACAGCAGCAGCACCCGGTTTGAATCCTGCCTTCATCAGAGTTTTTCCGTCGTTCGGCGGCGTCTGGCGCTACAGAGGTTGAGCCTCTGGCTTTAGAGACGCACGCTGTGCGAAAGAAGACAACAGGTATCATTTTTCTTTGTTTTAACGTAAAAATGATACCTGTAGAGAGAAAACTGGGTGTTGAGGCAAGTTAAAATAAACTATTAGCTTTTCAGTTTTCTTCTCTCAAGCTCTAAATCTGTTTTTTTTTCTCAAAGGATTTTTATCCTCAAACTGTGATAATTATTGGTTGTAATTTACAATATAGGGGGACATTTTGGTTTTACTCCGCTGCATGTATTTCAGCTCAATCCTACTATAGATTGGTCAAAAAGGCCAGCTGAAATGACCCCCCTGAAGCTTCTAAAGCCCTCTGAAGAGGTTTATTAGCCTTTTTGTCACTCCAGATGTTAGCGTTTTAAATGCGTCAGGGGCAGCAGGCCTGTCTGAAGCTTAAGCTATGAGTTTGTGTTTGCTTCAAGATGGCCTCTACATCTCAGCGCCCTTAGCCAACGCTAAAATGGCTACAGGTCTGTCGTTTTTACAGACATAGAAGTAAAACTCGGCGGGGCAGTACCTGAGAGTCGTCCTCAACTCATTACGCATGACCTCGTTTACAAGGCTGGCCCACGCCGACCGTAACGCCACCTGATTTCCGAGCTCTGGCGTGAAAGGAGGAGGCTGGTATGCCCGTCTTCAAGCGACGCTCGGCCTTCGACTACATTGGGAGTTGTGCTTGATTTCACACCAGCAACGCTAATCGAGCTGGTGTGACTGCCTTCTGCTGCGCTGATAAAGTCACGTCAGGGCCCTTAGAGAAAAGGTTAAGTCCAGGGGAAATCCAAAAGCATGCGGTTCATTAAATTTGGTGACATTATTTTACTAGAAGCAAAAAAAATTGGAACGTGAAAGACATGTATGGTCTGCAATGAAAAACTAGCTAGTTTACATTTTTCCTTTTGTCTTTAGTTTTTGCTTAATTTTTATTGAAAACTTGTTAAAATCTAGCAATCGATCCAGAGAAGCTCGGAGCTCTCAGGTTGTTGTTTTTTTTTTGTCTGTTTGTTTCCTGACTTTGTTTTCCATCCTCTGGCTGTCAGAGGTCATAACTCTCAACACTTGTCTTTGTTTACACCGCAGGACGTGAAAGAATTACACATTAACACGGATTGGACCTAACTGTGCCCATTTCGCACTGACTCCTAGTCATCCATCAACCGCTGGCTCGTTTCATTTCTTTTAACCCAGCGTTGTTGCTCCG
The DNA here is from genome assembly GCA_028566095.1 of Kryptolebias brasiliensis. Taxonomy (NCBI): domain Eukaryota; kingdom Metazoa; phylum Chordata; class Actinopteri; order Cyprinodontiformes; family Rivulidae; genus Kryptolebias; species Kryptolebias brasiliensis. Next base: position 24,108,007 of record JAOXNZ010000044.1, on the reverse strand, counting down.
ACTTCGACCGCGGTTTGTGCTCCTGAGCTGAGAGGATGCTGGATGGATTCCCAGAGTGCCGCAGAGGAGAGGCTGCTGTAAGGAGCTGAGCTGCAGCCGGCGACACATGTCGGGTTTGGAAATGAAACGTTTTGTTTGGAGAAACTTTTCAAACACCAGCTTGATGGGGAGGATTAGGCATTAAGCTGGAATCATTTAAGCGTTTGACACGAAGCGTTAACCACATCGTGGGTTTAACCCAGCAGGTAAATCATTGCTGCAGATCTTACTGCACGGCAAAGGGTTTCTGCTTCGAGTTAATGTTGTCAATCGGCCTTTTCGTTTCCTCGCGTCTTGCTCAATCGAGCCAACCTTCGGGAACACCTCCTTCAGTGCGCTTCTGATTGGGCTGTTCGCTTTGCTTTGCCTCAGAGTTCAAACAGGAGAAGAGACTCTGAGTTTGACCCTGCGAGGTGCGAAAGCTGCGCCCGTCACTCGGCGACATGCCAGTTTCGGCCAGTAGAAGGAGAGAGGCTCTGTTGACTTTAGCGGCAGACTGAGTCACACCCTTCGTTCTTTCTTGTCGCCTTATCTGGACCGCCCGGGACTCTGATAGCATTCAAGTTCAGAGCTGAGCTGCTCATCTGCAGCCGATGGCGCCCTGGCTTCAGTTATGGATGATCGTATCTGCGAGAGAAATTCCGTTTTCTGCAAAAATGCAGCGTGAAGGACCCTGCCAAAGAGACTGTAGTTGTTCAAGCTGAAAGAAGCTAAAAGTAAAAAAAAAAAAAAGAGCAGAACACTAAGATATGATGACACTTCACTGGTCCCCAGCAGGGAGACCTTTACATTTAAGCTTAAAGCTAAATGAGCAGAATGCTAGTTAAAAGCAGCAAAACACTAGCCAAAAGTAGCCGAATAAGACAAAACTAGAGCAAGTCTGCAGAATCAGATTTCAAAGAGAAGAATGGTTTTGAAGGAATTGAAGAGATCTCACTGTTTCTATGGGAAAATATCTGTGAATGAACTTGTTCAAAAAGTATAAAAGTCACAAAAAGCAAAAAGTCACAGCACCCAGGAGGATGGATGGCACAAAGTATGCATAAGTACAAAAAAAAGTACAAAAGAAACAGGAAAACAAAACAAGACTGATAAGAAAAACCTGCCTTTCTGCCTCCACTGTCCTCTCAGTAAAAACAGGATTACACAAAAGGCTTTTGTTTGCGAGAACTTATTTATTTCATTCTTTTAAATGGTTTGATTTAAAAATATATAAACCATTCGTTGCTCCTGAAGATGTCTTTTCCACATGCGGGCTTTACAGTTTGAGCTACACAGCCATTTGTGAGCTCACACCTGTTGGCACACACCCTCCACAGAGACAGGAGGAGGAGGAGGAGCACATGTACTGGATATTCTTGCTGGGCTAGAAGTGGGAGGAACCTCGAGGACGACATGGCAACACACACCTTTATAAAGACGGAGGCACACCCAGCTTGCGGCCTCAGTTCAGCTCTCCTTCTCCTCGCAGCAGCAGCACCTAATCATGCTCAGTCTCATCAAATTTCCACGAGTCTTCACCATCAATCAGGTGCCCAAAGTAAGTTTACCGTCACCTCACCTTTACTCGGTATTTAGCATCTTTCTGCTCATTAGCTTTCGCACTTAAGGTTGGAAATTAATAAGACTTTCAATTAAAAGTCTTATCTTGTGCCTTGCACAGTTTATTGGCTCCTGCGTTGGTTTAAACATAGTCTCCAAACTCTAAAAGATTTGTCAAAATGACTGAATGCTGAATTTGGGGTGTGTGTTTTTTTTTTCCTTTCTTCTCTTGAGGTTTTCCACGAGGACGGCATCATATCTGGGTACCGACATCCCCGGAGCTCAGCGACCGACTGCGTCCTCAGCCTCTTCCAGAGGACCAATGAGACGCTCAACGTCTGGACGCACTTTTTGCCCACCTGGTAGGCTGATAGATGTCGACTACCTTTAAACCAACGTTTGCTCTCCGGAGTGTGTTCGGTGGCTCTGCAACAAATGAGACGCCCAAAGAGGATTTTAGGTTCCGCTTTTAAGGCAACGAGTGACCGCCGAGCAGCGAAATGTTCTGTGGTTTTAATAATTCACACAGCTTCAGTGGTTTTGTTTTTCTTTCTTCTCAATGGCAAATACCTGATTTTCACGAGACCTCAAACAGAAAAAGCAAATAGTCTGTTTTCGTCACAGCAGGAAACACCCAGACAACATTCCCTTTTCCTCAATGAAAAGGGGAATGTTGCTCAGCCTGTAAAGCTTGTGAGATAAGACAACTTCTCGAGCCATCTCACAGAATACGATGTCTGAAGACAGGAGTCGTGATTCCTACTGAGCTGATGCTTCATCTTGCTGTGTTTCTTATCTCGGACCGACTCTTTAGGAAGCTCAGAAAAACGCCAGCTAATCGGCGATGTTGGTGGCATCGACTGTTTTTGTGCGTCGGGGCAACAAACGGTTTAGATTCAGGCCTGAAATATGTGGAAACCTGAACACACACACACACACACACAGAGGTTTGTCAGCCACCCTGTGGGTCCCACAGACCTGCAGCTGCTTCATGACGTTTCGCCTGACATGTTGAAGGAAATCCCTCTGCAGCGTCCAACTCACAGTTTACTCAGGGTGCATTTTTTTAACTTAACTTCACTGAGCGTAAAGGAGAAATAACAGATTTATTTGTGCTTTAAAAAGATCCTAAGAAAGTTTCTCTGTCGCTGAGAGAGAAACTGGGGTGGTTTTAAACTTTCGTACAGTAATGCAAATCATTTTAACCTCCTTTTTTTTTTAGTGTGTCTCGTAAATTTCACCGTCTTTTCTCTTTTAATGATCAGGAGTTAACATTTCCTTTTCTATACGTATTGATATAAAACACTTCTGATCTAGTTTTGAAACAATACATGTATTTAGATTTAAATTTGACTGCAGAGGAGCAAAATCCATTTGAACTGGACCATAAATATACTAAGAGCTTGGTATTCTTGGGACGTGAACACCTTCAGGAGCTGAGATATTACTCTACTCCTCTACTAAATCCTCTACTAAAACTTGATGACAGGAAACGATTAAAGGAAAAACAATATGTGTGATATTTACACACTTCAAGAGAATTACACATTTATCAGTTTAGTTGTGATGATAAGTAACCAGCCTGCGTCAGGACCAGAGAAAGTTGTACCAGAAGAGGAAACGACAGCTTGATTTACATTATTTTATTTAACCCCGAAGGTCACATTGAGATCTAACCTCTTTTCTTCCTGGGAGTCCTGATTAAGATGGCAACGTACAAAAGGATCATAAATAAATACAGTTTTTAATAAGTTTTCAATAAAAATTAAGCAAAAGCTAAAGACAAAGGAAGGTATTAAAAAAGAGAAAATGTAAACTAGCTAGTTTTTCATTGCAGGCCATACATGTCTTTCACGTTCCGATTTTGTTGCGTATAGTAAAAAAATGTCACCAAATTTTATGAACCGCATGCTTTTGGATTTTTACCTGGACTTAACCTTTTCTCTAAGGGCCCTGACGTGACTTTATCAGCGCAGCAGAAAGCAAATTAAACAAAATTGGCTTCTAATCCGAGTTTCTCGTTTAAGTTTGACGGCTCCAAAATATTAATGGCATTCCTTCTTAAATTCTGCTGAAATCTGCCTTTCAACACTTTTTTAAAAAAAATGTTCTTACATTAAACAGTTTTACACATAATGGAGCTTCATGATCGTCTGATTTTGACTCCACCTGTTTAGTATTTCGCATCAGGGCTCATCCTTTGGCTGCTCCGTCAGCTGAAAGGATGCAGTCATGTTGACTGCGTGGGTGTGTGTGTGGGTGGGGGTGTGTGCGTGCGTGTGTGTGTGTTTACATGAGCGTGTCTGAGGAGCTTACTGGTCCCTCTGAGCCACCCGGTGCTTTCTCTCCACTGAGATCTTTGTTGTTTTGACTGCACAGTCCAGAGGAGGGTGTGTGTGTGTGGGGGGAGGGTGTGTGTGTTTGGAATATGCTAAAGGCACCTAGGTGTTTGTGTCAAGGGGCCCTTTACAGGCCTAAAGGCCGGGCACTAATGAGCACGTCTGATCTTCAGGCTTTCACGTGTATTGCCACAATTAGTTAACTGCTCAGTGAGGAGGAAACACTGGCTGCCATACGTAACGCTCACTACAGCCTCCTGATGAGATTATTTGCTTGTTTGTGCACAGCGCTTAGCTGTTCTGTAACTGACAGTTGCTGCAAAAGTATAAGATTTATTTATTTTTTAATCTTTGTGTGTTCATCATAACCACATATCGGCTTTATTGTACTTTTACTCGACAAATAAGTGGTCATTTTCTAAATTTTCTTTTGTAACATTAGTTTTCATTTAGTTTTATATGGATGATTCGCTCATGCTTAGAACTAGTTAACTTTAAGGCTGGAGAGAGATCATGTTTTGTTTTTTTTATGAGATGATTTCTAAACCTTGTTGTAATTGACCTTTTGCATAATGTGCGTTTGTTCCCTCAGCAAACAGAAATGAACAAATTACATCTTATAGGATGTAACTTTTCCTCTGGCAGCCCTGAAGCCAGTCAGGAAGAGCCTGTTTACATTGTAATCACTCCCATATTTAGGGGACAGTGTGCAAAATATCAAACACCGACTCTTAGCTTTCCCCTTTATACTCTCACGTGTGTGTTTATCCTCCCAGAGGTGAATAATAATCGTTGTTCTATATTATGAACAAGGGTTCAGTCAATTCAGTCCTACCTGTACCTTTAAATGTAAATTATATGTACACTATATATATGTTGTCCTATTTATTGTCCAAAGTACACAGTATCAATGTATTTCCTGCCTGTAGGGTGAAATTTAAAACCATACCTGCAGCTAAATGTTCACAGTACCTGTCCACCAATCCTGCACATCAAAACAGCTTTAACATTTTATGTCTCTCTCAACACTGGTGTTGGACCGAGGTCAGAGCTTTGACTTGGTCATTAAAAACATCACTTTATCTTCTTTCTTTGATTAAAATCTCTTTTGTTTTAGGGTAGTGTTGTCTCTCTGAATGCCAAGTTTCACAGACACAAACTGTGTGGGATTCAGCTCACAAAATGGCTCACAAACCTTTTTTTTTTTTCTTTAATAAAAATTATTGCAAATTTAAGTTTAACTGGTCATCTGTCATAACTAGCTCCCTTGGCTCAGATGCACTAGAACCAAAAACATATATAGAAACCAGCACCATGTTTTATATATGAATTTCTAATGCTGGAAATTAGTGTTTTTATTTGTTTGGGGTTTTTGTTTTTAAACAGCAGATGTGTTCAGAAGAATAGTTTTTTGTAACTTTAAATCTAATGGTAAAACTGTGGAAGAGACAAGCAAATGGGTAAAATGTAAAACTTGTTAACTATAGCAAGTTTAAATACGTTTTTCATTTGGGCGTAAAATTTTATTGACGTTTTGGGACATTTATCAAAAAAATATGTAACAAACCTGATTTAGAGCATCTGAGGTTTCTGATGAGACACCTTTTATGCATCTTTCTCCCTTTAAGTTAAAGTTAATGTAGCTGACAGACATTATACAAGTATATATATGTTCAAATACGTGTTGGTTAAAGAGAAACTGACATGAAGTCCTATAGCTGAATGAACACCAATTTGTTTTCCTCCAGGTGTTCAGTAGGACCTCAAACTTATTATTTTAAAGAACATAATTCACATTATTTTAGACCATTAAACCATTATTTGTGCGATTATCCTTTATAACCAGTATAAAAACATACAATACACTGCATTTTTTATGTACTTATTTGTTAAAGGTGTTGCTTGCCTAATATTTTGATTAGAATTTTAAAAAAAGTGTATACAGTGAATGTGTAGCTTCATTTTCTTCTGAAATGAAGCGTGTTTGTTTCCTGACAGGTACTTCCTGTGGAAACTGGTAACAGTGGTGCTGATGCAGGCAGCATGGCAGGACGCCTTCACCTGGCCTCTGGTGGTCTTCCTCATCTCCTGCTGCGTCTACCCGCTGGCCTCGAGCTGCGCTCACACCTTCAGCAGCATGTCGACGCGGGCGCGACACATCTGCTTCTTTTTTGATTATGGCGCGCTCAGTTTCTACAGCCTGGGTAAGGGCTTCATCTGTAAAGTCAGGCTGGTTTGCTAGATTAGAAACATGAGAACGAGTGGTTCTGCTTTCTGCTCTTAATCCTAAACTGGGCCAATAAGTGTCTTGACAGAAAATCTTTAACTTGTGAATGGTTAAATATTCTCATTTTTCTGCACAAACCAATTCCATCCATTGGATCCTGTCAAAAATCCTTATTTTTTGAAGCTCTGATCTTCAGTTCAGGTTCAGGCTGAATTGTTTTGTTTCAATAAAACCAATTAAATATTAGCAAGAGTCTGTTAAGCTCAGAAAAAGATAAATTCTTGAGACTAAATTGTATACAACTTTTTTTTTTTCTGACGTGAAACATTTTTGAAATGTTTCTCCCCCTGTAGGCTCAGCAGTTGTTTATTCGGCTTACGTTTTTCCCGAAAAGTGGGTGAACACCTTCCTTCACCGCTGGTACATCCCCATCGCTGTGGTCAACACGATCATCTCCACCATCCTGGCCTGCTACTCCAGGTGTGGTGAGCAAATATTCCCACTGTTGTTTCTGTCCTGCGGCTACATAATGTGCAAGGACCCATTCAGGGTCAACGTGAAGCATCCACAACTCTTCAGTGGGTTTAAAACCCACCAGTTCCAACAAACCAGCTAACGACGATCCAGTTTTAACCAGACGAGATGCTAACTTCAGCATTAGCACGTTAGCGTTTAGTTTGAAGACCAGCTGAAGTGAATTAAGTCGAACTTTTTAACATTATTTACTCAGCTGGTGTTTTTGGAGCTCATGTAAATCTGTTAACAAGCAGCTAAACTTTAGTAAACCCAGCATCTCACTGGGTTGCAACTAGTTGGTAAACAGCATTTGTTGTCTTTCAGGAGGCTCTCAGTCTTGTCACTTGAATTTTGAGCTTGATTAAAAAATTTGTGAGACAAACTTTCTTTCAAAGTAGTCGTCGTAGGGTGTCTGGAACGTCTCCATTCTGCTGTGAACGTCTCCAACCCGTCTCATGAAAGCAATAGCTGTAATTTGACACATGCACAGGAGCTCTCCTCTGCCATAAAATACCATGTCCTTGTTTAAAAACTACATTGATGATAAATAATAATTATTAAACTGGTCCAAATCTGCCCATCTTCATTTCAAAAGTGTACTTCAGCCGATTCAATAGTAAACATGGAGGTAAGCTGGTGTAGATTCTGGGGGTAGGCACTTTTTTTAGTTTTGAAAACTGGACCACCCATTCAGGATTTAGAGTTCAGGGTTTTCAAAGTGATATGAGGGAGTCTGGGCTTGCAAGTGTTTCCGCGACGCACACTGGCAAGGTAGGATTCTGCATTTATCCAAGTGCCTGATGGGGGCGGCTGCCAAGGTGGATGCAAAGCGGGCGGAGGTGGGCTAGAATATGATGTGAACAGCCTAGAACACAGTTCTGCAAGCTGTGCACGCAAAAATAAGGCGTGGTGAGCGAAACGAGGCTGCGTGGCCTGCTGGTTGCTTCGTCACCAACACTCAGAGTTCAGTGGGACTCCAACTGAAAATCTGCCTCTCTTTTCACAATTTTGAGTTTAGTTTTAGTTGCCAACTAGTCTCCAACAGTTGGCAGCCCAGTGAGATGCTACCTTTATTAAATTGGTCCTCATTGATGACAGTACTGCAGTCTTATTACTCTGAAATTTCTATAAGCTCTGACGGCGTTTGAGCTGTTTTCACAGACTGCCTGATCGCTGCAGCTCAAAGGAAAGTTGGGCAAATTGTGTTTGTAATCAAAAGTGGATTTCTTATCAGAGAAATGCATTTGAAAAACCTGAGAATGGGAATGTTTAAACCACTTTGGAAAATGCATTCAATGTAACAAAACGGCCCTTTTCGGAGTCTTGTATTTCCAGCAATAAATTACTTTTTTCATGTGAATGGGTTGACCTGATGCAGCTAATTCTTGTTCTTTCACTCGTTTCTGCCTGCGTTGTTTAGGCTTGGCTTTCCATTTCTGCATTACAACCACGATGTCGTAAAAAGGTAAGAAAAATGCTTTTATTTAAAAGAAAATGAAAAATTGCACCATTTTGTCTTCATAAACGGTTACTGTGTTCGGGTGTCCAGGGGTGGCAGCAAACATTTAACATCCTCTAGAATCGTGCGTGCACATTTTCTTCCCCGGCGTGGCATTTTAAATATGCCATCGACTTGTTTGTCTGTTGAACACAATGGGTGACAGTGATTTACAGGGTTTAGCCCTAATGGTGACTGGCATGTGGTTTCACCTGAAACAAGGAGCAGCAGAAAGGGTTGCATAACAATGACTCACTTTATAGTATAAATCTAAGGTAAAGCAGAGTTCTTGCATCATACGGTATAAGGAAAGTTAGATACATTTCTTCAACAAATGCCGGACAAAGGTTTGCAAAAAAGGTCTAATAAAATGTATTTTTTTAACGTTTGATATTATATTATATAATATTATTATATTTTAGTATAAAAAGACTAGTACATGGTTAACTTTGGATAATTAGATATGCGTTTGCCACAAATCTAGCCATTTTGTTTATGCTCATATCTACATTCTTGAACGTATTCATCTACAGATTTCTTTTTCAGAAAATAATGTCAAAAAAATTAAAGTGTTACCAATAACAGTGATACTCGTCTTACACTTGACCAACAACTCCCACAGCTTGTAACCATGATGGTCAGTGTGAATAAAAATAATTGAAAACAACTTTTTTATTTATTTATTTTTTTTTTATTTCAGACTCCGTGAGTGTCACCGTCCAAAGTTCAGCAAAGTCCTCCGTGCTGTAGCCTTCATCTACCCCTACATGTTCGACAACATTCCTCTGTTCTACAGGGTGGGCCCACTTCGCACTTCACACCTCATACCTCCTCTTCCTTTCACGTCGTAGAAGCAGCTCTGTTAGGTCATGCTTTTACACAGCCGTGTGTTGGTTTTACAGCAAGCTGTGCAATTAATTAATTTTTTTTTTTTTTGAACCCTTCTGTCTGTCTGAGCTTGCATCCCTTCAGAACGGCCCAGTCTGCTCTCATTTGGGAGGCAGCAGCTTTTTTTTTTTTATTTTACTCAAGGCATGTTGCACATAAAAAACTCATTTTTCCTGAAGAAAAAGCTCAAGCTGCATACAACCTGTTTCATAGGCCATGTTTTCTGTTTGAGAATAAATCCCTATCAAGCGGGCTTTTTAACTTCGCAGACGTTTTTATATACTCTAAAAAAGAAAAGAGAGTTATCTAAAAGAGCATCATTTGGTCTCTTGACTTGAAAAGCTACTGTAGCTGTCTCAGTTGCACATTATAAACTAAATGCAAACGACCTACAAAGTCAGCGAATGGGGTACAAACAACCAAAGCTTGAGTGTTGAAATCAGCAAATGTGAAGCAACAAATGCTTTGAGTTTGAGCTGTTTTTGAAATGATCCTTTGCTCTTGAATTTAACTCTACTCTGAGTTGGTTTAACTTGATTCCTCCTTGAGAATTTCTCTCAGATTTTTCCAAACTAAGATCACTCTGACGGCTCTCTGCTGCAGCTTTAAATACGATTTATAAAAAGCTGTTCTGTTCTGACACATTCTGTGTGTGTTCCCAGGTGTTCCTGTGTGCAGGGGAGGGCTGTACAGACAATGATACCGCTCTCCTGCACTACGAGCACATCAGCTTGGCTTTCCTCACTGGCTTTTTGTTCGCTGCACATTTACCTGAGCGTCTGGCGCCTGGTAGCTTCGACTTCATAGGTAGGACCGATTCGATCAATGGTTATTGTTGTATCAAGTATTAAATTTGCTGTCTCTCGTCGATTCCCTCAAAAATATATACTGTGTGACCTGCTGTGTACCAAACGGCAAACAAATGATGCGTTTGTCAGACTTTAGAGATAAAATATTAGGGGGCAAAAAGCGTGTTTTAAGTAAAACCGCCACAGACAGTCATTCACTTTTCATCTCAGGTTGATTTATTCCTCCAGATGACGTTTGGAACAATCTTGTAAATTTGCCCAAATTGAAAAGCTTCTGGGTTATGATGACGGTGAATGTATTTTGTTCTGTAAGTCGCTGTATGCCGTAATATTGCATCTCAATGAATGAATTTTAATTTGACAAATATATAATTTAATACAATAAATGAATTAAATTATAGCCGAATATCTCTACTGTTACTCTGATAGTACTCTGCTTCATTTGCCTTGAAACTGGAGCTTGAATCCGGGAGAGACGCTGTCCTCAAAACTGATCAAACTGCCTGAAAAGCAGCAGGATTTTGTTCTTTTATTTTTTTTTTTATTTTGCTCAGTGACCAGGTTATTATTAGCAATACAAGCTGACAAGAATGCATTATATTTTGAGGTCAGAGGTTTCCTGGGTCAGAATTTCAACCTTGGGAGGCATTCTAGCTGATTTCTCTTTATTGGGACTTTGAAATTCCCACTTGAGCTACTTGAGGTAAAAATATTCAATCATAAAACCTACAGGACAACAAGGCAAAAAGGCAAGTTTATTGGTTTGAATTTAAAAAAAAAACCCACAATGAATTATCTCTGTGTAGAGAGATGCAGGGTATTGAGCCTTTTTTTTTTTTTACAGCAGTGTGGCACAAAAATAACCTTATGATTGAAAGTTTATAGAACTTGCTGCTTTGTTGCTCACATTCAAATGCCAGATTTTAATTTTGAGAACATACATTTTCAGTGCTGTTTCGTGTTAAACATTGTTAAATCATCTTAATGCACAACCAACTCCAGAGTTTTGTTTAAAGTGGAACATTTGCGAGGCAGTTGTGAATCATTTGCTCTGCGACGAAGGTGAGCAGAACATTCCTCCTCTTCGTGTTGTAACAAGCAAGTCGACTGCTCCCTCTGCAGGTCACAGCCATCAGCTCTTCCACGTGTGCGCCATCCTGGGCACCCACCTCCAGATGCAGGCCGTGGAGCAGGACATGGTGACACGGCGACCCTGGTTCTCTGTCAACTCCATCCCCGTCACGTTCGCCAGCTCGGTGGGGCCGGCGCTGCTCTGCGTGGCGCTGAACTTGATTATCATCCTCCTCTTCAGCCTACCTCTCCTTTCTGCCCCGGCGTGCCAAGAGGACAAACATGGCAACGAATCAAAGAAGGCCTCAAACAAACCCTGCCGCTGTCACTAATTCTCCGTCACACCAGTTACAAAAAGCAATGCAATGTGGGTAAAAAAAATATATATATATGTTGACATATCAACTTCAGCATTCATGCTTTACATGAAGGCTGCTGTAAAAGTATTGGTGAGCTGAAATTTAGAGCACAACTTTCCCAAACGACTTGGATACAATTTAGGTTTTATCAGGGATCTTTTTGTTTTTTTTACTTCAAATGTTTCTGAGGAAACTTTCTTGCTTTAAGCTACAAATGTAGCAGGTTTGCTGCATTGAAAGATGACGCTTTCGTATGTGAAGATATTTTTACTGCTTTCTCTGATTGCCATAGATGTGGTGAATGAAGAGAATCCACCGAACAAATAATGACATCAAAATGCAAAATTACTGTTTCAAACTTGAATTTCAACTCTACTCTTTTCTAACACTTGTACTCAGCCTCTTGGTTTGCATTCATTTGTTTTGGCAAGAGACGTCGACCAAATTGTTTTAGAGTTACAAGCAAAGTAGCTGCTTCCTAAACTGAGTGTTTGGTTACCAATAGTGTGGAAACTTTTTAATCTGGGCTATTGTTTTTCGATTGTTTTTGTCATGACTTGACCGTTCCATTTAAAGATTGTTACCTTGTTCCTTTTAATGCTAAATATGTAAAGAAAAAGTATTTAAGTGCAATGTTTTATTTATTGAAAAAAATTCTAATAAACTTTAAACCATCCCTGTGCTTTTTAACTAGCTATTTTTGGTTGAAGCATTATTGTGTCATTGGTTTTAAAAAACTTCTCTGTTTTGAACAGTCGAGCAAAGTTGTTTTCATTCTGACCTTTTTAGTCAATTCACAGATCCAGAGTTGGTTACAAGAAAATGGGGCTCATTGGAAGCAGAATATGAAAACATAAATGGTGACTCAGCCTTTTACTCAGTAGTTTTGTACAAAGATTATTACACTCAACACGGCACAAATTTGATCAGTAACAACCAATTACCTAAACACCTAATTAGACTAAAACACTGCTGTTCAACATTTGCTGCTCCTTGGTTTTACCTTTTGCCACAATTAGCTTTACTGTTAAAAAAAATCTGCATTTATTCAGCATTTTGTGATAATTCTTTACACACAGTTGTGGTCAAAAGTTACAAACTCATAATGGTCAAGAACGTCTCATTCATTTTCCAGGGTGGAAAGATGCAATGATGTTAAAAACAAATTATGTGCACGTTTAAATTTAATATGGATTTTTTTTTTTGTAATTCTCACAGGTTCAGAAATATGCACAAGGCTCAAAAATATACATTTGTTCACCTGAACTTTTTTAAACAGAGCTGAAGGTTCTCTGATGTCTTTTTTTATCTTGCCAAGGCCTGTTAGCTTCCCTTTAGTTACAGATTGAAACTGGTAGTTTTTCTTTGCCAGCACAAAAAACGATTTGTTTGATAGCGCTCATTGGACTGATCAGTACTCAGAGCCATGGGAAAGTCCAAGGAACTGTAGATAAACACATGTTGGAAAAGTCTTTTGAAGTCATTTCTACACAATTTCAGATTTAAAATAATCAAATAATTCTATGTAAATACAAGTTATTGAGATGTGTCGAACACTTTGCCATGGTCTGGAAGAGGACCCGAACCGTCTCACTTGGATGAAAGGAAACTGTTAAGGAAGTTCAGGAACAACCCAGGAACCACCAAGCCTCAAGCCCGTCAGGAACTAGAAACACCAGTGTCACTGTCCACAGTGAAATCATGGCTGATGGTGCCAACCAAGAAAGAACCCCCTGCTCCAAAAGCAACGCATTCAGGCTTGACTTAAATTTGAAGCGGCGCACACGGACAAGCCAAACGTCTCCTAGAGGAAACAAATTATGATCAGACTAGACAAAGATTGAGTTATGTGGCCACAATGACAAGAAGTATGTTTCCAGGAGTCAGTGTGAGTCTTTAAAACAAAAGAAGACAGTTCTGTCAAATATCCTGCCAGAATTACACCAAAAGCTTTTTGATGGCTACAAAAAATGTGTTTAGGGTTCAACTTCCTAAGGGACATTTGACCAAATGTCAGTGTATGTATATACTTGAACCTGTGTGGGTTAGAAAGAAAACATAAGATTGAACTTGTGCACCCAATTCTTGTTTTAAAAAGTCGTTAAAATTATATGTGGCATATTATCTCTCACCCTGGAAAAAAAACAGGTCCAAATCAGTCATCAAAAGCACAAAATTAATGACATTTATACCCACGAGTGTACCTAAACGCTTGATTACTACTGAATTAAGGAGTATTTATGTTGTAGGTTTTAATTTAAAAAGTGTTCACTACTATAACATGTATTTCATTTGCTAAATAATTTATTTAAGTGAGTGTTTTATGAACAAATGTATTTTAACTATAACTTCTGCAGTCAAATTGTACGCATAATTTAAATGGTGCAACTTATCTCCAGATAGGTGATTTAAAAAGACGATTTATTTACTGTTTACAAAATTGTGTTTTTCATCAAATCTAAATTTAAATCTATATGAACATTTGTTTCTGATCCAGGACCGGTAAAACGGTAGGTCAGGCGGTGTGGGTGGGACTTTCGTTTCAAGACTCTGTACGGGATTTGTGATTGGTTAAAATATGGGATTCTCGGAACATAGGCGGGATTTCCGTTATTGGTCACTTTGTACGCATTATGATTGGGTAAAGTAGATGGCTCTTGAGAGGTAGGCGGGACTTCCGTTTTTAGGCACGGTTTGCTCGTTGTGATTGGTCAAAGTAGATGACTCTCGCGACAACGTATCACAAGAGGGAATTTTCAAATCGAGAATAGAGGCGCTTCTGCGAGCAGCTGAGAGGAGCTTGACAACAATGCAGCGAGGAGGGTCAGTATCCTATCCTTTTATTTATCACAAAAATATATGAAGTAAATTATAAGAAATGTTTCAGCTACGTAGGCAACTTCCGTTGGGAGTTTTAGTTTAAGTGCTGAAGCTAGTTAGGTCACGGCTACAGGACGTTAGCTTTTCACTGTAACGAGGTAACCGATAGCACGAGCAGCTGCCTGGTCAGCTCGTATATAAAAGCTCGGTATTCTCTCTTTGCCTCCGATTCCTCAGGTTTATGAGCTAAAACATAACGATGCTGTAATTAAAGTAGCCTGTATAATTGTGACTTTAGATTTCTTTAGTTTCGTCGACAGTACATGTGAGCTAACTTGGCTAACATAACTCAAGAGTTAGCATATATTGATTTATACATCATAAATATCATTCTGTCTTCCTGGGACCCGGCGATTTACTTTTGTGCTTTTTAGTGGACATTAGTCTGAGTTTTTTATTATAAGTAGTTTATAGAATCCTTTTGTACAGTGAAGAGGAAATAGTAATGTCATGTTTGTACAGGTAAGGCCTTCCTTGTTTTATGTGACATAAAACAAGGAAGTAAACAGTTGTCACTACTTTGATCTTTACATAATCAAATTGTTTCTTCAAAATTAGGGCCCTAACTTCAGTTTAATCAGATCACATTAATCCACACTAATTTTAAATCTTTGATTAACTTAATTTTGTTGTTGTGTACATCAGGGCTCACTGGATCCCATTTTAAACCATGTTTTATGAATCTGAGGTTTGACTGAGACAGAAAGGGTTTTATGCAGAATTAATAAGAAATCAGACTTAAAATGTCAAAGGATGAAGAGGAGGAGAGTCTGACTATAAGTTTTGAAGCTGAAAGTTTAGAGGATTTTACATTATCTTTGGATCAGCAGACCAGTGACTCCCTTTCTGTCTTTCATATGCATGTTAGAGTTTAATACATTTGCCAAAAAAACAAATAACATTTCTCCATCAATGTAGTTTTTACCCTATTGTGGTTGAAACATATTACTGGAACAACACTGGTCATAACAAACGAGAGTAATAGGCCTTAAATTACTTTAAACAAGAACATGACTAGTTTTTAGGTGGGGGCTGTCTGTATGTGGTGCTGGTTTTTAGAGAGAGAGCCACAAAACTACACCAGACATGGAAAGAAAATAATTTACACTAAGGCTGCAGATTATATTGAAAACCCATTGTCATCTCAATATCAGCGTGGACAGTTTCAGTATCCTAAAGGACTGCTTGGACTGCAATCATAGAGCATTTTATATCAAGTACCACACATTCACGTTCTGCATGCTAATAAGATATTTGATCAATCCAGCAGACTCTCCCTGGCCTCAACGCCCACATCTGGTTTAGATGATAGTGAGGAAAGTATGGATCTATCGCAATTTATATAATCATTGCAATATTAAACAATAATACTGCACATCACAAGTTTTTCTAATACAGTAAAACGGACATTAGATCATTACATGAAACTATTTTATTCTATGGTCAAATAAGCACTAATGTCCACAACAAGGAAGAAATGCTAAAATAATGCTAATTTAAAAAAGTATGGGGTGCCATAAAATACGGTACATAAGAGAAAACTGAAGCGATTCACTACGACCAGCAGCAGCTCTTCTTCTGGTGTTTTTGGCGGTTTGGCAAGAGGTGTTTATAGAGGTTGGGCTTTTATTTTGATAGTCCACTTCACCTTTTCAGCAAGGAATTTGCA